>CM044433.1:144929606-144941586 GCA_024363595.1 Xenopus borealis | reverse complement strand
ATTAGCAGATCTGTCACTGCAGTAAATACCCACGGCACACAACCAGGATTTCAGCAGACACTAAAAAACAATTGCCGGGAAAAATAAGTTCAGTATATAAAACATGCCATTGCTAGCCCTATTCATTATTAGGGTTTAGTTCTCCTTTAAAAAGTAGTGTTTCTGGTTACATTATAGAAAATGTCTGTAAAAACCCTACTAGTGCAACAAACTCTTGGTAGATGGAAAATTGAACAGGGAATACCCATCACTCTTCTTCTCTTGTTTATACATCTTCTTTCACTTCATCATCTTTCACTCTACATGGAAAAAAAGCTAATAAAGAAAATCTTACCAAAAAAACCCTATTAGTCCTGCCCATATGTTCCACTTCCTGCTCACTGAATTCTTTGCAGGAGAGCTCTTGGCATACTGGCAGCCGTGCAGCACTGTGCAGAGTAGGAGGGCCCTGGACAGCAGTCCCAGTGGGCACTGGGGCCCCAGTCCAACCCTGCACACTGGACTGTAAGATAGGAACCAGTCAGCAGCTAGGCTGACCTGATAGGGAACTGAACCCTATCTTTGCTTGTGTGATTGGCTGTTTCCCTCTTACTGTGATTCTGGCAGAGACTGTCACACCCACCCCTCATTTGAAACACAAACGGGGGACAGTGAACATCTATGGGAGCTCCAGTAAAGGGTCCATTTTTCAAGACAATTCAAATTTACAACAAAAAGTAAAACCAGCACCATATAGTATATACCAGGGCTGTCCAACTGTCCCCCTTCTGTGACCCTCCACCTTCCTGCTTTAAATTGTATCACTGCAGAGAGTAACTGGCCCCTGTATTGTTTGAACCTCAAATTCAGACTAATCCCCTGTATTGTTAACACCTGTGACCTCCTTTCATTGTCTATTGTTCACACATGAGACCCAGACTGAAACTGTCCACATTGTTCACCTGTTCACACTTTATACAAAATGCTAATGGGGCACCAGCATTGTGTCTCTTAGTTTCCCTGTCTCTTGCTGTATTCTGTCTTCTCTATGCTCCCTATATATGTGCCCTGCTCTGCCTGCATGTGACATACTCTTCCTGTGTGTGTCCTGCTCTGCCTGTGTGTGACATACTCTGCCTGTGTGTGCTCTGCTCAGTCAGTGTGTGACATACTCTGCCTGTGTGTGACATAATCTGCCTGTGTGTGACATACTCTGCCTGTATGACATACTCTGCCTGTGTGTGACATACTCTGCCTGTGTGTGCTCTGCTCTGTCGTTGTGTGACATACTCTGCCTGTGTGTGCCCTGCTCTGCCTGTGTGTGCCCTGCTCTGCCTGTGTGTGACATAATCTGCCTGTGTGTGACATATTCTGCCTGTGTGTGACATATTCTGCCTGTGTGTGACATACTCTGCCTGTGTGTGCCCTGCTCTGCCTGTGTGTGACATACTCTGCCTGTGTGTGACATAATCTGCCTGTGTGTGACATACTCTTCCTGTGTGTGACATAATCTGCCTGTGTGTGACATACTCTGCCTGTGTGTGCCCTGCTCTGGCTGTGTAAAGCCTGGTATTTGTTCTAGGCATGTGTAAGCATTTGAAAAAAAATATTGTTAGGGGCCCCTAAGGCATTTAATCATGTGCTGGGGTGCTGTGTTATCCACAGGGGAAAAGGAGACAAATGGATTTAAGGGTATGTCTTAATATGACAACTTTTTTCACATATGAGTGATATCCCTGCAGTGAGCACCAATCATTTGGTTTTTTTGGTGTGCTACCGCAAACAATTTAATTGGACATGGTCTTGTGGTAACAAGGTTGTGGTTTAAAGTTGGTGTGGTTTAAAAACAGGGAGTGGTCAACACTGGCTTCCATTATCGGCCCTCCACTATGTAGGCCAGAAAAATGTTGGCTCGCAGTAACACAGAAGTTGGACAGCACTGGTATACACTATTGCCTACAAAATTAGCATTTTTCTATTTATACTATTGTGTCTCTCTGTTCAATGCCCTGAATGTTTTTTTTTCTTTTACCAAACTCAATGATATAATTTCTATTACATCATAAAGGTGCAAAAGCTTTGCTGTGTGTTCCTTTGTTTGTAAGGATACACAGAATTGCAAATATTTAGTAGTTAAAAAGAGGTTCTATTGCAAACTACAAGAAAAATTCAGACTTGTGTCCCCCCCCTTCCTCCAGTCACAATATGAAACTGGTCTCTTTTGTGAAACTCTTGTTTGATGATTAATGAAACCAATAAACATAATGCATGGCTTTTATAGCTGATTAAAATACAGGTATGGCATCTATTATCTAGAATGCTTGGGTCCTAGGGTTTTCAAGAGGTGTTTCTGTACTCTGGATCATCATACCATAATTATTAGACAGGGCTTCCCCCTTCCAACCCCAGGACCCCACAGCTGCGGTAGCACGCATCTGAGCGCGTATGCAACGCCCCCTCCGCTGTGCTGCCGCTCCACCAAGAGAATGTGCACGCCTGTTACCCAATATACGTGTGCTTAGCTGTGGGGCCCGGGGTCAGAAGGGGGGCCCTGGCTAGCAGCCCCATGGGCCTGCAAATGCGGATCTTGGCCACCAGGGCCAACAAGGGCCGTGGGCCCACCGGGTTTTGTCTCGGTGTCCCACTGGACCAGTCAGACACTGCAATTCTTTAACTGAATCAGAGTATTTGGGAGAAGAGCTTTCCATTGTATGATTTGCTTCCCAATATGTATGCTATACCTGTACAGTAAAAAGGGGGCATATAGTGGGGTCACAAGTACTAGCTATTGCATTAAATACCTCCTAAAGGTTGCATTCCCCAAAAAACTTGGCCAGCTGCCTGAAAAGTAGAGCCTCCCAACACGCTGCACTGTTGGGTGTGAGCCAATCAGGGAACTGCAGTATATCTTTATGTGTGTAAAAGCAGAGTTGTGATATTTGGCTAGCCATATGTGACATTTCAAGTGGCCTTCATTTGTTATAGTTTAGAGAGTTTTCTGGCTCTTTCTAGCTTGCAAATACTAAAAAAATAGTTCTAAAAAGTAGTCAGAGTAAGAGTGAGAAGAAGGTGAATATATGAAAATATATATAATGTAACCTATACTGTTTATTTCTAACCAACTGTTCTCATTTCCTGCATTTTCTCCTTTCTTAGTCCCTTTTTACCAAAACTGATGACTTTCCTAAGCACAAAACAAACCTTTAACCCCCATTGTTCAATAGAAAGTGCTTGTACCTAAAACACTTTTTCCTATCACAGGTATGGTATCCGTGATCCCAAAACCCATTATCCAGAAAGCTCAGAATTACTCGGTCTCCCATAGACTCCATTTGACTCAAACAATTCAAATTTTTAAAAACTATTTCCTTTTACTCTGTTATAAAAAAACAGTACCTTGTACTTGATCCAAACGAAGATATACAGTTGTGCTCATAAGTTTAAATACCCTGGCAGAATTTATGATTTCTTAACCATTTTTCAGAGAATATGAATGATAACATGAAAACTTTTCTTAATTTAAAAAGAGTAAACACAGTTGTTTGACAATGGCTTCAGCCAACCACTAACCATGAGTCAAAAGTTTTTGTGTTATCATTCCTATTCTCTGAAAAATGGTTAAGAAATCATAAATTCTGCCAGGGTATTTAAACTTATGAGCACAACTGTAATTGTTATTGGAAGCAAAACCAGCCTATTGAGTTTAATTAATGTTTACATGAGTTTCTAGTAGACTTAAGGTATGAAGATCCAAATTATGGAAAGAGATTATCTGGAAAACCCCAGGTCCCAACCCTGTACTTGCATTAAGAATGACTTTTTAGGGCAAACAGTAGAATTGAAAGTGCTTTTCACTTTCTAGCTTTTTGCTTACCGTAACAGTAGGAGGTGTAGGTAATTAATGCCACCTATATACCCACATTATAATGAACTCCTTATCTGTAAGAATAAATGAGAAGCTACATCTGGGAGGATCTTGTTTATACAGAGCTCAGTTCTATGAAAAACCAGCCCTCATGATTAAAGAGGCACAAGTAACATTTAAGTACAGGCGTACTTCAGAACAATCATACCACTTTCTGCCACCTGTGATTGTCATGATAGAAACTGCCTGGTTTATCTAGTATAAGTAATTCTAAAACAACTGGACTTTCAGAGTAATCATTGAAGATGTTTTACTACTCATCCAAGCAGCTTCTTCAGTTCAACTGACTGGCATGGGAAGTCCTCAGCATATAAACCCTTCCAATAAGCCAATCACAATTCAGAAAGGTGACATCTGAAACTCATAGAGGTGTGATTCTGTGTAGTTACTGTGATATGATTGCCCTGGTATCATGCAACTCCTAGAAACAGGCAATACTTGTGCGAGTTGCATGAATGAATTTGTGAATTGTTATGAAATTGTCGGGGTACAGGTGTTGACCAGCATTGTATGTAGCAGACAGGTGGTGTTGAAGGCCCCTGCCTCTGTTCAGTGATGGCTTCTGCGCCTTGACATGAATTGCCTCTTTCAAAGCAGCGCTCTTCTTTATCCAAGCTTTGGACCTTGTTATCTTTAAAGGAGTGCCTCTTCTCTTTGGGTGTAGAAAGACAGCAGAGTCTTGCCCTGTAGAGTTCACCCTCCTATACTGAGCCATTCACTTGGGGAGCAGTTGTTTTGTTTCCCGAACGTATAGATCAGTGCACTCATCGCTACACTGGACTGCATAGACCACATTGAGTGTTGCTAGGTTTGAAAAACACAGGAATGTGTAGTTTGTTGACAATTCTCCTGAGTTTCTCCAGCTACACATGGGATGACTGTTTGCCTACTATGCATCTCCGGGTGGTTATTTCTTTTGACGTTCCTGTTGGGCTTAGTTGCTGCTGTTCTCACAAAGGCCTAGTCTGGGTAGCTACATACTTTCAGAGTTCCTCTGATGTGTTTTTACACTTTTTCTTTGGACTCTGTATCAGTTGCCACACTTTCTGCCCTGTGTCTAATGACACCCAGTTTGTGTTCCAGCGGATGGTGGGAATCGTACAACAGATATTGATCAGTATGAGTGGGTTTCCCGTATAACTCTGTTTTCAAGTTACTCCCTCTTGATTTTCTGTCTGACTCCTGTTAAAAGCCATGATGGGTGGTTTCAGCAGGAAGAGATATGGGGTAGTAGTATATACTTGACTCTAACCCACCCCTCTCTGACACCACCAGAAGGGGTGGGGCAGCTGTGAATATATAAAGTGGAGGAATCAGAATGTACTGATGTTGCAGCTAGAATAGTGTTGCACTGATCTCAACCCACCTGCAGGTTTTGGGTTGGCACTTGTATGGGGTGTTCATCTGCCGTCTGAAATTGTGCGCCATAGGCCTTGGGTTTAAACCAAATCTTTTCTGCTATACAACAAAAAAAATATATATGTAAATAGGGGTTTCCTGCTAATCCAGATTATGGACATTTGTCTTCTTGTTTCTATGCCACCAAACCCTAGGATTAAAGGTGGAATTCCTGGGCCCTATATAAAAAAAACACCAAACACACTCACACACAGTGCTCAGTTGAAACATTACCACACTTTTCATTTTAATACTTGATACAAAATAAAACAACCCCTCGGTAATCAGAAAACATAAAATCTAAAAAGGTTTCAAAATATTTTCATCTGTTAAATTAAAGGTCAACTTCCATATAAAAAAGCTAAAATTCACAATTGTAAAAGTTTGTCTTTTTGCTTTTTTTTGCAGATTTTTTTTACAAAAAAATATTAAAAACTTAAAAGGGGAAAATATTTTACATGAAAAAGGCAGAAATTGATACAAATATTTGTGATGTCTTTTTTTCCCGTCTCTTCGCCATAATCATTTACAAGACACAAGATATTATTATTATGATACAGTATTTACACAGACACAAATAAGAGGTTACACAATTGCATATTTGAGCGTATACGTTGGCCGTGCCTCTGCAGAAGAGTTGAAATTGTACAGAAGTGCTTTGCAACCTCCAGCAACCAATGAGGGACCAGTGTGTCGCTCGCTGCTTTCCTATTGGCAGGCCTGACAAGCTACTTGTAGTGTGCAGCAAGTGGGAATCAGCACAAGAAAGGGACATAGGGGGTCTGTAAGCAGATATATGCTAGGACCATATAGATGGTTAGAGATATATACACACGCTATGCTGGGCTCAGAGTAGAGATGTGGCTTCTGCAATTTAGTACAAGGCTTATAGCGGTTTATAGCCGGCACACTTCTGGGCGGATTTATAAAAGGTCAAATTTTGATTCAGTGTACATTTTTTTTTTTTTTAACTCTAATAACTTTGAATATACTCTACAACTGGAATGGGAGCTTATTTAAGAAAAAACTCGAATATTCCCGACCTGAAAACTCAAACTGAGTTTTTCTTTTTTCCTAAAAAAACTTTGTCAGGAAGGCTATTAACATCTTCAAATGGGCTACTGGACCGCTGCCCATGAACTCCGCAGGTTTTATGTGGATAATTCAAGTTCGTCTCTGGGTCCAGGTATGATAAATTATGCATTGGTGTTTGTATTATTCCCAACTCATGAGTTTTGTCCAAACATCCAACTCGGAAATTGGATTTTACTATTTGACCCTTAATAAACCTGCCCTTTAATGATTGGCTTATTTGACTCGGGCCTATAAACAAATTCTAATGGCTGCCAATAACAGCGGTCAGGGAGACGACTGCATCAACAAGCCAACGCAGTCCTTGTCCAATGGGAAAATCAAGGCTGCACGATGGATTATCTGGCGGATTCTTAGTCCGATATCAGTTGGACAGGCCCCATATGTGGGCTATTAAATTGCAGACTTGATCTGGAAGGAACAAGTCAGCAGCTTTCATCAGCCTTCTTAAAGGAATTGTTCAGTATAAAAATAAAAAATGAGTAAATAGATAGCCCATATAAAATACAATTTGTTTTGTTAGCCAAAAATGTAATGTATAAAGACTGGAGTGACTGGATGTGTAACATAATAGCCGGAACTGCTTTTCACTTCTCTTGGTTTCCACTGATTGGTTACCAGGCAGTAACCAATCAGTGACTTGAGGGAGGGCCACATTGGTCATAACTGTTGCTTTTGAATCTGAGCTGAATGCTGAGGATCAATTACAAACTCACTGAACAGTTATGTCCCATGTGGCCCCTCAAAGTCGCTGACTTACTCAGATTTAGAGAGCTGAAAAGCAGGAAGTTGGATTCTGTTCTGTTAGACATCCAGTCACTCCAGCCTTTATACATTACATTTTTGGCTAGCTAACTATATTAGAAACATTTTTTTGTTTTGCACAGCCTATCAATTTACCACATTTCTATTTTACACTGAATTGTTCCTTCAAGATGACAGCGTTAAATAGTTCAGCTTGCAACAGAAGCCCCAAAGAAAACCAGAAGTAGTCACCCTTTGATATACACGTCCTTAAATATATTAAAGATGAATAATAACAATGTAAAAATGCTTCAAGCTAAATAAATATCAGCAGTTTTATACTGTAAGGGGGTTATTTATAAAAGTCTAATTTTAGAGCTTTGTGAGCTTTTTTAGACCTCCAATGAACTCGCAAACTTGAGTCAGTGAAATCGGGGTGAAAAACTCGAATACTGGAATTGATTGAGTTTTCGAGTGAAACCCACTGGAAAAAACCTCAAACATCATGAAGGCTACAAACATGTTCAAATAGTTCAAGGGACCTCTGCCATTGGCATCACCTCAACGTCAATGTTTTAGCTGGTGTATTTTTGGATTCAAGCTATTTCCAGGGTTCTCGAAAAACCAGAGGTTTATTTAAAAAAAAAAAAATTTGAGTTTTGACTGAAACCTCAAAATTCGACCTTTGACAAATAATTCCAATAATATCACAAATGTGCAATAGGAGTGCCCTGTTTTGTACAGGCAGAACCCAAACAGAAGGGCAAAAGTTTAAGTTACTAATAGGAGTTGCTTAGCTCTGAGCAGGGAAGTCTCAGGAGATGCTTTCTACATCAGTAACTGATGGTTTTGCTCTTCTGTTCAGCAGAAGGTGCTGTTGTTGCACATTCATGTAAATGCGGCTAATAAAGAATGTATATTGCAAACACATGTGCCAAAAAGCAATAACATGGGTGGGTGTTTATATGCCTCCTTTATAGATTATAGCAGGGGTCCCCAACCATTGGGCCGCGGGCAGTCCTGGGCTGCAGAGCATAGTCCGCAATTAACAATGTGCGCCAAAATGGACACCAGCGCACCAGGATTGGACGCTGACCAATTTTTTGCTTTGATGCTGGTCCCCGAACCAAAAAAGGTTGGGGACCCCTGGATTATAGTATAAAGTCAGTGCTCAGTGTGTGCATAGAACACCATTTACTGCGTATTTGCATCCATAGCCGTTAGTGGGAGTTCCCGTATTGCTTGCTATCGATGGATGTAAATACGAAACAGTATTAGTGTTGACGTGTAGGGAGAGTGTTTAACCTTTTTGAGTAAAGGTGGCCAAGCACGGAGAGATACGCTCGTTTGGCGATGTTGCCATCTCTCACCAATATACCCACCTGCAGCTTTTATCACCCAGTGTATGGCCACCTTAAGTTTCCAGCTCTTGCTTCTATTTAATCACTGAAATACACATAGAAGGAGGGTCTTGGAAGCACAATATGCTTCTGCCTCACACACTACTGTCTATATACAAAGTTGGTGTCTCTCTAAAGCACAAAATGGCATTTAGGCCAAGATGCAACAGTCGTGCTATAACTCTCACTCCATCTGTATCAGGCCCCAGTAAGTATATGGCTAAGGCCACATGATGCGGAGAAACACAAAGAATTCGCTCTCCCTCTGATATTCTTCTTCACCTGGAAGCATAGTCTCCACTTGGTGCATGTAGCCTTGGCTGCAAAAGAAATGTGTTTGTATTTTACAGACGATATCTGCCTGCACTCGAGTAGAGACTATGCTTCCAGATGCAGTCACATCAACCAGAACAGCAGAAGCACTGGAAAAGCAGATTCTCAACATGTTTCTCCACAGGCTGAGATGCACCTAGTGTGGCCCTAGCCTTACACCCAACACAAAATACACCCCCCACACACACACAAGGTTTAGGGGGACACAACCCTTACATGGGTGCACACAGGTGCCCTGCTGAATTCTTTACAAATACCGTACCTCCGCCGTTGTGATCTGATCGTTGGCCCCAAGTTATTTGTATATGTATTGCTACTGAAAGCTGTGTTTGTCTGTCCAAGTCTATTCTCTGCCCTGGTGGCTCAGACTGTTGATACAAGACAAGGCAGATGATTAAAGGACAAGGAAACCCATATTTTTATGAATTCACCATACAATTAGTCACACCCTGATGAAACTTATCGCTAGGTAACCACTTGTTTTTCACTGCTTCACCTCTAAATTTCTCAGTGTCAGCTCAGTTGCGGCCACCATCTTTACAGGCCCTACGTCATCAACATGGACGACAGCTCTGAAAGGAGCGTGTGCGAACAACGGAGTTAATGTATGCGAGTGATAGAACAGATAGAAAAGGATTTTCTGTGCATGCACCGTCTGGCAAACTGATACAATGTGTATGCTCCAGGTTTGCGTCTTGTACAGGCAGCAATGCATGGTGGTATTTTTGATTATCTACGCTGCGCTTTTGTGGAAACTGAAGAACTGCAACTAATAAACGGCTGGAAAATCAAACAAATTAAGAGCACTGTTAGTTAGCTGGTTAGGTCTTTCTATGGACCAAATATTGCAGTTGCGCTTTCCTTGCCCTTTAACAGACTTGTCTTTGCTGAGGAACGAAGACTTTTGCAACATTGATTAAAAAGTAACAGCCAGGAGTTCAGCAAATGCAACTTTCTATAGCAATTGTTCTTACAAATAACTTTAAAAGCACTGAACATTTTTTATAAATGTATATTGTAAAAGTTGCTTAGAATTAGGCTTTTCTTTTAATAGTCAATTTTGTATTTTGGAGAGTTCCTTCCTCACTCCTACAGTGTATTATGGCTATAAAAATACTAGAGCAAACAGGTCCAAGGCAAATTCCGGGATACTACAGTGATATCAACATAATTTGCCTTTCATCCAATAGATTACAGTCCCATATATAGAAAGGCCACTGGGAACATTATGGCTTTAATATCTGGAATATACAAAACATGGGTGCCCTCAAGTGACTGTGTACGTCAAGGGTGCCAGCATTTAACCTTCCACATGTGAAGGCACCCAATGAGTTAACTGGGGAAGGAAAGATCAATATCTGATCCTTGTGAAATGTTGCACTAGTGCTCTGAGCATCAGGCCATCAGCTTGATATTAAAGAAATATATTATACAAATATATTATATTAGTGTACTAGTGTATATACTAGTGTATTTACTAGTGTATTTACTAGTGTATTTACTAGTGTATTTAGTGCTTTACAGAGGACAAACCAAAACAAGGTACAAAACACTGGCTGAACAATATGGCTGCTCCCTAAATCCTCTGATGTCACTTTATTGCATACAGCATAGCTGCTAAACTAAATATTAAGCACTTTAATTATTATAAATATGGATTGTAAAGTAGAGAGACTACACGTATGGTTCTGTCATGACTAGCCAGAGAGGAAAGGTCCAAAATTTAAACAGCAGCAGGCATTCTACCAGGTCCTGCATACAAACTGGAGAGAAATCAATAGCACAGAAATAGAAAGATAGGAAGGCACAGAAATACACACGGAACAGAGAGAAATTTAAAGGAGAAGGGAAGTCACTTACCTGAAACCCTGGGCTGGGGCTTCTCTTAGCAAAGAAAAAAGAAACTGCCCCAGGTCAGGGTATTTCTGTGTGAGCACTATGTTGCAACCTTCTTTTCTTCTTTGAGACGGGTGCCTTTGCGTGAAGTGAGTGAAAAAATAAAGCTTTTTCACTGTACCGTGCATGCGCCAGCCCGGGGTCATCAAAGAAGTAAGAAGGTGATCACTCGGTGGTGCTTCTACTGAAATCCCCAGGGGTATCAGGTATGTAAATACAATCACTGAGGGGGGGGTCCTAATATTTGGCACCCCTCTGTGATTTTTTGCTTTGCTTCTCCTTTAAGTCAAATAAGTCAACATTAATAAATAATCCCACAGATAAAAACATGCAGAGAAAGAGAGATTGGGGTGACAGAAATCCAAAATATTTTCAACTTTGTGCTTTCAAGAGCATTAACCTTTTGTCTGCTGCGGAATCTGTGTCGCTGGTCCTCAAGTACATGACCAGGTTGAAAGGGTTCAGCGAGAGCCAATAGCACCTAGGTTGGGTCCTGCTCCAGCCCACAGCCACTTAACTAGTTATGTAAAACAAATGGACAAATATATAGACAATAGATGATAAATATTTGCTGTTCTTTCCTTCTGTTCCATGTACCCACTTAGTTTTGCCAAATACACACAGACACACAGAGCAGCGGAGTCCAAGATGGAACACAATGGACTTAAGAAATAGCTAAACGGTCCTGTACATGCCCAAAGTAAATCACCAGTTGTATTTTCTACATTCTATGACTGTGGTTTACCTGTAGCATGGAGTGGGCGGTGCCATATATTTGCAGTTAGAAAAGCCATCTGAAAAATTTCCAAAGCCAGTGATGAACAGTGTTACATTACTATTAAACTGATGCTCCTTCACTAACATATATACACTGAATTGCATACATTGCAGTTGCCCATAATGACCAGTCAGCAATGAGTTATAATAACTAGAAGTTAAGGTGGCCATACATGGCAGGTTTAAGCTGCTGATCCGGCCCCTTCAGACCAATTCAGCATCTTACTTACCCAAGTACCGTTCCCTAAGATGGGAATGCCTAAAATCTGATTGGATCTGCCTGATATTACCCACCTCAAGATCCCAATATCAGTGAAAGATCTGCTTTCAGATCTGCAAATCCAGAAGGTTTCTCACTAATGATTAACCCAAATACGACCCAATTCACAATATGGATGTGGCAAATGCATCATATAAATGAAACTATATACTTTAA
>CM044433.1:144909728-144923650 GCA_024363595.1 Xenopus borealis | reverse complement strand
ACTTAATTTCTGGAAAACTTTCACTTCCAACAATTCAGTTATTCAGATGTTTTCCCTCCAGCTATTCCCATTCGTGCAAATGAAAGGTATTTCGGGTGCTTTGACACCTACAGCCAACAAGTCAATCTGTAGCCACTGCATGCAGTTAAAGCATCAAATGACTATTTTTAAGATTCAGCAGATAAAAGAAAGGAATTATCATTGTAATATGCAGTCCAATCAATCCTGTTTTCATTTCCCAGGTGCCCCCAGTCATGTGACTTGTGTCAGCACTTTAGGAGGGAACTGCTTTATGGCAGGCTGTTATTTCTCCTACTTAATGTAACTGAATGTGTCTCAGTGGAACTTGGCCTTTACTATTGAGTGTTGTCCTTCGATCAACCAGGGAGTTGTTATCTTGTGTTAGGGAGCTGCTATATGGTTACCTTCCCATTGCTCTCTTGTTAGGCTGCTGGGGGAAAGAGAGGGAGGTGATATCACTCCAACATGCAGTACTGCTGTAAAGAATGACTGAAGTCTATCAGAACAAAAGACACATGCCTTGGGGCAGCTGGGAAACTGACAATATGTCTAGCCCCATGTCAGATTTCAAATTTAAATATACAAATTAAAATCTGTTTGCTCTTTTGAGAAACTGATTTCAGTGCAGAAAGCTGCTGGAGCAGCACTATTAAAGTGATTCTGACACTAAAAAATGAATGTTATCATATGAATGTACATTAAATGTTACCTATAGGTCATGGTGATCATTTTTTGCTGAGAGGTTTGTTTTTGTATATAATTGTTAGTTGAAGTTCCTAAGCCTGACTCTCTGACACTGACTTTGCCAACCTAACTGTCCCATCTCAGTCTGTTAGTTACAGTTTCTAATGATAACAGATGCCGGGTGCACAAATATGGCAGCCCCCTCATACAGGAACATGGGGGATCAGACAGGTAATGTAAAAGCATCATACAAATACTTTATGGCAAAGTTAGAAGAAGCTTTCAAAGTCAGTTATTATAATAGATGTAAAAAAGAGTTTGACTTCAGGTGTCAGTGTCTCTTTAAGTTGACATCTTATTCTAACTGAATTTCAGCATCATTACAACTTTGCCTTCACAGAGGAAAAAGAAAAGTCACTAATTTAGTCATAATTACTTTTGCTGTGATATCGGTTTTATAAAATGTGGTCTGGCAAATTGATGAATCATAACATCACATCTGTGACTAGAGAAATGTAAGTACAGCAAGGGAAAGTCTTTATTGATGGACAGCTTCAATAGGCAAAATGTGAGTTCATTAAATAAGGAAAAGTTGCTTGTTTGGCCCCAACCATAGAGCAGAGACCTACAGTGACAGCCAGATACCCACATAACAGTATTAAAGGAGTTGTTCACCTTTGAGTTAACATTAAGGGGCAGATTTACTAAATTCACATGAAGGATTCGAAGTTCGATCGAATTTTCAAAAAGATTTGAATTATCGAATGTTTTTGAAGACCACTTCGACGAGTGAATTTTGAAAATTCAATCGAATCGAATGATTTGAATAAAATTTAATGTCGACGTACTTCCCCTTTAAATTTTTATTCGACTGCCTAGTTCGCCAGATCAAAGCTAACGAATTGGGTTTCATTATTTTTGATCGAATAAAAAATATTTGATCGATAAAATCGCTCAAATCGATCGAATATTTCCTATTCGATCAATTGAATTGCGGTAAAGTCCTTCGAATTCGAAGGATTTTACTTACCTGCCTATTCACATGGCCGAATTTAAAAAAAAATTTTATTCAACCCGTAGTTAATCTGCCCCTAAGTATGCAATTGTTTTTAATTTTTTATTTGTGGTTTTTTTTTTTAGTTATTTATGCTGACGAGGGATCATTGGATCCAAAATAAATAAATAACACTGAATGTATATGGTTCTCCAGAGTGAACTTTAATGCTGATTTATGAAATTTAATGGTTTTGATGGGGCCCATTATGGAGAGGAACCTTTTTATGGTCTAATACTGTGAGAGGAGATCGCCAGAATTGTGCATATTATTTGAATAAGAGACTATTATGAATAGGGGAGGACATGAATAGAATGATAATAAAAAAGAGCAATAATAGAACACGTGTAGCTTTGAAGAGCTTTTGTTTTTAGATGGGGTCAGTGACTCCCATTTGAAAACTGGAAAGAATTAGAAGAAAATGGCAAATAATGAAAAATCCATAAAAAATAAATAAATAATGAAGACCTAGTGAAAAGTTGCTTAGAACTGCCCATTTTAGAACATACTGAAAATTAACTGGAAAGTGAACCACTCCTTTAAGCTGTGATTATAGATAACAGAGTACTGCTCTGTAACATTAGCCAGACACCAGCAAAATAAATGTTACAGTACAAGCCAGAGGCATGGAGAGAGATGGTAGAGCATCTTACCTAATAAACCAGCGGTGAGGAGTGGGTGGAGAAGAGGAGGCATCAGTGGGTTGAGCCTGGTAGGTGTTGGTACTTGTGACTGCTGGAGGTGGAAGGGGCTGTGTGGTTCAGACGGAGGGGGTTTCCCCTCTGATAAGGCAGGTGTAATAGTGGTTGTAGTAACAGAGGCAGACCCAGTGCAGGAGGTATTGATGCAGTTCTAACATATAAAAATACAATATTCCCAATACTCAATTGACATGCAGTTTAACGGATAACCTAAACAATATTCCATTTGACAGCGCTACAATACTGCGTTCATTATAGAATAAATCAAGCAGTTCTGAGGCAGCCTGTAAAAAAAATGCCCCGAGTATTTCAATAAAAAGGTGTTTATTTCATTTATAGGCAGATTTATCACAAACGTGGCTCTTTATATGCCATACAGTAACAAAAATAGTAGCCAGCATTCATGAACATCCCAGTGGACACTAAATTTCCTATAAAAAGCTTGTAAGGTTTTGCATGTCTGTTCTGAATGGAGAAGACTTTTTTTTTTTTTGCTCCATCCCGAAGTTCTACCAACAGAATCCATTCTACACAGTAGTTTCTAGTAAGGTTTTAGGTATTCTGATAATCCCACATTTTAGGGATCAATAATTCCGTGCCACTTGCCTCTGATGTTACAAATCCAATGTGACTAGACAAGGGCAGCTAAATTGCAAGTGACCTGACCATTCTTTCCACATGGTCACCCTGTGCATGGTCAGCTTATGCTAGTAGTAGCTCTCTTTGATTAACGAACAACAGAAAGCAAGCTCTTTCTTTAAAGTGATCTAAAAACAATAAAAATCCTCATTCAATCGCATATGTTCTCAAACTTCAAAACGTGTAGACCTCATTTCAAATGTGTTACTTAACAATATTTATTTATTAATTGACCCTAACATTATGGAACATAAGGCCATATTGGGTGCTGCAAACCTTAAAGATGGAAGTGCTTTCAGGCAACAATCACCTGAAAAATTGCTTGCACAGAATTCCTACAGAAGTCAGCAAGGGAATTGGGTAACTTGGGGCTGTGTGTATAAAGATCCAAAAATCTCCTTATTTGCATTTGCAGGATAAACAGAGTTAATTTTAACAAAGGGGCTCTGTAAACTTGGCAATATGTTTGTCTTTAAAATTAGCATGTCCTACCTTTTCAGTTACCTGTCCAGCACAAGTGGAGGAGTCCACAGCCCCAAGACTGGCAGCAAGAAGTGCAGAATTGAGAGCCATCAGAGCAGGTGAGGCGGGTGGGAAGAGCAGTGGTTGGAGACCATTATCAGGGAAAGTTTCAGGTAGGGGCAGGGGTGCTTCATTTTTCTCAGCTGTGTCAGTTTGTGGAGTAGGTAATGTGTCCAACAAGGGCATGAGGGATGACAAAAGGGTGCCTTGTTGTTGGCTGTTCTGTTGAAGATCAAGCTGTGGTAGTCCTAATCCTCCTAGTGGTAAAAGAGGACCTTGCAGGAGAGACGCCATCAGTAAAGTCTGCAAAGCAGTAGTTTCAGGGTCCCCCAGTGCAGAGGGCAAGGACAGAGATGTATTCTGAAGGCCTATAAGTCCAATATCTGTACTACCAAGCAAAGATGATGACAGTAAATTTAGCAAGCCTTGGTTCAGAATGTGTTGGTGCTGGCTTAAACTAAGGGAAAGTGGTAAAGACCCCAGCAGCGCTAGGTTTAATAGAGCAGGAGATGCAGGAAACGGTAGTACCTGATCCTGACACAGGAAGGGAAAGCCATCCCCAGATGGAGGCAAGGAACAAGGCAGGTCATTGACACCTTCTGTCTCAAAGCTGGGCACCACATTAGGAGCAGGAGCACTCTTTGCAACAGGAGAATGGTTGGGTCGTGCAGTTGAAGTAGCTAATAAATTATTGGATGAAGAGAAATAAAGGGAAATAATTAATAAACTACATAGCACATACAAGTGAAATTAAACAATTATCGGCTCAGACACACAAGAATTTAATACAGTATATTGAAACTGTACGAGTATTTGGGGTAAAAGCTATTCTTTTATTTATAAAAAGTAGAGAATCCAATATTTGAAATATGGGATCTTGTGTTTTCCTGGTTAAGAGCTCTTTACATAATTCAGATCAACTAAAAATAATTTGAACATGAAAAACCCAATATGATTGTTTTATCACCAATATATATTCACATAACTTAATTAGGATCAGTTACAAAGTACTGTTTTATATCAAGGGTTTCTATATCTGGAATTCCCTTTAGTATGTAAGGCACATATCATATAACCTTTGAATATTTTCATACATACAAGTAGTAGTTTCCATACTCTATATATCGAGCGCCGGATTTAGTGGGCGAGGTCCTGAGGCTACGCGGTCCTAGAGCCCGCTCGTACACCCCCCTCCAGTGCAAACGTGCTTGCTGGGACTGGGTGGCAGGGCGCCCTTAATATTCTGCAGTCCTAGGCCCGAGCCTTTGCGGCCTCGCCACAAATCCAGCCCACTACCACCTGGTAACCATTCAGTGGAAACCAAGAGCGCTTAAAAGCAGCTCTGTTCTATTCGACATCCAGTCACTCCAGCCTTTAAACATTACATTTTTGCCTAACTAATTATATTAGAAACATTTTTTATTTTGCACAGCCTATCAATTTACCCAGTTTTTACTTTTGTACTGAACAATTCCTTTATGTTAATTTATAGGGGATATATTTATAGTGCAGCACAAGCCAGACAAACCGTTTCGCACTGGTAAACTGTTCATAATATTTTTTCTTCTGATGTGGTAGACCAATTGGGTGTGCATAAGTCCGCTTGTCTTTCTGTGTATGGCTATCTGCCATCAGCCAGGCAAACCGCTACACTCAGATGGTAGGTGGACTCGTCTTTGTACAAATAAGGTTCAACCCAAAGCAGTTTAAAAGACCAATAATAATAATAAAAATAATAATAATACAGAAGGAGAGAAGAACAGGATTATATGCAATATACATAGTGTGTCAAAAAGGCAACTGGCAGTTGTCAATGAAACATTATACAGGTATCATTTACACTTACATGTATTTGTCCGAATGGGGGTTGAAGGTAATTTCTGTGGTAATGGTGTCCCTGAGTTCTGCTCTGTAGCTGTCTGAACTAGTTGTCCTACAATGCCAAGAAGCTGGTTGCCGAGATCCTGGGAAGACGGAGATAGGCCAGGAGTTTTACTTTGGCTTGGGGACTCCTCAATGGATGAGTGAGGTGTCTGAAGAGAAGAAACAGTTTGACGAGCTACTGGATGTGGATGTACAAGTTTGGATCTTCCCATGTCTTCCTCAGATTGACTCCCACTTCCTACAAGCTTTGACACAACAGGAGGGTTCATTTTAGAGAGTCCACTAGGACTACTAGGAGGAGGAGGAAGATGGCCACTAGAATCCTGTGGACTCGTGTCAGGACCCAGAGAATTTCTCTGTCTTTTTCTTTTCCATGTTACATCTCTTCTCTGGGAGCGCGGCCTGGCTGGAAGCCCCCGGCTTTCTTGTGTACCAGCTCCAGAAAGTAAGGTGTTGGTATTTAACAAACGATTGGGTAAAGTGCTAGAGGCTGTGGCTTCTGGTTTGGTTTGACTTGCCATTTGAGCCTTTGCAGCTGCTGTGAGGAGACTGCTGGCTGGGAAGGAGGCATTGCTTTGCTGGCCCAAAATGCACCCAAGAGGCAAGCCAAGTAGGCCTTGCGCTGCTCCCAAAGACACAGGTGGTGCAGTTTTATTGCTTTGGTGGGTTAAGGCATGGCTGGCATTTGAAGAAGATCCCAAATGGGCCTGCCCAAATGAAGGGAGGCCTTCAAGTATTGCTTTTGGACTCTGGGGTACAGAGCGTTTAGGAGAGGCAACAGGCCTAGGAGACCTGGAACTTGACCTAGCATGGCCTGTGAAGTGCTCAGAGGAGGCAGAGGAGTGTCGAGAACGTTGAGGGGATGGCTCCACACTGCCAGCTGGGGATGAGATAGAGGAAACTGAAGACCTAGTGGTGGAAGGAGAAGTCAAGGTACCTCCCCTTGGGAAGGGAGAGAAAGGAGGGGGCAGCGATGGAGAGGACTGGCTGCCAGCATGGTGTTCAGGAAGAGAATGAGTGTTCATTGTGGGGACCTGAGACTGGTGACAAGGTGGCGAGTTTAACATGTGGTGCTTTGGACTAGGGGGTTTGCAGCTGCTAGAGTCTAAAATACCCAATGGATCTTTCTCAGGAAAGACAAAAAAGCGGCGAGGGCCCTGAGAAGGATCATCCAGTGTCCGGGAGAAAGCCCCGCCTGGTGCAAAACTACAAGAGCTAAGAGATGACTTCGGAGACAGGCTTGAAATATCCTGAATGCATGAGGAATACGAAGGCCGGATTTGGGAAGACTTTACTTGTGTAACAGAGCCAGAGTAAAGCTCATGGGATATGGCTTGGTGAGCCCTAGTAAATACCTCATAGCTACCATTTGATGGTGTTGGTGGACAGTTCCTTAAGGCATAAGACTCACTAGGAGTTGTCCCTTGCTGCCTCTGTGGAGGAGGCTGTAAGCTTGGTTGATGAACAGGGTACCTTTCCCCAGGGTTAGCAGAATAGGAATCCTGTTTGTGTTCCAGCGGTTTATCCAACATGTGATGGGTAGGCAGGCTGTGGGCTTTTTCAATCATAAGTTTGGTGAAGATTTCGGGGTCCAACAAGTAGGGATGCTGTCCCATCTTTGGGCTTGTAGATGCTCCAAGAAAGTTCTGACTGGGGCTACATCCTATTACAAAACACAACAGTTGCTAAATGAAACATACAAGACACATATTATTCCAAGCATGTTCAAAATACAAGCATTAACAGCAGGAACAGATTATTTGTTCCCCCACTAACTACGTTCTCTGGGGGGGGGGAAATGATGTGCCCCAGGCAAGTAGCCAGTGTAACACCCCTAATTTACTACCCTATCATAATTTTAATAGAACATGGCCCTCAAACACACTGTATGAGAATTAATTGACACTCTATATGTAATATGTTGGACAACACTGCTTTAAGGCAAGGCTAACAGTTAAAACAGATGCAAATAATATATAATAAAAGTTTTCATCCTGTAGCTGTTAAAAACGATTAAAAAAAAGCTCATTCTGGTTTATTATTATATAAGTTTTAAACCCACTGCACACTAAATATCTCATCTTTTTTCTGCTATGTGGAGTGCACTCTAAAGGACATGAAGACACTGCTATAGAAAAATGTATTTAAATTAATGGCATTAGATCCTTTAGAGCATGTTTTGTTAATCGGTTTAATAAGTAAAAACTCTGTTACCTGCAGCTTGGTTCTGTAGTGCAAGTGGAGTACTCTCAATACTCTTATATAAAGTAGCAAGAGCCACAATTTTCCTACGATGGTTGCAGAGTTTGGTCATGTCCTCCTCCGCCTTGACATCTTCAGCACTACGCCGCTTCACTACAGCCCTCGGATCAAAGTTAAAAACCTAAGGAAATAAAGATTTAGAAAGGATACACATATAACTCCTATAATGGACGGAGCTGAAAAACAGGATAAAATGTGGCCACATAAAAGAGCATCTTGCCACTGTAATTACTGGACCTTTAAATTTGCCATGCATTGGTGCCATGATGGATGTATGCAAGAAAAACAATTAGAAGTAGAATATAACAAATAAAAAAACTTTACTAAGAACGAGCTGATCTTCCCAATAACTCTCTCCTGCCGTTCCCCTTCAGTCTCTCAACTGTGTAGAAGAATATTCCACATATACAAACAAATGTATTTTGTGGACCAGCGCCTGTAGCAAATGGTGAGGAAAAATATAACTCTCCTCTTGGAGAGTTTTATTCACTATATCACCTCCTTCCTCTAATTTTTCTTTATCTCTGCAATACCCCAAAATTTCAATCTTGTACTAGGGATTAGGTACCAGACTAGGGAGGTTTGGGCTGGAACGCAAGCCAATGAACTGCCAACAAAATCCATGGTAACACAAAGGAGCCGATCGTTTTTAAGAGACAGAGACAGGGAGAGTACGTCATGCCTCTGAGGAAGCCTATTGGTGAAACGCGTAAGGCGTAAGTGACGTGAGCGGGTACAGGGATGCAACGAGGGAAGGGAGACACCGGCAAATTTCCTTAGTCCCTCATAACATCGCAGGACCTGCAAAAATATAGAATTTTTTCATACTCACCATAATTTCTATTTCCAAGTCACTTCCATGGCAGCATTCACCAACGCGGGATTAACCCATGTTGGTGAATTGCTGCCAGACTTGGGAAAAAGACTTTACCCGTATATGCAAGTTTTAACTCAAAGAATATGTGAGTGTAATTTTAAATCATTTTTACGTATTTAATAAAAGTGTGTTGTACTAGGACGATTTTTTACCTTATCATTGGAGCTTGAATACTGCTGGAAAGAAGGCATTGGGGAAAGTGGAGAAAATTGCAGCATTGATATTACAGGCAACAATCCTACTTACATCTTGTAAGTAGGAATTTTGGGCAAAGTTGGTGAAGGTTTTCTTTGGGAAAGCACGTTAAAACTACGGGCAATAATCCTACCTACATCTTGTGAGTAGGCAATTTGGGCATAGAGGTGAAAGTACCTCCTGGGAGAACACGTTGATATATACATTTAAATGCACTGGAAAGAGTGGAGTCTGGGAAAAAGACACAAGAGAGTAATTTTGTACCCTTTAAACCACTGGGTGTATATGAAAAATACTAAAATACTACACTATATATTTTTCCTCTCCGTTTGCTACAGGCGCTGGTCCACGAAATACAATAAATGTTTGTATATGTGTAATATTCTTTTAGAAGTAGAATAGCTGTGTGTGCTGGACAAACAAGCTTACAAAACACTACATTCATTCACAGTAGACTAATGTCTAAAATCTACATAAATAGAACAAAAAGAAAAGTATATTTTATATTAAAGGGGTGGTTCACCTTTGAGTTAACTTTTAGTATAATGTAGGGAGTGATATTCTGAGACAATTTGCAATTGGTTTTCATTTTTTATTATTTGTGGTTTTTGAGTTATTTAGCTTTTTATTCAGCAGCTCTCTAGTTTGCAGTGTCAGCAATTTGGTTTCTAGGGTACAAATTACCCTAGAAACCCTGCATTGATTTGAATAAGAGACTGGAATATGAATAGGAGAGGGACTGAATAGAATGATAAGTAATAAAAAGTGGCAATAACAATACATTTGTAGCCTTACAGAGCATTTGTTTTTAGATGGTGTCAGTGACCCCCATTTGAAAGCTGCAAAGAAACAAAAGAAAATTGCAAATCATTAAAAAACTATGAAAAATAAACAATGAAGACCAATTGAAAAGTTTCTTAGAATTGGCCCTTCTACAACATACTAAAAGTTAATTTGAAGGTGAACCACCCCTTTAAGTTCTGAAAAGGTCATCATTATTTGTTTCATGTATTTTATTTTATTCATATCATGCTGAATTATATTTCATTCACATTAGTCCCTTGTCAGTGAAGTGAAGGGTTACGGTACACCTATGCAGGCAAAGAGTTGATGCTCTCCTCTTCTCCACATCTTTGCACAGACAAGAATGGTGTCTGGCGTGTGTGCATACACATGGAACAGATTTTGGAGCAAACTTGAATACATTCAGGTTTTTACGTCATTATACACAGTGCGTGTCTGCAGACAGGTTGATGCACATATCTGTCAGTGCAGAAAGACAGAGGATTGGAAGAGAATGCATCAGCTTGTCACAGCTGCACATAAAACAGGTGGAGAAGAGCCAAGGTACAGCCCTGTTTGCTATCAGCTTTACAATCCAAGGTCCTCATTACTCCTACAAACACATGCTATGGTCAGTTAACTTGCCTGTGAGTTTTTGGAGTGCGTGAGGAAACCATGGCTACACCGCAGCTTATTTAAACTATATAATGATAGTGCAGTTATCAGTACATTAGATTTTCATTGCTTTAAAAACCCTTTCATTGTTGGTGTTACTGTCCCTTTAACTGCATGTCACTGTCAAGTACTTGACACTGTGCCTGCCCATTACTGGTAGTAGGGTCCATACACGAACGGAACAGTAACACCAAAAAAATGAAAGTGTTTTAAAGTAAAGAAAATATCATGTAGTGTTGCCCTGCACTATTAAAACTGATCTGTTTGCCTCAGAAACACTACTATAGTTCATATAAACGAGTAGCAATGGCGGAAATTGAAAAATGGCTATATGGCACAGGATAAGTAATGGATAACAGATAACATTATGTTCTACAGAGCTTATCTGCTGTGTAACTTGAGCCTTTTCTCCTTTGAATGGCTGCCCCCCATGGCTACACAAAATAAACAATAGTAGTGTTTCTGAAGCAAAAACAGCAGTTTAACCAGTGCAGGGCAACACTGCATTATATTTTTATTACTTTAAGGCTGGGGACAGACAGGGAGATTCGGGGAGATTCTGTCGCCTGCTAAAAACGCCAGGTGACAGAATCTCCCCGAATCTCCCCGTCTGTCCCTACCCTAAAACAATTTAATTTTTTTATGTTACTGGTCCTTTAAAGGGGTGGTTCACCTTTAAGGTAACGTTAGTATGCTATAGAATGGCCAATTCTAAGCAACTTTTCAATTGGTTTTCATTATTTTTTTTTATATAGTTTTATAGTTATTGGTCTTTTTCTTCTGAATCTTTGCAGCTTTCAAATGGGCATCACCGTCCCCCTCTAAAAAAACAAATGCTCTGTAAGGCTACAAATGTATTATTATTGCTGATCCTTCTATTCAGACTCTCTCCTATTCATATTCCAGACTCAAATCAATGCATGGTTGCTACTGCAAATTGGGCCATAGTTGTGTGATTCTTTAAAATGCATATTGAAGAGATGCTGAATAAAAGCTAAATAACTGAAAAACCTGCAATACTAAAAAAACAAATTGCACATTGTCTCAGAAGATCACTCTCTACATCAACCCTTTCCAATCCATTTCAATAAGCAAGCTTGGCAAGTGTGCAAATCTAAATTTTAGGATTTACCTTATAGAGGTTTAGAGGACACTCCAGGCCACATTTACAGGTTCCATCGGTCACTAAGTAGGCTCTTAACTGATCCATAGAGGTGAGAACTGTCCCACTTGGACTGGAAATAAATAAGATGCAACATTGACCACAAATTCGGATAAAATTTGAACAGTTCCATTAACACAAAAGAACCAAACTGTATTATTAAGTTGCATTTATAAAGTGTCAACATATGTGCAACACTGTACAATATGGTGTATGCACTGAATGTACAGATTACAAACATAAACTACAACTTCTAACCAATACAGGAGGTAAAGAGGGCCCTGCTCAAAATAGCTAATCTAAACCTAAAAGACATTAAAGGGTGGATGAAGATGGAACATCAGAAGATGAAAGAAGCAAACATTTAAAAAAAACACATCTGCATACAGAGAAGACAATGGGTATTTACAAAGCATGTATTGGGTTATGTAATAAATGGTGCTAAATGTGCAACAGGAATAGTCACCTATCAGAAGGCAGCATTTACTGGCCAATGTTTAAAAGGCAAGAGCCTTATTGATTATTATGAGTTATAGCACCTGGGCAAACCTTATGTAAATAAAGTGTTCAGAAGCAGAAATATTATGCAAGTGCACTTATGCCTTTTGCATACACATGCACATAAAACGTTGGTTGTGGGTTACACTTGGTTTTCTGTATAGGCAATGGCATGACCTGAAGTTAAGATTTTTTTTTATGTGGACATAATTTTTCAAACAGTTAAAGGTGATTCAACTGAACAAACAAGGAATCAATGACTTAAATCACTTGTTGAAATGAAATACACACTTGGCTCCAATACACAATATTGCCCCTTCTGGCAGAAACAAGAAGGCATTTCTAACAGTCTATCAGTTTATTACATCAACTTAAAGAGACTTTTGGCAAAACCTTCAGGCATTAGTAGCGAGATATTTTAGGGTTTTTTTTTTTGCATGCACAACACATTTTCAATTCCTACCACAGAATATTGATGAGATTTAGATCCAGGCTGTGACCTGAACATAGCCAAAATCATGACTTAAAATTCATTTTTTAGTGTCAGAATCACTTTAAGTCATGATTTTGGCTATGTTCAGGTCACAGCCTGGATCTAAATCTCATCAATTCATATGTTAAAATTCATTTTTTAGTGTCAGAATCACTTTAACATATGAATGTACATTACATGTTACCTATAGGTCATGCTGATCATTTTTTGCTGAGAGCTTTGTTTTTGTATATAATTGTTGGTTGGATTTCCTAAGCCTGACTCTCTGACACTCTGACTTTGCCAACCTGACTGTACCATCTCAGTCTGTTAGTTACAGTTTCTAATGATAACATTATGGCAGCCCCCTCATACAGGAACATGGGGGATCAGACAGGTAATGTAAAAGCATCATACAAATACTTTATGGCAAATTTAGAAGTAGCTTTCAAAGCCAGTTATTATAATAGATGTAAAAAAAGAGTTTAATTTCAGGTGTCAGTAGCTCTTTAAAAGTAGAAAGGTCATGGCTTATGAACAGAATACAAGAGAATGTTTATGAAGTTAACAGCAACATACCTGATATACACCACCATGCCTGGCTCAATTCTTCTCTGCCAGCCAATTGGTACTTGAACTGTTGGGGGCCCTCCATAGCTATCTCCTCCTCCACTCTCACTGCCACCATTCATTTTGCTCTCTCTGCTCTCCTGTACCTTTTTGGGCAAAGAAGTTAATAAATTCCATGTAATAAAGGGAACATAGCAAAACCTGTATGTATATAACAGGGCAGTAAAAGTGGCACTAGGAAGATGTAGTGTAAAGAGTGGGGCTACCATAGAACCGCTACTTGAACTGTGCACATGAAATCAACTACTGGCAAGCACATAAAGCACAAAGTATACAGCATGAATTGCACCTCATGTCATTGGCAACAGGAATATGAGGCCAATATTAATAAACTTAATTCCTAAAACTAGCTCTAACCACATTCCTGGCAACAATATTTCATGACTAGTGGTAAGTTCAAAGGAATGACAGACCCAAAAAGGCAAGCTGTGGAATCATACAGCCAGTATCGTAAAGCTGAAGTGATTGGAAATGGCTAGTATCACTTCATATTTCCAAATGAATTATTCAAAAATAGGTTTGTCTTTTGAAAAATGGATTTCAGCATAGGATTCTACTGGATGAGCACTATTTACTGATGCATTTTGGCAGAATTCATTTAAAAGAGGCCAACAGTCAAAATTTTAATTTTTAAGCAAAGCAACAATACCATCTCCAACCTTCACAAAGTTTGGAGAGAACATCACACATGGGTTAGACCAGTGGTCCACAAACAGTAGCTCACGAGCAACATGTTGTTCTCAAACTCCTTGGATGTTGCTCCCAGTGGCCTCAAAGCAGGTGCAGGCTTGGAGGCAAGTTTTGGTTGTACAGTGGTGTGAAAAACTATTTGCCCCCTTCCTGATTTCTTATTCTTTTGCATG
>CM044433.1:144894250-144908846 GCA_024363595.1 Xenopus borealis | reverse complement strand
TTTGTATTCAATTATGTTATCTTTGACTAATAGTTAACGGTTTTTGATGAGCAGAAACATGCTTTTGCATGTGACAAACATGCAAAAGAATAAGAAATCAGGAAGGGGGCAAATAGTTTTTCACACCACTGTATAAAAACCAGGTGCACTACTGAACAAAGCCTCAATGTAGGTTGACAATACACATAGGGGCTACCAAATAGCCATTCACAGCATTTATTTGGCACCCCAATAAAATTTTTCATGCTAGTGTTGCTCCCCAACTCCCTTTTACTTCTGAAAAGACATCACAAAGAATAAAAGGAATGAAATTTGTAATTACCGATAACTCTGAAGCAACTCAAGAGCTCCAGCTTGCTTTTTACCATAGCATGTCGGTGCCACAGAGTCAGCTTGAGTGCCAGAAGTAACCAAAGGTAATACAAGACTAAGACAGGAATTAATTTTGTTTCAAGATTTCAGTAGCCTCACGGATATCAGAACTATATTTTCTCTTATATTTGCAACATATATGCAGTGAAAACATAGACATAAGAGGGGTGTAATGTAAAAGTGTGCTACAGGTCTAGTGACCCATAGAAACCATTCAGCAGTTACATTACATTACCTGCTCATCGCGGCATAGAATGAGCGTTAGGTCTCCATTTGATCCTCACTGCCTTGCATGGTGCAATAACAGAGTATCAGGTTCCCAAGGTGGGAAGAGGCAGTGAATGGGTAGTGATCAGCTTCTCCTGGAAGACTCCCTTGAAGTTGTGAGACAACATCCACTTGGGGTCTCTAAGAGTCCATAGTACCTGGGAAAAGAAATTGCTGTATTATTTATATTTTACAAACTTAACTAAAAATATTATAGTGCTAAACGACCAAAAGGAACAAAACAGAAGTGGCAGATTCCTTAATGACGTCATTACAAACCAGTCCCAAAAGCACCTTTAGCAGAATTATTTAATACACAAAGATCAAGATCATCTTTCTGCAAAAAGCAAGAGATAGTGCTGCCAAGATTTAGAGGTAAGATTGTCTTCCTCCCCCATTAGATTAGTGCCAGCAATATAATAAGCTCCCAGGACAGGTCAGAGGTTAAATACCAACTTGCCAGACATAACAAGGTTGTCACCTGTCTGCTACCATATTGGGCCCTTCATGATCAGGGAGAAGATTGTCTGTGTTAGCTTTTGAAGTGACCATACTTACAGACAGAGAAAAGTCTAACAATAGGTGAGGGAGCAGGGGGAAAAAAAACTCATCCTCCATTCTCTTCCCACCAGCCAGACATAATAACCAGGACAAAGAGCCTGCCAGCCAAGTGCAAGGGTCTTAATCTGGCCATATCCTCGATTCGTACGATTTTCGGATCGTGTGTGGAGTGTTCCGACATTTGTCATGCCATGCCGATCTGTCGTTTGGACGATCGGCCAGGTTAGAAAATTTCTGTCGGCTGGCGATCATATCTTTGCGTCTATTGCAGATCGTACGATTTTCAGTGGGAGACCGTCACTAGGTTTTTAATCGTACAACTTTAGTACGATCCTTGTCAGGGGCAGAACGTCAGCTGATCTGTGCTTTTTACTACTTTAGTTGATCTGAAGGTTAGTGGCAGGTCGGGAGATGCAAAGATCCGATCGTTGGAATTATCTTACGATCGGATCTTTGCGTCTATGGCCAGCTTTACTCTTCTATTCACTACAGAAATAAACCAAGGTCTGTAACACAATCAATGTGTAAGGTAACTTAAATAACATCAGTACCATCACCTGGTACAGATATTATAAAGCATTTATATATGACTGTTTTTACCCCTACTACCTTTCCCAGGGAAGCCAAAGCTACTCCATGTCCTTGCAAGGTAGGTCATTTGATTAGCTGTACCAAGTTACTCCTCTGGTTCCCTGTATGGCTAACCACACCACCAGAGCATCACATCCCTGGACTAAAATTTATTTATTTCTAATAATTAGATAATAATCTAATTTATTTTTATTTATTTATAATATGATGTCAGAGTGTGCTTGGAATCAGCTTTTAAAGTTTGTAAATGTCTCCAGTAACTCTTCACATAGGCAAGTGTGTACACTTGATGCATTCATTCTGCCAACTGCCCAGTTGCCTCTTGTAATGTTATAATTTTTGTTATATCGTGAGCTACATACAGTATGTCACTGGACTTTTGAACGCCATAGGTTTTACATTTCAGCTGGGTTCAGTGCCAGCAATTTTTAAAAAAAAATTTTTTCAGTATGATTTTTTTCAAGTAATCATACTGATTCTAATTGGAAAGGCAGTGTAGGTTCATATTATACATAAAAACACCTGGAACATTTCCATTGTTTGCTTTTACTGGCCCTTTAATGTAACATAGTTACTAAGTTAGGCTGAAAAAAGACTCACGTGCATTAAGTTCAACCTTTTTTTTTTTTTTTTTTAACTGCTAGTTGATCCAGAGGAAGGCAAAAAAAACCCCATCCTAAGCCTCTCCAATTTGCCTCAGAGGGGGAAAAAATTCCTTCCCGACTCCAAAAAGGCAATTGAACTAGTCCCTGGATCAACTTGTATAATGAGCTATCTTCCATAACCCTGTATTCCCTCACTTGCTAAAAAGCCATCCAACCCCTTCTTAAAGCTATCTAATGTATCAGCCAGTACAACTGATTCATGGAGAGAATTCCACATCTTCACAGCTCTCACTGTAAAAAAACCCCTTCAGAATATTTAGGTGGAACCTCTTTTCTTCTAAACGGAATGGGTGACCTTGTGTCATCTGGAAAGACCTACTGGTAAATAAAGCAGAGAGATTATTATATGACCCCCTTATATATTTATACATAGTTATCATATCACCCCTTAAGCGCCTCTTCTCCAGTGTGAACATCCCCAATTTGGCCAGTCTTTCCTCATAGCTAAGATTTTCCATAACTTTTACCAGCTTAGTTGCCCTTCTTTGTACCCTCTCTAATGCAATAATGTCCTGTTTGAGTGATGGAGACCAAAACTGTATGGTATATTCTAGATGTGGCCTTACAAGTGGAAGAATGTAGAGCAAAGAGAACATTTCTGGAACATTTTCTAAACATCTGTATCAAGCACCATCCCTTCTATCAAGCAAAAATCAAATGTAAACAGCAGTTATAACCTCAGATTGTTTTGATAAAGGTAAAGTTACCTTGTGAACAAGGTCCGAAGTTTGGAATATCTATAGCTGACCAGACAGTTAATTGTTACATTAATACAATTTAGCCAAACAAGAGAAGGCCCAAACAGTACAATCCGATCAATTCACTAGCAGACACAAAAAAGTGCAGGCACTTTTTAAAGTTCAACAAATAATCAAATACAAAAGCCAAATGTGCTCAGTTGTCAACCTGGTATTAATTTTTTCATTTTAACATACCAGAGTGTCATTGGTTAAAAAATATCTGATAAAATCTACGGGAAATCCATGAAATCTGAGTTTAAAGTTTAATATCCCTGTCTTTGGTGTTTCAGTCTGGCAGCTCAGTAATTCAGGCGCAGACTCTAAACAATTACAATTTTGCTACATTAGTTGATTTCTCAGCAGCATCTCTGGAGTATTAGCAACTATTGAATTAATTGCCTTTACCAGTGAATTCCACACAATAATAAGCTTTTTGAAATGTAAACACAATTTCAAGCAACTTTGCAATATATATCAATATAAAAATATGCAGACTTTTCATGATTACTACTGGCTTGGAACACTTCCCTAAGCCTCACCCCCTGCTGATCTGTCTGACTACTTTGCCGAGTTGGCTGAATACATTTCCTAACATACGGCAACACAACTATATAGTGGGCACATGTAGGGCAATAGGACAACTTTATTTTATTTATTAAAGGTTTCCTGGGCTTGTGTAGTGTAATCTATTGGCTGTAACATACACCTCTATTATACGTTTAAGTTTGCGCCGTATGCAAATTAGGCATCGCTAGCGTAAATGCGCTTTACCTGGTGAAGTAACGGTAGCGCAACTTTGCTACTGGCGAAAATTCACCTGGCGCAGTGCGGCGAACGCTGGTGAAGCGGTCGCTTGCGTATTTTCACGCTTTAGTGAATTTGCCACTTTGTATCAGCAGCCATCTGTTCTCATCCACCAAACCCAACAATTCCCTGCACAGGTGATTTCAATAGGAAATGTGACATCACAGTGCAATGCATTGTGGATTATGTAGTTCCTGCATGCTGTCTGTAAGCTGTGGAGAAGTTGTTACAATTTGTAACATCAGTGTTTAGTCCCTCCTTCCCAACCAGGATTTCAAATGATGCAGAAAGAGAACTGTTAAACAGCTGGATTCCAGCATAGAAAATGGCATTTATTCATACTTTTTGAAGAAACAGGCAACTGTGGTGGGTATATTAAGAGTTTCTGTGTTATGTGGGCCTCTATCAAATTTTAGTTTGGAAGCCGCAGTTCCCCTTTAATGAAACTCAGGGATTCTGCTCAGCAGTGACAAAGACAACAAATGTATCAACGAAGGGGGTTATTTATCGAGTGACAGAGGTTTATACCTCAAAAGAACTGGAATGGTATCTTATTTAGAAAAAAACAAGAATGGCAAAACCCCTATTCTGCAAGTTCGAGTCCTGCAACACAAAAAAGTCTAATTGATCGAGTTTTCAGAAAAAAAAAAAAATCCAATTGCAAAACCCTACATAACCACCCCACCCCCAAAGAAGCTGTTAACATCCTCAAATGGTTCAAAGGACCTCTGCCATTGACTCCAATGTGACCTTGACAGATTTTAGATGGTGTATTTTCAAATTCAAGCTATTTCCAGGGTTGGGGTATAATAAATCTCAAACATTCATGGTTTTTATTTTAAACCTGAAAATAGTTCTGACCAAAAAATAAAATTCGAAAACTAAAATTTTCGTGGAAAACAACTCAAACCTTAATAAGCCTGCCCCTAAATGTATCAATTTAGAGCAGTTTACAGGGTTGGCGATCCACCCCCAAAGCTACTGTTTTAGAAAGGTAAAAACTGAAATTTACACTTCAATATTAGAAAAACACATAGAAATTAGAAAGTAACTGGAAAAAAATCTATTGCTGTGAACAATCTGAAACCAACCGAACTGAAATGAGTGTTGGAAGGTGAACAACCCTTTTAAAATAATGACTTTAATTCTATAGACAACTAAATGCAGTCACTTTTTGTTCGCCTGTTATCCAATTTTTCCTCACTCAGATCTGAACACGCTGACTAGGGCTCAGTTCTCAATTTAGCCAAATCTTTTGGGAAAGATTCTAGAAAACCCAAAAATTATGGATTTGGTGGATACAAATTTATCACTTTTGTCTAGATCTCACCAAGCTCACACCTTCCTTTCCAAGATGAATTCACATTTATTATAAATTCTAATAAACAAGTACATTCATATAAGAAAAAGTTGATTTTTTTTTAAGATAGAAAGGATTAGTTAATGATTAGCAGTCTATGGTGGAATGAATAAGTCAGTGGTCCTCAAACTTGGCCCTCCAGCTGTTAAGGAACTACAAGTCCCACAATGCAATGATGGAGTCTGACAGCCACAGTCAGGCAAATGCATTGTGGGACTTGTAGTTCCTTAACAGCTGGAGGGCCAAGTTTGAGGACCACTGGAATAAGTAAATACAACCAGTAGGGAAATACTACTGCAAACTTCTGTTAAATATTTAAATTATAGAACGAAGATTTAAGCGTTAAACCAAAACAAATTTAGCACCATCACAGATCTTGAGACTCCAAGAGATATTGCCGTTATGGGAACTATGATCTGGAACAGGAAAACCTGGTAGATCACGGTGCGAAAATATTATTGTAAATGCTCTGGCAACCTTAGCAATAGCAATGAGCACCTGGTCCTTTCTGGACTTCTGGGAGTTAAATGTACTCCGTGTTCTAAAATTAAATCACAAGCTAAAGGTCACAATTCTCATATCTGATTGGATCGACAGTGTACACCATGCTTTGTTAAAAATAAAGTGGCCGCTTGGTGTATATATTGCTTTATTCAATTCTATAGCCCATCCCTTTTATGCAGATTATTTAGCTTTGACAGGTGGACTTCAATGTCGGAAGCAGCCTTACAAAGGATACCTGGGTGCCCATGCAAAAAAAGTATTTAGTAAAAATTACAGCATTCACAATATTTCTATAGCAATTAAATGGAAAAATGTTTAATCCAAAATAAGGCTAATTCTTTCACTTAATTCACAGTCTGGAGAAATCCTGCAAGTGTGGTCATTTTTTTTACAGATCTCACAAATTGTAAGTCTTACAAGAAGTCAAACACATGATCCCAAATCCATACGGATTTCAGGAATAAACCCTGGGGGCATGATTACTAACATTGGAGATAGATATCTTCAGAGATGTTGGCCATAGTAACCAATCAGATCTTTACTTTTGTTTTCTTACTTGTAGGTGCAGAATATATTGGTTACCTGAAATCAGAGCATATTGATAAATACATCTTTAAACTAAACAGATCCTCCGCACACCATTTACTTATATGCATTCACCTCCATGGCTGAACCAAGGCCAAACAACATCCAGCGATATTGTATGGAAGGAGCACAACTAAATGTCGGCAATTGCCTTTTAAATAATTAATTCCAGCAAAAGTTTTTGGGGAACCCCCCTTGTAGAGTCCTGCAGCAGGTCAGGTACCCGCAGGTTACCCGTAAAATCCCACGGTACCCAGCGGGTTGCTTGTAGAAGTTACGGGTGTGAGAATAAAGCTGGTCGGTGGTTCTGCGGGTTTGCGGGTGGAGGGTCGGGCCGTGGATCTTCTCCATATCGATTTTTACGCCATTTTTCTGAGCATGTCTACTTCCGATGAGTCACTTTTAGTTTACAATGACAGCAATTCCTGTTTTACTCCCTTTTTTCTGATCACAGCTACTTCCGTTGATGTCACTTCCAGTTTACAATGACAGCACTTCCTGATGGTCAGCGGGTCGTGGATCCGGGTTGCGGATAAGGTATTTGCGGGTCGAGTCGCGGGTCAAAGGATCGGGTAAGGTTGGGTAAGGATGTGGGTTGCAGGTCCGGGTATGGGTCGGGTACAGGTCCCAAACAATGGACCCGCGCAGGACTCTACCCCTTGCACACAAGGAAGGAGGTGTTCCCGAAAGCTTTTGCTACATTTTGCTGCAATAAATAATTTATAAGGCAATTGCCTGTGTATAGGTGTACTCCTTCTTTACAATATTGCTTAAATACATCTTTCTTTTTACAACTATCCAACTTATATGCTTGGTCTATGTGGGAAAACCTTTATTTTCCAATACAATTGTAAGTAAACTGCAAGCAACTGTATAAATAAATTAAATAAATAAACTTTTTTTTCTATTGCAATACTACTGACCATACACAGTGATGTCATGGGGTAATTGATTAAACATATGTAGCTGCACCCTCAGAAATGGTTCAACAGACTCAGTCTCATTGGATCCAAAAAAACAAAAACAAGTTTTGAATGTGTTAGGTTATTGGACAAGCCAAAAGTTACAGACAACTTGACAACTCTTCTTAGATTCACTTATCTAGGCCATGATAAGTGTTTGGTATTATCATTACCAACTAGGCACATGGGAAGATTCGGGGAGATTAGCCGCACCAGCGACAAATCTCCTCTTTTTCAGGGGCGACAAATCTCTTCTTTGAGGGTGACAATCTCACCATCTCTGCCTTTTCTTGCCTACATGCAGCTAAAACGAAAAAACGCAAGCAGTATGGCACTTCGTTTTTCAAAGTCGCCATAAGTTTCTTCGTGAGGCAACGGAAAACAAAGCACTGCAAGTGCCATCCGGCTGACGATTTTTCATTTTATCCAGTGGAAAGGCAGTTTGGAGAGATTGTCACTAATCTCCCCATGTGCCTGTGCCCTTAAGAATTGACTGCAACTAAACTCTAATGCCTAGAAAATGTACAGTTAGGTTGCACATTCAAATCCTGGCAAACTAGAGAAGTGACTACAGGTCAGAAAGGCAAAACCAGAGAAATCCCTTAGCAACTAAGGGGGATTTAACATTTTTTAATAATGCATTTAACTTTAAGAATTTGAGCTTATTTAGGAAACTATAGATTGCATGGGCACCCAAGGGCCACTCCATTAAAGTTGCCAAAGGCACATGTTAATGGATGTATAAAGAAACCAAAGCAGGATTTTATGTGGTCTTAAAGGGGTTGTTCACCTTCAAACAACTAGCCGTTTTCAGATAGACAACATTTTCCAATTACTTTCTATTTGTGACTGTTTTTCTACTATTGAAGTAGAAGTATCATTTACAACCTTCTAAAAGAACTCTGGTCACCGACCCCGACAACTGTCCTGCAAAGTAAAACCTTTACAGCTTGTGGCCGTCTCTGCTGTTTGACCAGCCGTCCTCTTCTGCTGTTCCCACCTACCAATAAAAAGTGAGTAGGCGGCCTTGTCTGCAGACCATCACCGTCAGTCCCACAGAAGAGGCAGGTGGGTGAAACAGCAGAGACGGCCACGGGCCGTAAAGGTTTTAATTGCAGCTGAAAGAGCAGGCATGTGGGGGAATGGATTGAACTTTCAACTGAAGCGCAATGAAAACCGGCTGATAAAATATAATGGATTGCTATTAGGAAAATGCTTATATCCATTCCCCAAAGGCAAAGGGGGGTTTTAATTTTAGACAATACACCCCCTTTAAAACTTAGATTTTGGAAAACTGTAAAAAATAAATAATGGAGTAGTATAAAATAAAATATTGATGGTTTACATAATCCACAGTTTTGGATTACATTTGAAATTCCAATGATATTTTTAGAATAACAAGGTTTAAAAGAGCAGTTTGTCTTCTCAAAAGCCAAATAATTTCAAACAGTACACCACAGACAATATTCCCCCCCCCCCAATTATTTTTGTAAAACGTTAAGTTCTAAAAACAAATACGTTTGTTTTACCTTCTCTCCGGTTTACCAGAAACCGTTGGTAAACCAGATCACTTGACTTTCTAAAATGGCCAGAGCTGTGAAGTAGTGGGTTAGGGTGGGTGAGAGACACTGCCTTACTGCTCTTATACGTGAACAAGGAAAGACCTGTTGCACTTGGGGACGCCAAACGTTAGGCACCTCCAAGTGATTGTATTGACTTGCCTGAAAGTCCCGGGCTTGAGCTCCTATCAGCAGAAAACTGCACTGACCCTGGGTTATACCAATGAGTTCCACAGAGCAAATCGCTTCCGTCTTTAAATCTCCAGGGGCAAACACATACGCATTTTGGTAGTTACAAAAGAACAAGGTGCTCCAGAATAAATGCGAACGTGGTCCGGGTGCACCAGACCCCCAGCTTTAGGGAGCGGTACGGCAAAGAGAAGAAGCAGGGCTTCCTCAAAACGGATCCACAGGACTAAAGAAGTTATAATAAAAATTTACTTTATTTAAACAACGTTAAAAATATAAATCTGAATCTCCTTCGATCTCCATTTGGCCCTGCTTCTTCTCTCAAACACACGCACAGTTGAATGGAATAACTGACTTTTTAGTTAAAGTTCGGCTTTTCGTTCTACTACACATGTGCAACCACGCAAAGAAGGAGGAAGACTGAAGAAGATCGCTCTGTGGTACTCACTGGTATAACCCTGGGCCGGTGCAGTTTACTGCTGATAGAAGCACCGGCCTGGGGTTTCAGGTAATTCAATACAATCACGTGGGGGTGCCTAACCTTTGGCACCCCAAGTGCAGCAAGCCTTTCCTTCTCATTTAAAGTTTAATGTTCCGGTCTCTGATGTCTGCTCAGTAATTCAGGTGCAGATTCTGCAGTTACCATTTTTCAACATTTAGCGGATACATTTTTCAGCATAAACTCTGGAGTATTAGCAACTATTGTATCAATTTTAACAGCTGCCTATAATGTAATTCAGGGATTCTGCTCAGAAGGCCAAAAAAAAAAATTGTATCAACTAAATGTATAAATTTAGAACAGTTTACAAGTTCGGGACTCCCCCCTCCCACCCAGAGCTGCTTTAGAAGGTGAAAAATTATACTTTACAATTCTTTACTATTGAATAGAAAAAGAGTAGAAAATAATTGGAAAAAAGTCTATTTCTGGTGAACCAACAACTAGGTGTTTGAAGGTGGAAAAACCCCTTTAAAAATAGAGAAGGGAAAAATGAATGGTTTGGTCAGCAACAGAATGCCCATCGCTCATACATCAGTGCACTTGGCTCTCAAGCAGTGCATGTGGCCTTTGTAAATATGTACAACCTTACAGCAGAATTTGTAAAACTTTTTCAGTTCAAATCCAGAAAGCACTACAGATATAAGCAAATATTAGATGATCAGCCAGAAACATTTCTGGGTGGAGATCCCCTATGGGAGCTTAAATTTAGAGATTTTTTTACAAAAAGAAAAGCCTTAGTGCAGCATCTCTAGAAAATGGAACTGCTCCCTAGTGTGTGGGTTCTGCAGAGGGGCTATACAGGAGGTGTTATGATTGGTTCTGCAAGGGCACCTGGAGTGGGGAAGGAGTACATGCAGTCTGTAACCTGATGATTTGATAGTTGATACAACACTACCATGTAATTGTAATAATGTCAACAAAACTCTGCAGGACAGATGCAACATATTTCTGGTGATCACCAACCATGACCACTCAAAAGTAAAAGCCCCATCAGTCTGATTGTTTGATACAAGCGGGCTGTCATACAAAACACTAGAGACCACATATTCACAATTCAAATACAACCTGCCCAAGAACCAGACTGGTAAAAACTCAATAGAAATCAGCAATAGAAGTTGTGCTCAAAAATAGTGAAGTGCGAAGTGTAACGGGTGTTTCAAACAGTTCAATCTTATACTGTGACATCTGGCAGTATAAGCCTCAGGAGTGAAAGGAACATCTCTTCTGATTCTGTCATGTTTTTAGGATGGATTTTCTCTCTCTAAATGACAGTTTACACTACAAATAATTCACACTAGCAATCTCTGGTCATTTTGCCTGGTCATGTGCTTTCAGAAAGAGCCAGCAATTTAGAATGGAACTGCTTTCTGGCAGGCTGTTTCTCTTAATCAATGTAACTGAATGAAACACCGTGAGACCTGGATTTTACTATTGAGTGCTGTTATTAGATCTACCAGGGAGCGGTTATCTTGTGTTAGGGAGCGGTTATCTGGTTACCTTCCCATTGTTCTGTTAGGCTTCTGAGGGAAAGGGAGGGGGTTGTGAGATCACTCCAACTTGCAGTACAGCAGTAAAGAGTGATTGAAGTTTATCAGAGCACAAGTCACATGAATGGGGGCAGCTGGGAAACGGACATTCCTAGCCCCATGTTAGATTTCGAAATGAAATATTAAAAAATGTGTTTACTCTTCTGAGAAATGGATTTCAGTGCAGAAGTCTGCTGGAGCAGCACTATTAATTGATGTGATTTGAATTTTTTTTTTTTTTCCCGATGACAGTATCCCTTTCGGGTGAAACCTTTTGGTTAGTCCTGTGCTCTGCAGATACATACCAGACGGCTGGAGTTAGAGACCCATAGGGGTCCATTAATTTATATGGGATTTAAAAGAGTATTTCAATGGGTGAAAGAGAAAGTGCATCCTTTGATAAATATGCCTTTCAAAATCCCATAGAAATGAATGGAGAGTGGCGGAATTTCACTCTAGAGGACTGTGACAATCTCTAACTTCACTTTTTGATAAATATACCCTATAGACTACTAGACACTCCCTTCTTTATCTTCCCTTTAAACTGTCCTGGTTTAAACAAGATTTTGCAGTACACAATATAACGGATAAAACTCACTCACACAACACTAGCTGCCCGTATAACAAATATTTTTAGCCTCACATTCTAATTCTGCAAGAGCATAATAAATGGTTTATCGCCATGGTGAAGTGACAAAATAAACAAAATGTTAATATTCAGTGACCAACTATAACAAATGCAAATGATCAATTCTTTGCAACATTTCTCTGTTACAGTACAGGAACAAGTAATTGTCCATGTAAAGAACAAGAAATAATTCCACCTCCTGCTGTTAATTTATTTGAACCTGAACATTGTGTTTATTTAGTTTTTAAAAGGCTATTCACCCGGGGTCCAGCAAAATGGATGTAGAACTACAATACCCAGAATCCTCAACAATTTGCAGGTGCAGAATGAAGCAAGAATGCTCAAGGCCCTTCCCCCAACATTTAAAACAGTAACATGGTCTTCTTTGGGGTAAAAGACAGACACCAGCTGCTACCTCAGTTACACACATAAATACCAACTGCTATGAAGAAATAAAGTGATTGGGAGAAGGGTGACCGAAACCTTTCTACCTATCCCAGTGTGATGAACATAGCAGTCATATTATTCACACAACAACACAATTTAGAATTAAACGGCAAGGAAAGTTAAACGAAAGAAGTAGCTAGAAATGTTGTACATTATGTTTTGTGCTTCTGTACCAGCCCAAGGCAACCAAAACCCTTTAGCAGTAAAGATCTGTCTCCAAAGATGCCCCAGTAGCTCCCCATCTTCTTTTCTGCTGATTCACTGATTCACATGCTCTGTGCTGCTGTCACTTACTGAGCTTAGGGACCCACTCACAATATACAGTACACATAGAATAGAAATGTCACAATATAAGGGTGATTAGTCAGAACAGATCATTACTACATGGCAGCACAGAAACCAGTGTAACTAGCATCAAAATGTAATATTCAGCCCAGCAGCATCAGTTTACATTACAGCCTGCAATCTATTTCTACTTGATAATTTGCAAAAAGCTCTAAGCTTAGCTTCTCAACAGCTGCTCAGAGCCCACTGAGCATGTGAGTGTCACAGACACTTTACAAGATGGTGACCCCCTGTGACAAGTTTGAAGTCCTGGATCATTGCTGCTATTGACAAGCTGAAACTTTAGGCTGGTGCAATAAGTTCAATATATAACACATGGCAGTTTTAGCCATATAAATTTTTAGGGTTTAGGTCTCCTTTAATTCAATATCACCTCTGTGGACTTGGCTGATCATACAGAGTACACATTTTGTTTGCAGATGCGCCAAACTGGATGTTTACTGGCGATCACACAGCCTACAGCTGTTCTTCAGTTGCATATCCCCATATCCTCCCAGCAACCTTAGCGGTCAGTGGAAGTTGTAGTTCAATGCAACTGGAGGATCCCAGGTTGGACATCAGACAGGCAACCCTGGAAACGTCTCACATCTGTAAATGCACTTGCAGGGAGATAAAGTACAGGCATGAGCTACTCCCCATGTCAGGGCACATAACCTATTTCATTGGTACCATTTGGTAAACAAAACAACTTCAAGGAAAGAACAGGTTAGAACCCCAGCAAGTTGCCTCAGGCCTGCTCCCACTAGTTCTGACCATTCATTCCTGAGGAGTATAGGTTTCTGAAAGACCACAAGTGTTTTGACTTTGTGGAGCCACATTAGCAGATCTGTCACTGCAGTAAATACCCACGGCACACAACCAGGATTTCAGCAGACAATAAAAATATACATTAAAAAAAATTGCAGGGAAAATGTTTTTTGTTTTTTTTTTTGTGAAGAAATCTGTCACACTGTTTGTTTTATAATTAATAATAAATCGACCAGCAGGAAGAAACTCATCGGTGTGACTTTAGTAGAACACATACATAAACAGTCCATACCGCCCAGCAGTCCCGCTTTTCGCGGGACAGTCGTGATTTTCATAACACAGCCCGTAGTCCCGGATCGCTGCTTAAACGTCCCGCAACGCCGTAAATATCCAGCACCCTGGCTTCTGCCGGACAGCTAATCCCGACGTCACGAATCTCATCTCGCGAGACTCTGGCGTCACGTAAACACTTATATAAACGTAGGGACGCTGTACGTAGTTGTCGTAGGAGAGTGACGAACTATATTAGCGTGACACAATCATAAGCAACTACTTAGCGAAACACACTAGTCTATGTAGGCCGTGCTTGTCTGCTAACAATGTTTGTTTTGTCTGCTTTTGCGAGGGTGAAAAGATAACTCAGTTTTGTTGCTAGTCAGGGTCGTTTTCACATTATGGCTAATTTAAGAGAAGAAGTTGGTGCCGATGTTTTTTTTTCCTACAATTTATGGCCACGTTTTATATAGGACAAAATGGAATAATTTAGAAGACAGTCGCTAGAATTACCCAGACGTTATTTAGAGTTTTAGGCTTTTGAGTCTTTACCCCCTCACAAGTGTTTTTAAGAAATATTGCCAAATATTTCAAAATTTATGGACAAAAACACTTCCCTCTGAAGTCCCAACTGTCCCGTTTTTAGAAGGACATTCCCTCTTTTGACAGCTCAACCTGCAGTCCATTTGTACTGGAAAGTCCTATTTTCTCTGCACTGAACAGCCAGAAAAAGCAACAATGTTTTTTTAACTTAACTGCATGCCTCCCAAAATTTTGGAAATAAAAAGAGGGACAAAAAAATTTGTTGCACATAGCGACACCCACTTTTTTGGCCACCCCCCTAATTACCATGCTCATTTTACAAAATTAGGCAGGTTATGAAAGTTTGAAAATGTTTCTGTGATTGTTTTTGTCATTACAGTTTTTCTAATGAAGGTGAACAAAGCACTTTGTTCAGAAATGACCGTGGCT
>CM044433.1:144851003-144862999 GCA_024363595.1 Xenopus borealis | reverse complement strand
GGCTATTATGGCCTGGGCCCTGGCATTTCAAGTACAAAGAGGCCCAAACTAGAGTCCTGCAACAGGTCGGGTACCCGCGGGTTACCCACAAAAACCCATGGTACTCTGCGGGTTTCAGATAGAAATTTCTGGAGCTGGTACAGACACTGGTCTCCAGGTTTGTGGGTAGCGGATCGGGTGATGGGTCCTCTCAATAGCGCATTTTACTTTTTTTTTTTTTCCAATCACGCCTCCTTCCAATTATGTAATTTCTGAGTTTACAATGACAGCACTTCCACTTTTTTTCTGATCACACCTACGTCCGATAACATGACTTCTGGTTTACAATGACAGCACTTCCCGATTCTTGATGATCAGCTTGTTGCGGATAAGGTACTTGTGGGTCGGGTAGCTGGTTCAAGCAGCTAAGAATTCGGATTGCAGGTACAGGTTCCGAAAAAATTGACCCACGCAGGACTCTAGCCTAAACAGCCCAATTAGTAAAGATATTTTCCAGAATACAAAGATGGCCAGTCCAGGTCTGGGAAACAGGATAAGTGGTTTCATAACGGTAAAAAGTTTTAATATTTTTTATTGGAGTATTTTAGTATACTGTGTTCTTATTATAGGATACAGTTTTTAGTGTGCATGTAAAAAGAATATTTGGGTCATGGAGAACTGAAGGGATGCCCTATGTTTAAGTCTCTGAAGTTGTTCCCAACAAACCATAGCAGGAGCACTTTTTTTCCCGAATGTAGTCTTAATAGAAAGGAAAAGGGAGACGACAGCTTAAGCTGGCCATAGACGTAAAGATTTTTGAAAGATCCAATTGTTATTGTGAGACCATCGTCTCAAAACGATCGTTTAAATGCCTGATGTGTCCATCAACTAAAAAGACCATTTCAGGCGATATTGCCAGCAAAACTGAAGGATCGCAGCCTGCTTGGCCCTGCAAACATAGGTAGATTGCATGGGGACCTATAAAGATTTTCTAACCTGGCAGATCAATCTTCAGACCGATGACGAAAAAACGTAAGATGTACGATCATTTGTATCCCACTAACCGCACGATAATTTGACAGATTGGTCGGACTTCCCTAAGATCAGTCGTTCGGCAGGGAAAGATCGTTGCGTCTATGGGGAGCTTTACTGGCACAAGTACAGATGTACAAGGCATATGAGGTGGATACATTACGGTCCGTTGCAAAGCATTTAAATATTTGCCTGACTTCCGTTTGCCATTTAGTAAAAGCTTAACCACCTTCATGTAATGACTATAAAAATCTACCCAGGGTTGGAAAGAAATAAGCGTTTCTCCAGTAGCTCACCAATTTGCAGCCTGACACGCACAGAAACCATTGTAGAGACAGACACTGAAATCCCAAGGGGAAACAAGAATGTGCAGGGAATTGATGCAAGGGACACATACAGTAGAAGAGTATCACACACTGATGGTGAAAGGATTGAGTGTGTTCAGATGTTTCCCTTGTTAACAATACACGGAGGTTCTCAGCAAGATGTGCAATCCTATGCAATACGTTGCAGTGCTTGCTACAAAGAGCCAGCTGAAACGTTTGGCTATGCACGACTCAATAAAGAACACTAAGCAAAGAATGACCAACAGATTTAATTTAAAAGAGAGTGTTCCCTTGTTTCACTTTGTCCCTGTTGTAAGAAGGGCAGAAAGTGTCTCTACACAAACTTATCACTGGCCCATCCATTGCTGCCCAGGTAATAAAATACATGATGTAGAAAAAACAGTCTATTTCTTTTTCTTGCCCTTCTGGGCAGGAGGATCCGGTGACCTTCCTTCTGCGAGCGCCAGCTCTTTCTTTAGTGCTAGAAGCTTTTGCACCTCCGTGTCAATGGTGGATTTTTCGGCTTTTTTCCCTTTCAGCTCTCGCACAAGGTTACCCTAGAATTTAAGGGGGGGGAGCAACGAAAAAAAAAAAACAGGGTTAAGATACTGAATAAAATGAAAAAAAAAAAAAAAGAAATACAGTATACTGTGTATATCAGTGTGCCCTTGTCACAATTGGATTCATGTATACTGACTGGAAAACAGAGCTGAAGTTACAGATATACACCTTGCTGCAACCAATTATTTGCAGCCTGACCTGTTTTTCCACCTCCTGCATCAGCTCCTTCACTCTATCTGGGCCAGAGGATTTGGGTGCTTCCTGCAGAGGAGCTTCCTGGGATTTGGGTACCTTTGACTCCGTTTTCACCTGAAAGCACAAATGGAAACATAAGATCCCTTGAAGAAAAGCACAAAATGATACCAAAGCAGTTAATTAACTGGGAAAAGATTGCCCCATTGTACAGTATACAGGATCTTTTGGGCCACCGTACAACAGAATATTGCCATACATGTCTATGGCCAGTCTACAGTATCAGTGGTCAGCTGGATACCACGAAGCAGGGATCCCTAACCTTTTTTCAAATGTAAATAAAATGTGGCAAGCAACACAAGCATGATACAAAAAGTTCCTGGGGGTGCCAAGGATAGGCTGTGATTGGCTATTGCTAGCCCTTCTGAGGACTGGCAGCCTAGAGGAGGCTGTTTGGCAGTACACCTGGTATTTATGCCTCCAAAACTTGCCTCCAAGCCTGGAGCTCCTGCTTTGTGGTCACTGGGAGCAACATCCAAGAGGTTAGTGAACAACATGTTGCTCATGAGCCACTGGTTGTGGGATCACTTACATGGGTAAAACATTGTATTGGCTTTTCCTGGTCTGATGAAGAATAATAATGAATAAATGCTCAAACTAACATGGATAATGGAACCTACATTTTATGTATTTTAGTAGTGGGTATTGGATAATGTTGTTCCTTAAAGGGGTTGTTCACCTTTGAATGAACTTTTAATATGATGTAGAGAGGGATATTCTGAGAAAACTTGCAATTGGTTTTCATTTTATTTTATTTATGGTTTTTGAGTTATTTACCTTTTCATTCAGCAGCTTTCCAGTTAGCAACCATGCATTGATTTGAATGAGAATATGGAATATTAATAGGGGACGGACGGAACAGAAAGATGAGTAATAAATCATAGCGATAACAATAAATATGTAGCTTTAGAGAGGATTTGTTTTTAGAGGGGGTCAGTGAGACTCCCTTTTGAAAGCTAGAAAGTCAGGAGAAAAAGGCAAATAATTCATAAACTATAAAAAATAAATAATGAAGACCAGTTGAAAAGTTGCTTAGAATTGGACATTCTATAACATACTAAAAGTTAACTTGAAGGTGAACCACCCCTTTAAATAAATGCAGTAATCATGTGTTTTCAGGCTCACCGTCTAAAATGGCAAAGGTTCACGTTTTAAAGACCCTTAAAGACAGATTAAGGGTCAAATTGAAAATTCTAATTTTTCAAACTGGAATTATCCAAACTCGATTAGAGTTTTTTTTTTGAATAAAATTTTCGAGATTCATCATACTCCCGGTAGGAATTCGACTATTCGCCACCTGAAACCGAATTGATGTATTCAAGTAGGTGAGAGAGGTGCAGGGACCATTCTGGATTTGTTTGTAGCCTTCCTGGCATTTGAGTTTAGTAATAGAGTTTGGTCAAATTCAAATCGAATTCACTGAGTTTTCCAGTTGGTAAAATCTGTCCAACTTTTAGATATTCGATTTATTTCTTAAATACCCCCCCCTTCCAGTCGAATTTAGAGTATATTCAAATTTAAGGGAGCTTAAAAAAGAAAAACCAAAAACCATGAATTCGACCATTGATAAATGTGCCTTTTAGTGTGTCAAATATGCAACAGGGGTGATCGAGAAGGGACAAATACTTTAAAGGAGAATTCAATCCTAAAGTAAAAAAAAACCCTACCCCCCTACCCTACATAGTCCCCCCTCCCTCCAGCCTAAGTGTAACCCCAGGCAAATGCCCCTAAGTCTTTACTTACCCCATGGTGCAGATTCTGTCCAATGGCATCCATTGTCCGGCTCTTTTGCTTTCGACACATGCGCAGTTGTTTGGGAAGTGGCAGACTGCTCCAAATGTGCATGTAATCAATCTTTGCATTTTGCAGACAGCAACAATCAAGGATTATTTTGGTAAAATGCCTTTATTGAGACATGGGCTCTGACCCAGTACACTGGCAACGTTTCAGACCACCATCGGTCTTTTCTCAAGCTTGAGAAAAGACCGATGGGAGTCTGAAACGTTGCCAGTGTACTGGGTCAGAGCCCATGAGTGTTGACAGAAAACCTTTCCAAAAGTGCATGTGCCAATACGCCGCTCTCATTTAGAAGATTACCAAAGAGGGGTAAGTAAAGAGTCAGGGGCCCAGGGTAGCAGCTAGGCCGGGAGGAGGGTCTATGAAGGGTAGGGTTTTTTAAATTTACGGTTGAATTCTCCTTTAAAGGAAAGAATATAGTATGACAGAATTGAATGTAGTTGCAAAAAGCAAGCCTGGGGAAAAAACTGAGTGAAATAAAAAAAAAAATGAAGCATCTCTCATACAGGCTGGGAACTAATGTATTTGAATTTTCTCAGCCTAAATCACAAGTTTGTGTATATGGACGACACAAAGCAGACCAAGGCTGGATATTGCAGAGTATGTGTTGTTATATTGGGGCAGCTGGGGAGATGAGGAGTGTTCCTAGGAAAATCAGACACAGCTTAGCATTCTCATTGTGTCCCTGTGTGTGCCTCCCGTTTCACTGACATCAGCAAGGCAATGCTATTTTTAGGCATAAGCGTTCCCTTAGGAAATGGCCCCATAATATCACAAGTCTGCGGCAATCCTCGCTGAACATTGCCAACTGGGCTGTCACTGCTTGTGCTTTATACAGGCCTAAGAACGGCATTAACAGGCAGCAATCATAAACAAGCACTTAAATGATACACACATGGTATTATTGGGTGTTTGTAACGTTCCTCCAAACAAAAGGTCCTTTTCCACTAGCGTGTAAGAAAATTATTTCCTGTCAAATGTCAGGACGGAAACAAAATATTCATTTGAAAATCTAGTGATGCACAAACAGGAAGCAGAAAAGGAGCCCTCCATTTCCATTATCGACATACACCAAGCACAAGCCTATAAGCAAGAAAGCAGCTACATATTGAATTAGCCAAAAACTGCTGGCTTTTACTAAGGCCCTGACTAATATGTGACCAAAAATGGACAGTAGAACCCCCATATTACGTCTTTGAGGGAACCAGAAAAGAATTGTATAAAATCCAGAAAAATGCACTCTTATTTATTGGTGGGACACGCCCACGGTATGCTCTAACTGGCCCATCATGTGGGTGTCCAAATTACACAAAGATCCACTTGTTTGGTAACTGCCAAATGGACAGATTAAAGGGGGGACTTAAACCGAAAATATGAATAAGTGTATATAGGCGAGTCCTCCTCAGCACTTATAAAAAAAAAGATAAGGGATGTATTGAATGTAAATGAATTGTACATTTTTTCTGATATTTGCAGTTTTATATGGCTAGACAGACCTGGCTCAACAACTCTGGGTGTTGCCAATTCTGTGCACTCCCTAGATTCACTTAACCCTACAGCTGATCAACCTCAGATGAACCAAAAGCCAAATTAACAGTCTAAAAATGCTAATATCTTAGAAACAGTTGTAAACTTAAAGGAGAACTAAAGGCTAACTTAAAGGTTAACTAAAGTAGTAGCTACAAATGTTGTACACGGTTTTGTGCTTCTGTACCAGCCCAAGGCAACCACAGTCCTTTAGCAGTAAAGATCTATGTCAACCCAGTAGATGCCCCAGTAACTTCCCCATCTTCTTTTCTGCTGATTCACTGATTCACATGCTCTGTGCTGCTGTCACTTACTGAGCTTAGGGACCCACTCACAATATACAGTACACATAGAATAGAAATGTCACAATACAAAAGGCTGATTAGTAATTGATACAGATAATTACTACATGGCAGCACAGAAACCAATGCAACTAGTATCAGAATTTAATAAACTTTAACAATTCAAAACTCCGGAGTTAACTCTTAGTGGTGCTCTATCTGGGAACTTTGCTGCTCAGCAGTTCCAAACACCTGGCAACAACAAAAAAAATCAGATGGCATGCAGCAAATGTCCTTGAATTCTGTGGTTTATTCGTGCAGAGATCCGAATAAACCACAGAATTCAAGCACATTTGCTGCATGTGAATGCCATCTGATTTTTTTCGTTGTTGTTGTCAGAATTTAATAATCAGCCCTGTAGCATCAGCTTATATTACCGGCCAACCTCATTTTCTGCTTGATAATTTGCTACAGCTGCTCAGAGCCCACTGAGCATGTGACTGTCACAGACACTTTCCAAGATGGTGACCCCCTGTGACAAGTTTGAAGTCCTGGATCATTGCTGCTATTGACAAGCTGAACCTTTAGGCTGGTGCAAAAAGGTCATTACATAAAATATTGTATTTTTAACCATATTCATTTTTAGTGTTCTCCTTAAATCAAGGTGCATCTATGAATAGTAATATTTCTATCAATTAATTTAGCTGGCTTTAGATACCTTGTAAGATGCTTGAAAAGCAGGGAAAAGAAAAAAATGTGGTGGTGGCCAGCCCTACAGAAATCTAACCTGATCTAGTGTGCTTCACTCTACTTTATTAATGGCAACAAAAATTAAAAAAAAGCTACTTAGTAATTATTAAAGGACACAATGATCTCTTTATTTTTGCATCATTACTAACTAAATAATGTTACGTTATCCACTGTATGCTACAATGTTCCTAATACTTTTTTTTTATATCTGACTGCATACAGGGATATGATAAAATTAAATAAAAACACATCTAAACTTTCCCTTTTTCTTGTTTTGTTTGTTTGCTAAGCTTTCTCAACTGGGTAGAATCCTATGAAATGTTCTTTTGGAAAGGGATCTAGAATCTCAGCCATAGCATAGACAGAACTGTTTACTATAACTTTCTAAAATGTAACTTAAATATTGTTTCCCCAAAAACAAACTCTACATTTTGACAACATTTGCCCCAAAAGGGAATTAAGTTTTGCAGAGGAAATGCTTTATGTGCGGTATTTAATCTAAAAAGCCAGCCGACACAACACGTGAATCTATTTTGGGGGCCCTATTTAATGTTATTTCATTCCTTATGCAAATAGATAAATGCAGGATAGAACATGCACATCACATTACCTGTGACTCAGTGCTGTCACCGTTTAGCTGATAAGAAAAGGGACAGACCAAGAGGGAAAAAAGTAAAGACTTGCAATTATGCAGCAGAAATTAATTTACTAGGTACACTTTTATTGGAGCCCCACTCAATAGCCATTAAAAACCAGAGGTCATATTCTGAGTTCAGCAGGTCTATGGATGTATTCTAATTTAAAACTTATAGAATAGCTCATTTGTGGAAACACACAGGACTGGTGGCACATGTAAAATGTCCCATAAGCTCCCCAGGTTGCAATCAAATCCAGGACCTCAATTCATCATGGCAGCAATGTTACCCTTACCATTACCATTGTTGCCATTCTTCTTACCTGTAGCTCATTCTCTTATATTATATTCACCATTTCTACTCAATGGCACAGCGGATTCATATTCCTTTATTGGTTTGAAATGTTCCAGAACTCAATAAATGTCTCTTATACTATGCGTGTCCTGATGTGCTTAAAGGGATTCTGAAAATAATTCACTCTACAATATAACATTTAATTCCTGAGACAGCAAGCGTATTTTTAAGTTGTAATATTGGTGTGTAAGCAGTGATCTCAGGTCATTTTGCCTGGTCATCTGCTTTCAGAATGAGCTAGCACTTTAGGATGAAACTTCGGACAGGCTGTTTTTTTCTCCTACGCAATGTAACTGAATAGGACACAGTGGGACCTGGATTTTACTACCGAGTTGTTCTTACCGCTGTTCTTAGATCTACCAAGCAGCTGTTGTGTTAGGGAGCTGCTATCTGGTTACATTCCCATTGTTCTGCTGGGGGGGGTTATATCACTCCAACTTGCAGTAGAACAGTAAAGAATGACTGAAGTTTATCAGAGCATCATTACACAATTTATATAAAGTATGTGCAGAACATACAACTTGCTACACAAACATGTCCTGCTTTTGGTCTTATACTTTTACCCCACAAATTATCTCTCCTCTTTTTATTAGAATACTTACACAATGCACAGTGTTAACAGCAGTTTCTACTCTCCACTCCTCTTTATTATAATTCAGCTCTAATAACTATTTTGTGTTTTTATGATTAGAAATAATTCCTGTGAAAACAAAAAAGCCTTGAAAACATTATTATATTGTGCTGTATAGAGTGCATGCAAGACCAAACTTCTCACCTGCCCACCTCCAAAGCGTTTGCGCAAGGATTCGATTTGGTCATTCTCCAGTTTCTGGAAGAGTGGACTCACCTAAAGAACACCATATTGATGCATTAGGAGATGTTAACTTTGCAGTATGCAACATTCAGAAGACCCTTTCCAGACAAAGCCGAATGGTCCTAGATTTTTCTTTATATTAAAGAGTGTCTGAGATATTGATTGATGGATATATGGCAGGAAACCCTTGTACTATAATCCTGACATAAATTTATATACTTGCTCACATTGCCAATTCGGTGCCCACTTTGCAGACGGCAGCAGAAGTCAGTGGTCAACACTTTAGATTCTTGTGGCATTAGCAGCTGCTCCTGAATAACACCGCTAATTGTTGGCATGTATGGATGCAACATAACGGAGAGAAGAGCTGCCATGTTTACAGCCACTCCAGTCACTGTGCCTGCTCTCTTCCTGCAAAAGTACAGAGAAATGGATTTTTAGGAAATCACACTGCAGAGAACTGGACATTTTAGAATAAACGGGACTATGTACTACATGCTTCTTGCATCAGTTTGCTTCTGGGGTAAAAGATCAAAGTCAGGATGGTAAGTGGAACCTTTGGGGAAACTTACTGCTCTTGTTGGTTTCCTTTGATGCATTTCCATGGTTCGTTAACTTGGATGTACTGATTTCCATGACGTGAAATGTTCAGAATACACCTAAGAGCATCTCGGATGCTGAAAAGCAGAATTAACATGGACTTATTAAAAGCAGAGTTGTAACTTTAATATACCATTTTGTTTTCTATAGAAGAGCAGAATAAAACTCTGATTTTGTTAATTTACAGATGCGATAAATACATGTATAAATTGTTTGTTTTTCCTGTCCTTCAACAACATACCGAACTTTCTCCAGAAGCTGATTGAACTGCTGCAGTTCTGCTGCAACTTGGGCCAGAAGCCTCTTATCTTCTGAAAACAGCTCCATTTCAGGAACACAGCCATTGAAAAACTTCTGCACAAACATGCCAGCCCTGCATAAAGTAGCGTGAACACAGATTAAATCCTGCTAAACTACCTACCCCACAAGACATGCAAATAGAAGCATAAACCAACTTTTGTATTTATAGCAGCCTCATCTATGGAAAGAAAAAATAATCAGCGTGTTAAATGGTTCTCAAATTCTTTTGGTATAGATTTAACTTCCTTCCTTCTTCCCTTTGTATGGGCTCCAGAAATTAATGCAAGACAAAGTAAGGATGTTCACAAAAACAAGAATGTAGTGCAGTATGTAAATTAAAAATGTATTGTCCAGTATTTGTGCTGGTGCCCACATAGGGACACATGAAAGTTATGATAGAAACAGTATAAATTGTCTGGTGCAACAAATCCAAAGTACCACAGGAGGTCACTTAATGAGCGAGCCTGCTCGCCAGACCCAAATGGTTCAATAGATAAAGAGCGGGATAAAGCAGCAGATCCCAAGCAGACCAAATTGTAGCCCTATTTTCTATGATTTCTGGAAACCCTTATTGGTTACAGACATGCACCCCCATCTTTGGGAGTGTTTGCAAGAATTTGGTCTGCTTGGGATCTGCTTCTCTATTCTACACTATGAAATATCTATTGAACATTTGAGTCGAGTTGGATTTGTCACACCAGGAAATTCATATAGTTTTTATCAAAACATTCATGTGTCCCTAAGTGGGCAGCAGCACAAACACTGGGAGATACATAATGGACACAGTAGGACCAGTAACATCAAAAAATTAAATTGTTTTAAAGTAATAAATAAAATATAATGCAGTGTTGCCCCGCACTGGTAAAACTGCTGTGTTTGCTTCAGAAGCACTACTATTGTTTATATAAATAAGCTGTTGTGTAGCCATGGGGGCAACTAGTCAAATGAGAAAAGGCTCAAGAACATAATGTTATCTGTTATCCATTACTTATCCTGTGCCATGTAGCCGTTTTTCAATTTCCACCATTGCTACTTAGCAGCTTGTTTATATGAACTATAGTAGTGTTTCTGAAGCAAACAGATCAGTTTTAACAGCGCAGGGCAACACTGATGATAATTTCTTTAATTTTTTGGTGTTACTGTTCCTTTAACTACACTCACTGGCTCTAAGTTATGGCTCTCACCTGATCAGACCCTGGCCTTCCCTCCAACTATAAAGCACTGTCATTTGCACTTCCCCAGCCTGTTCTACAACTGCAACTACTGCTAACCCCAACTACATTTCTTGGCTTCCCTACTACTCTTATAGTAGGGAGACATTCATACCACCTATTACTGTTTTATTTATAAAGCACCAACAATGTTCTCACCATCCAACATTAGGTAGGCAGTTCCAGAATTGTTAGAAATATGCATGAAATGCTCATCCTTTGGGCCTACCACAAGCAAATTATTTCTGGCAAAAAATGTAATGGTTTCACATCTCTCTATTTTCTCATAAATCCTAACAGAATCCCACCTGTTGACAAAATTGCCAAGGTTATTCAGGAGCTCGGAGTTGTTTTTGAGCATGAGATCACTCCAGCTGAAAGCACTGTCTTGTCCCTCCGGTCTCACATAAAGTAGGTAGAATCTCCATATATCTGCAGGGATACCAGTGTCCTTTGCCATATCTCCAAATACCCCAACTCCTCGACTCTTTGAGAATTTGCCATCCTCATAATTTAAATATTCTGTTCAGATAAAGGTACATGTTTACTGATGTTACAACATATTCTTACTTGACATACTCTCAGCATATAAGCTATAGAATCATGCATACGACGCATCACTACACAGTCAAATACATGTTCCATCACAGCTACTCAGGATCCATTTGCTGGCAACAACATCTATAATAGGTCTTGGCATGTTTCCTGAATCAACACAAACATTGCATTTCAGGTGATGAGCACTCACAGAGGGCAATTCAGCACCACAAGTTTATCTAACTGTAATTTTGTCTTCCTAAGGTAGGGCATTAATACAGTTTCCCAAAAAAGGGATTTAACTGCCCCTCACAATCATGTAATCTTACACACTAGAATGAATACTTTTTTTAACGTCTCCATTTCCCATGAAACCATTTCAACTCTAGCTGCAAATATCACCAGTAAGGATGTCCTGTTTAAATGATCTGTAATTGTTAAAGGGGTTATTCACATTAACTTTTGTTCAAAATGGCTGTCATTTTTAATTTGTTCTTAAATTTTCTTCATTATAGTTATTTAATTTATTAATTCTTTGGACTCTTTCCAGTTTCCAAACGGGGGTCACTGACCCCATCTAAAAAAGAAATGCTCTGCAAGGCTACAAATGTTTTGTTATTGATACTTTTTATTACTCATCTTTCTATTCAGTTCCTCTCCTATTCATATTCCAATATTTTATTCAAATCAATGTATGGTTGTTAGGGTAATTTGGACCCTAGCAACAAATTGCTGAAATTTCAATCTGCAGAGCACCTGAATACAAAAGCTAAAAAAAAAATTAAAGGTCCATTTGAATTCAAGAGAAAACAAAGGTTCCCTATATCATAATAGTAGTTCCCTAAAGCCCAGCATGCTAGAATATCAATGCAGCAGAGAATCTCAGAGACACAAAGGTATAATCAAATCTTCTAAAAACCCTACCTGTAGCTACAAGGTGATTGACCAATGTGTAGTTATCTTCTGCACCCAAAAGGCAGGAAGGGAAGATTACACTGTGGAAAGGAACATTGTCCTTTGCCATGAAATTATAAAGCTGG
>CM044433.1:144834586-144850993 GCA_024363595.1 Xenopus borealis | reverse complement strand
GAAGTAGCAGAGAATATAAACTATATACTGTACTCATTTTATATCTATACAGAGAGATTTGCCAAAGCTTAATGCACTGTAATCTTTTACATCTCACCGTTTTCTTAGTTAAAGGAACAGTAACACCAAATTTTTTTTTTAAAGTAATGAAAATATCATGCATCATTGCCCTGCACTTGTAAAACTGATGTTTGCTTCAGAAACTAGTTCATATAAACAAGCTGCTGTGTAGCAAATGCAGAAACTTAAAAAAGGCTATATGGCACAGGTTAAATAGTGGATAACAGATAACGCCATTATATTGTACAGAGCTTATCTGCTGTCTGCTGTGTAACCTGAGCCTTTTCTCCTTTGAATGGCTGCTCCCGTTACTACATAGCAGCTTATTTATATAAACAATAGTAGTAATAGTGTAGTGTTTCTGAAGCAAACATGGCAGTTTTACCAGTGCAGGGCAACACTACACCATATTTGTATTACTTTAACACAATTTAATTTTTTTGATGTTACTGTTCCTTTAATGAAGAATTGCAGCTTTTTTTGCACGCTGTGTCCTGCATTTTAAATAAACCCTAATGTATACTTCCTCTTTATGATAAGTTTAATGTATATGTGTATATACACAACTAAAACTTAAGAAACACAGTGGACCACATTAAAATCGCGCATTGGGCTGTAAGAGCTATTCACTTGGGAAATGTCCGTATCTTAGCTAAACCATGCTTTTGACATTTATTTATATTACTATTCATATACAATATTATTAGTGTATTAATGTGCAGGTTAATTGGCCCAAAGATCTATCACTAACCTAGGATTACACAGTTTTATTTGGGTACCTGTTGAGGACTCTTCCACCACATTTCCCACTGATCCGTATAGTTGGCTGTAATAGAAATATAGCCAATGGGAGCATCAAACCAGACATAGAACACCTGTAATAATTAAGAGGCATGCATAAGTAAAACAACATCTATGTGTAAATCAAGAAGTGTGTAAATCAAGAGTCTATGTCACCTTGTCTCTAAAACCATCTAGTGGCACAGGCGTGCCCCATTTCAGATCTCGTGTGATGCAACGAGGCTTCAGTCCATCACGTATCCAAGAGCGGGTTATGAAACGGGCATTTGATGTCCAGTCTCCAGACGAGAAGGACTGTTCCAACCATTGCTCCAAACGTTTCTCTAACTACAAAAAAACAAGGTCTTTATATAAGTCCCACGTATTATTTTATAAGATTTTCCTAACCCACTCAGGCAGTTGTTATAGGTTCTAGCTACACATAACATGTCAATCAGCGATAAAAGAGTATAAAGAATGGGCATAGGCATGTAGAGCTTAGGCATATTCACCCCCTTACATTTTAGGTAAATTTACACTTGATACCCAGTTTGTTGCCCACTGCAATAAGCCCACAATGTAGTGACTAAGGATAAAATGAAGTAGGAAATACTGGCAGGTGCTATACTGATTTGCTTCATTTTTATTATTATGATAAAAGCAAAAATGATTATAATAGTCTTTTTTGGTAAAAAATTACTCCTGCTGAAAGCTTGTGTGACAATTTGCAATTGGTCTTCATTTCTTAATAAAAGGTTTTGGTAGTTTTTCGAAATAGTTAGTATTTTGTTCAGTAGTTCCCCAGTTTAGAATTTTATCAGCTATCTTGATGCTATGGTACAAGTTACCTAAGCAACCAGACGGTGGAAGATGAATAAGAGAGGGCTTGAACATAAATATAAGATAAAAAAATAATAAAACTGTTTCCTCACACAGTAATAGTTTTTTTGGTTGCTGGAGAGTTTCTTAAATCTGTACAGAAAAATATTCAGACAGGTCCACTACATACACTTATCTAAGAGGTACATTGTAGAAGGTTAATATTTTTCCCAACTGAACACAAATATAAATCTTGTGGCCAATTTGTCCTCTTATAACATATAGTGAATAACATTATAAAATATGAGGATATTATAACTAACCGAGGAGTTCCACGACCATATAAAAGCACAAGGCCGCATGTTTTTAAACAGGTCATGGAATTCCAAGGTGACTTCCAATATCCTCATATTTTCCAACAAGGGGTACTTTATTTATAATAATACACAAGTTTTAGTGAGTCATGTGACAAAAATGACATCACTTCTCACCGTTTCTAATTGATGACCACTAGTCACCGGTTTATAAGGATATAATTTACAAGGTAAAGATACAATCAATGAGCTACTACAGCAGAAAAAAAATCTATGGGATTTTGTGGCATCCAAGATCTTACCCATAACTCAGTGTCTATATAGAAAATAAATTGACACACCTTTGGAAGGTCCAAGAAGAGATGTTTGGAGGATTTAATGACAGGGGACTGCTTACAAATTTTGCATTGTGGTCTCTGTAAATGGAAGCACAGACGTTTACATTTAGCATGTAGGCCTGGTTGGGACACTGATTGAAAAAGAGAATAAAGATTCCTGGAGTGACTGACGGTCATACTGTTGTGTGAGGTGCAGCTGTCATAGCAGATGAGTGCACAAAGAGAAATTTAACTCGGAACAAAAATGGAGTGAAGCCAGGTCTACCCATATAATGAGTAATGGCAATGAAATATGAAGCCGGACCAATCAAGAGGCAGAAGATTTCTTTGATATGCTTAGTAATGCTAAGAAATATTCAAGCCCTAGCTTTGGTAATTTATGAAAATGTTTATACATCACATTTAACAGAAAACCTACACAAGTAAAAGGTACAGTAGTTTATTAAGAGAGTTTAGTTAGACCTGCCCACAAATGAGAGACATTCACAAACCTTAATGGCAGCTCTTACACAACTGCAAACTATTTTGTGCTGGTTTTAGCACCTGGAAAATTCAAAATTTTTGAAGACTTGTTTTAGAAGCTGATTCACTGGGAGATAAGGAAGAATTGATAAAAGGTACATTTTCATACTGTAGAAAAACATCAAATGTAGTCTGTACATATAGCCCTGTCAAATACTGGAAATTGAACATAAAATAGCAGTCTGGCTTTTATATTAAGATTACATAGTAATACCTTTAACTCTACAGCATTTATGAGCTTCCCACATTTGTCACATTGGTCCCCTCTCGCCTCTTCGTAGTTGCAGAAAGGACATATTCCTTCCACAAAGCGATCAGCCAAGAACCTCTGGCATGTCTCACAGCGAAGTTGTTCCACAGTGTCTGTCAGAAGAAAGTCCCTCTCGAGAAGTCGATGAAAGATGTCCTGGGCAATACTAAAGAAAAAAAAAGAATAAATTTATTATGGCATTACTATAATATATAAGAATTTGTGGTACTCCAGAGGTTCTTAACCACATCCCAGAATCCCAAGGTTTAAGATGTTGGTTGCTGAATGTTTAGCCATCCATGCTGTATGGAACAACACACAGGGTAACAATGTGCATTAAAAATGAAATTAGCTATTGTGTAATATAATGTGTTATTAATTATGAAAAAGACAAGAAAAAATTGATCACACACGTGGTTTGCTGTTGGGTTGTTGTCCGTCCAAAATAGTCAAAAGAGATGTTAAACCACTTATATATTGCAGTGTGGACAGCGTTGTACTTGTCACAGATCTGTTGTGGTGTCAAACCTTCCTCCATAGCCTTGGTCTCTGTTGCTGTGCCATATTCATCTGTCCCACATATGTACAGTGTGTTCCAGTTCCGCAACCTGCAGTACCTGGGAAATCAAAACATGAATTAAAGTGTCTGACAGGTACTGAGGAGAAAGTAAAAAAAGGAGACTCGTTTACCCCTTTCCTACTGTTATGTGTGGCGAAGGAGTATTTGTATTACTTGGAAGGAATGTCCAAAAGTGGATGGCACAACAAGGTGACTGGTAGTTGCCTCAGACAAAGGATTGTGTAGATGAACCTCTGGTGAGGACTATACTGTATATGTTAATTTTGTTCTGCTTAATACAGCTGACCCTTTAGTTGAAAGACTCCCACTTTTCTGTACCAATAAATCACTATGCATTTTCAGCACAGCAAATATTCATAATGTACAAAATCACACCTGTAGGAGTATAACAATTGCAGCAGGTGCAATGCAAGTAATTACAGACATTGTTTTATAAATGGAGACACTCATGGGACTTAAGTGGCATCAAATGGGTTTCCATGGCAGCTTTCAGCCATGTAGAGTCGATGCACTAATGGTAAACAAAACAAAAATAGAAAAAATATATAGGCGGTCACAGAAGGCCTCTTACATAATACAGGTATTGCAAAATTCAGAGGGTGTCAATTTTTGTGACAATTTGACAGGAATATATAACCTACTCTATAGGAAAATAATAAAAAACTGTGTTTTCTTTCCGATTACTTTCCTATTTCCAACTTAGATGCCCTAGAACTGCCATAACTATTGCCATTAGCCTGTTTAAGGCAGATGCCTGGGGGCGACTTCTCTGTAGTCTTGAAAAATCCAATCATCTCACATAACCAAAATTGATCTCACCAATAGCAAACATGCTAATGAATGTAATCACACACAATGCAATAACCCTTACAGAAAGTGGTATGTTTGCAGAACCTTTTATATAATTTTTTCAGTATCAAATGCAATATCTTAAATGTAGGAATACATACCACCCAATACAACAGGTGGTATCTGAGAAAACAATGTTTCAGAGCAAAGTCCTTTATCAAAGAAGTTCTCATTTCGGCTGACTTAAAAACCCAAACAGATTTGCTGTCATTCCCTTTTCCATGACAAATCACTGAATTATACCCACCCCCGAAACAGATAGGGGCAAATAAATTCACTAACTTCCGAAAATTCGCTAGCGTTAGCTTCGCTAGCGTTTGCCGCACTTCACCAGGCGAATTTTCGCCAGCGCTACGCAAATTCACTAAAGTACGAATTTACGCTCAGGACGGCGAACGGTAGCGTAGTTGCGCTAGTGTGACTTTGCTAGGCAGAGCGCAGTTACGCTAGCGAAGCCTAATTTGCATACGGCGGGAACTTTAACTCAGAATACAGCCACTACATTTCACTACACAAGCCCAGGAAACCTTTAATAAATTAAAATAAAGTTGTCCTATAGCACTTCCTGTGCCCCCTGTATAGTTGTGTTGCCATATGTTAGGAAATCGATCTTATTTCAACCTCCTATCTATTGTATTGAACTTCACCTGGTCTGACCAGCAAAGTCAAGTCTAATGTAAGTGCGAACGTTCAGGAAAATGTTCGAAAATTTGCGAATTTAAAATCCTTCGTCAGTGAGCAACTTCACCTGGCGTAAGGGTGTGAAGTTGCACAAGTCTATCTACTTCGCTAGTGTAAATTCGCCAGAGCCGGTGTTAGTGAATTTCCGAAGTTACGAATTGACTTCACGCTGGCGAATTAGCACTAGCGTTAGACGCTTCGCACAATAATGAATTTGGGCCATAGAATAGAGGATGGATGTTTTTAATGGTGCAGGTTTTTTTTTTTTTTTTTAATGTTTTATATTATACACACACTTTTTTTTACAAAACCTGCACCAATAATGCACCCAGCATCTTATTATGATGCTGCTGGACCCTGCGTGATAGACAGTGGCTATGCCCTGTTCATGACGCCATCTTGTTCTACTATATAGACTAGGACATAGTCGTTGCCCCTGTGGGGTACGATATAGTCACCCAGGAATGTCTTGCCACCTTGATCCTGCAGGCAGGCCTCTAAACTAGTGACAAAGAAAATTCACTGACACACAGGACTTAGGATAGCAGGGCAAGCCTTTGCAATTTTATCGTGGCGTGCCCCCAAAATGTTGCACTGCATTAATAAAATTGCAAGGGCTTGCCCTGCTATCCTAAGTCCTGTGTGCCAGTGAATTTTCTTCGTACCTTGGACTGGAGGTGGCAGATTCCTCTACCACTGGGAACCAAGATAAGCTTTAACTGGGTTTTGTGAGGTGTGTGGCTGCTCCAACCTTGCTTAGATCTAAACTAGTGATAGAAGATAAATTTCAGAATTTCCTTTTCACAAACGAAGATGATAAAATGCTGACTAACTGAGGCAAGTATGATATAGGCCGAGGCATAGGAAAATAAAACCTAATTAGTTTTAGTCAAAAAGATAAAAAATCTATGGCGTGGTTACTTTGTTCAACTTACCTAGCAAAAACATCAGCGCTAAGCACAGAACCAATGATATTTCCAAGGTGTGGAACATTATTCACATAGGGCAAAGCACTCGTGATGAGAATGTTTTTTTCTCCTTCCACAGGCAGGCTGCAAAATGACATGGGAGAAAAAAAAACTAGGTTTTGTCTTCTGCTTTGGATTATAAAAGAATATTTTGTTGCATAAATAGTCATGTATTTTATAAATAGCAAGAATGAGGTGTGATCAAATGAGATAGAATTCTAAACAATGCTGATCTCTTTATCTGCCATTGGCTCACCCACAGTCTGTGTAACTGTAACTGCACACAGATTCCGTCTCCCCACAGCAAGTTGTGCCACTCAGGCAGCTCAGGTTGACTGTGTAGCCATAAGCACAAAGAGCAGCACTAAGTATAAAGCACTTACATATGTCTGTGGGCATTGTCAGATATTAGCGGAGAGCTTGGTCTATGTAGACATTCTGAGCTCTTCAAGTCTATGGGATAAAGGTATCAAACACCAAAATATATCCTATGCCTATGAATAAGTACCAGAGGGTATGAAACACGTAAGGCGGGATACCAGTTGGTCTGTATGCCTAGTTTTTTTAACTATGTTTAAATAAAAGCTAATTTTTTACTCAATAATGGAGTTTTTTGGGATATATCTTGGTTTTGATAATTGTGCCAACTGGGGGCTATATCCAAGCAAATATGGCCCTTTAGACAGGCCTTCTAGACTGCAGCAGTTAAGCTATATTTTTGAATTTATGGCATACAGGTGTCTAAATCATTGCTCCCCTGTACCAGTGCCCTTTTTGTATCAATTCAAAACCCACTAGCAGTTTGGGATTTGTATTTTCATCAATATATATAGCATCTCTGCTATACAGAACTGCATAGCACTTCCTTACATTGGGTGTGGTTGCAGCTTTGTCTTTGGAGCACCACTGAGACCTTTAGCCCAAGCTTCAGCAGCAGCTTGAATATCCTCCTCAGACAGACACTCCATGTCCTCTTCCTGTAACGGAGGGAAATAGTGAAAAGCAGGAAGTAGTGTTCTGTTAGACATCCAGTCGCTCTAGTCATTATACATTTTTGGCTAACTAACTATAATAGAAACATTTTTTATTTTTACACTGAACTGTTCCTTTAAGTCACATACAAGAGGTATTGATTAATAGTGACATTTTCTCCTCAGGTTCTTCCCCTTGAGTAAAGATTATACTCTGAGAAATCAATAGAATCATATTCTTAGCAACAGTGAAAAACAGTGCCTCTGCTCTAAAGGTGGCCATAGACGTACAATGATCGGATCATAATGCATCCGAAACGGGCGGTCGGATCACAGCACCGCATACACTTGCAGATGCGGCTGCGATCTGACGGGGTTTTTTAACCTGCCCGATCGAGATCTGTCCGATTTTTGGACAGATATCGATCGGGGAAGCCCGTTGGATGGCTCCACACACCAGCCGATAAGCTGCTGACTTGGTCTGTCGGCAGCTTTTATCAGCCAGTGTATGGGGGCCTTATCAACTGGAGATCATCAGAGGGTTGCTGCGCCTCTTGGTTAATATTATTAGGCCATCACAGAAGGTGCACAATTTGTAGCCTAATTATTCTTCTGGCTTTAATTTCCCTACAAAGCTCACTCATACTATTAAATTATTATGCATCATAGAAAATTCACCATTCTGCTGTAAACCTGGTTCAAGGTGAATGGGCAATACTCTACCTCTTGCTCATTGCAGATGGGTTTGCCAGATGGGGTTATGGGTGAGGGCTGCTTCTGGAGGTAAGGCTTGAAGACTGAGCTACCCTCATCTTTAAACAGTGATGATGCAGCTGTTTGGCACTGTTCTAGCTGACTTAAATTTTGGAACCAACGCTTAAGTGATGTCATCTCTTCTACAAATTAAAAAAAAAAAACACAGATTGAAGTAAATATGAATCAATAATTTTAAAAGGCACCTATTATGATTAAATGCAGACTGGTTCATAAATGGACTCCAAACTTACATATGCACACAAAGATACAGCTACAGAATCATTGCTGGCAGAGAGTGGGATACGAAGTTTGAAAGTTTACAATGAACCACAACAAGCTTCCCTTCTTAGGACACCAATACCAGTCTTCTTCCTTATTAAAGGCTCATGGTGCAATATACTGTTCTGGTAATGCTGGCTTCAAGCACTAATTGTGCCTCTACCACTTTTGTGACAATCATAGCCCAATTGCACCATTTATTGGCTAGTAGTCTAAACGAATGCTGCAGTAAGGTTGTCGGTGCACAGGCTGTTGCCAACCTGCATATTTTTGGTTAAAACAAACACAAAAAATTATTTAAAATGATAGGAATTGTATTGTCTATTTCCCAGTGCTCCCTCTGACATTCTGGATTAGGAGAGACAGGGAACTGCAAATTAAACAGTACTCCCTATCAGAACATAAAGTATAGCTTAGCAGAAAGTCGTGAAGCTTTGGAATACAGGTTATTACACAATTTAAAAAAAAAATGCCTATTCAGGCAAATATTACCTGGCAAACTAGATGCATCCACAATTAGAGGATAGATAGAGCCCCACACAACAATATCCACAACAGTGAGTACATCCTAAAGGAACAGAATTTGAAAGTAAAATAAAGCATATATTTTTCTGGCAAAGAAACAAAAAGCTACACAGTGATGAACCAGAAATAAGACCAAAGAACAGTGGATATCTACAGGTGGGTTATAATGTAAGCTTATGACAAATGAATTTGAATCCTTCTTCCTCCCAATATCAGAGGAAAAACCATGGAGTAAGGAATCAACAGCCTTATGTGTCTATTGCTGCCAACCCTTAAAATTGTAAGCTCTAGCTGAAATCATCCTGTTTTCTTGTACTAGAAGCCTGTCTGTTATATTATGGGGTAAAGGCTTGTAGGTTTCTCGGTTTTCTCTGTCCTCAATGAAGAAGTCATGCTTTCTGTAGTCAAACTGTAATCAGCCTAGCCTTAGGCTTGACTCCCGAAGTGTAGCGGGGTAAAACCTTAGACCAAACCCTGTGTCCATCATAATCCTTTTCAGCATTAGCTGTGCAAAGCCTGTATACCCTCACATGACAAGGAATAACTGAGGGTTCCAAGATTCTTATGGTTTACTATTGCCCCTATGCAATTAAGGTGTTACTCCAGGAACCTTATATGCCCTTATTTTGATATTAAACAGGATCTTTAAAAAATAGCAACATTTTATCACACATAAACAGCGCAATAAAAAAAAAAAAAAAACGACTTCTAAGTCAAGTTTAAATTATCATTAAAGTTCTTGTGTTCATTTAAATTGTAACATAATTGCAGCTTATAGCAGTACATTTCTAGAAGGTCTAAAGGGCTGGATTTTTAAATTTCAGGCTAGATATATTAGAATCTGGATCAGGGCTGTCCAACCAAATTTTAAATTTTAATAAACTGCAGCAGTAATTTACAGCCTGTGCAGTTGTACTGATCTGCCTTTTCTCCCAAAGAAATCTACATTGCCCAAACTGGTGAAGTCTGGAATTCTATAGTCTATGATTTTAGCGTGTTGGTTATACTTTATAACCCAAACAATACAAAAAAAGCTGTATTTAAAAAAAAAAAAAAAAATGCTAAGAACAATTATTAATATCACAAGGGATGACAAACTTATGATAAATGAGAATCATTATAAAATCATGAAAAAAATCCTAGTTAATACTCACTTTGACAAGGTAAGGACTGGATTTTCCTGCAAGGCTTTGATCCAAATGCTTAAGTGATGCGCTGATATTTACTATGACATCTTCCTTTTTCTTCCCCTGAACTACATGTGCATATAATGCAGCAGACAGTGCTGGCTAAAGTAAATAAAAGTAATGTGTTTATTGAGTACCATTTAATTGCCTGGAATGCAGTTACATAGTAAATTAGGCTGAAAAGAGACTCACGTCCATCAAGTTCAACCTTTTTAACTTTTTTTTTTTAACTGCCTAACTGCTAGTTGATCCAGAGGAAGCAAAAAACCCCATCCGAAGCCTCTCCAATTTGCCTCAGAGGGAGAAAAAATTCCTTCCTGACTCCAAAAAGGTAGTTGAAAAAAGGAAGAATTACCCTCGCACACCCTGGCCGTCCACGTGATGCAACACCCTGGTGCTCGGTGCTACAGGGGTTGGCGACCCCCCACAATAATGCAAAGTAAAATACACCAGCACAACAAGGATACTGCTAGCAGGACAAGCCCTTGCTCATTTAATGCAGATCCAAAAAGGTAGTCCCTGTATCAACTTGTATAATGAGCTATCTTCCAAACCCTGTATTCCCTCACTTGCTAAAAAGCCATCCAACCCCTTCTTAAAGCTATCTATCTATCAGCCTGTACAACTGATTCAGGGAGAGAATTCCAGTAATTCCAGATTTAATTTTATGGAAATGATAATATAAGACACAGATGCAAATCAGATACTATGTTCTTGTTCAGACATCCTACCTGAAGCTCGACTGCTTCCCATTCCAACCACTGGTTGCTTATATCACACATATCATGACCACATGACAAGTAGAAGTATCTAAAGCGGGCAGAGAAAAAAATAACTTTCACTCCCTTTATAATATTATTTAACCTAACACAAATCAAAATATCTGCCTGAAATATTCTCAGTTATCCACAGTTAACTGCTTTGAAAGAGATGGAAAGGTTAAATCACTGGGGAAAGGGGGCTCAGATGTTAATTCAGGTCATGTGTGCTTCAAAAGTGAAAACTGGCTCTTTGCAGCCCCAGGTGCAAGCTGTACCCTCTGCCAAGCCAAAATAGCAAAATTATCAACGGAAACAGCAGCACTCCTGTATTATTTGTAGAAGTGAAAATCTCTACTTAAAGTGCCCTCAGGCAACATTTCGGGTGACTATGGCCCCATTGTCAAACCTCTGTTACTTCTACAAATAATACCAGAGTGCTGCTGTTATTAGGGCAGAGATGTTGGGCTTAATGGGAAACACTACAGTCATAGCATTATCATGTTCTTTACAGAGGGTTACTTTGGTTAAGATGGTCACTCTGCCTACACATTTACAGCTTTACAAAAGAGCTGCTGTTAAGATGCAAATACAACAAATTAAGTGACAGGAATGAGTCAAATAGTAACCAAATCAGGAGATGTGGAGCTAACCTGCCTGTTGCATGTGACCCAAACTTTATTTCCTAGTGTCCCATAATTTCCTTTTTGTTTGTAATAATAAAACAGTACCGTGTACTTAATCCCAACTAAGATATTATTAATCCTCATTGGAAGCAAAACCAGCCAATTGGGGTTATTTAATGCTTACATGATTTTCTAGTACACTTAAAGAAGAACTAAACCCATTTAAAATAAAAACCCTACCCCCCACCCCACGAAGACCCCCCTCAATCCTCCCCCCCAGACAAACTGCCCCACGAGCAAATGCCCCAACCTCTTTACTTACCTCTCGCCACAGATTCCACCATCTGAGTTCACGGCAGCCATCTTCTTCTTCTGTAATTTTCATGACTGAGAAGCGTTTCATTGCATGCTCAGTTCGGCATGCACTGAAACGGGCACTCGCAGGCAAGCGCGCTCACACACCCGCTCGCAGGCAAGCGCGCTCACTCACCCGCTCACACACCCATATTGGTGCACTCTACAAACTGAGTCAAGTCTGTGATCTGGGTGCCAAGTAAATATGTAAAGCAAAAGGTAAAAACGGAGTTTGTATAATATGCAAAAAGGAACTCTTATTCTTTGTGTATGTTATACAAACCCCGAGTGTGCCAGGTTTTGCATTTTTCTTTATAGAGGATAGATAGGTAGATAGATCAACTCCCTTACCTGCAGATTGCATTAGATAAGAAGAGGAAGTTTCCATTTTCCAAGTCCAGTGCTGGAAGTCTTGGTTGTGACATGAAAGGAACAATCTTTTCTGAGGAGACAGAGTTAAAAATGTGAAGCCAAAACATTTTAATAACAGCAAATCAAGTCTCTACTTCAAGGCAAATACCTGAATTTAAAGGTCCTTAAACAGTTAAATATATTAAAGCTGGCAATATACACTCCATAATACCTGCCAACACAATTACTCTTGAGGGAATCGGTGGCTTATTGGACTGTATTTGGGGATGCAATAAAGGCACCCCCAACATCATCAGGTAAAAGATTTGTATAGGTGTCCTGCCTCCTCCACAAATGATAGAGCATGTATTGGATTATTAGATGATCTGGAACAGCTATATAGAGACCACCACGCAGGTTGGCCTGTCAACTATTTATTTATGTTTTTTTTTTTTTTTTTTTTTTTTTTTTTTTTTTTTTTTTTTTTAATTACCGGGCTCATAAAATGGATTCATTAGCAGCTCTGTTGGAAAAGCCTGACTTCCGTAGTAATGTTACTAGAACATACATCAGAAGTAGCATGCAGTTGAAAAAGGAGTCATGTTTCCTATTTCCTCAATATCTGCCGATATTAGTGCCTGGCGCTAGGAGAGTATTAGATGAGGCAGCTTGTGCCCGACCCTTCACAGCAGCAGCAGCAGATCGAGGGAAGTCTGTCATTCTGTAGGATGATGCCTTCCAGCTGACAGCGTGCTCCTCTAGCGATGGTGTGAGCAGGAGAGAGCCAGCAATGTCGCCTTTTCTGAAGAGGACAGGAAGTGGAGTTTCTGTAAGTTATTACTTAATAAAGCCTTTGCTATTTTAAATTTAAATTTGGCTTGGTGTTCTTTTTTCTATCTAGTCTAACGAATTTTTTTGTAAAAATTTTTGCTGTTATTGTTCCTTTAAATCAGCTAGTGACGGTCACTTATTTTTCAGTATCACAGGCCTAATCTTCCCAGGTGTCATTTTGGTTTTTTAAATCAATACAATGTTGTATAAGTATTGTACAAAGCAAGGATCAGGTGTTTTGATACATCAGCGAACTACCAGTCCGGAACTACTGTAATGTGACAAAAGTCAAGAAAATCTCTAAAAAAAAAAAAAACTACTGACTAAAAAGACAGAAGAAAGAAGATGGCACCCGTGAACTTCCGTGGCCTAAATCTGAAGGAGGGGTAAATAATTAGGGAATTTTTACAGGTTGAATTCTCCTTTAAACAATGAATGCTAAAAATTTGATTGGTTGCCATGGGTTACTGGCCATGGGCAAATATGCCCAGTGTTGAAAAATAAGTAACACGGTGTCTTGTTCTTGTCATGCAATAATGATCAGATTTCCACTTTTTGGACCACTCTGAGCATATAGCTGTACCAATCATAAGTCATGGAGCCGGAATCAGGTAATGTTAGAAAATGTTTGCCTGAGACATTTACATTATGGGACCTTAGTTCTCCTTTAGTTAGAAGAAACATATCTGTATATACAGAAACTCATGTGGCCACTGGAAATTTTTTAAAAATCTCTAAAAAGTAAGAAGCAGTCACAGTGATAATGGGAAATCCCATAAAACAGTTGCCAAACTTTACAGTGTGCTGTTAGCCTTATATCAAATGGGAAGTCATCTATATGTCTGTTTATACTTCTTGTGTAAAATTCTTCTTAAGTCATCTATGTCACCAAACGAGCGGATCTCTCTCCACCTTGAGGTGGGCGATATCACGCTGATCCCTAGGGCCCAACAATTGGATCACGGGACCGTATCAACTAACCGATGAGGCCGCGATCTGACGGGATTTTGAATCCTGCCTGATCAACATCTGGCCAACTTTCAGCCAGATATCGATTGGGGAAGCTCGTCAGAGGGCGCCACTCACGGGCCAATAAACTGCCGACCAAGACATATTAAACTTTAAAATCGCAAAGTCTTGCAGTAAGTTATTTCTTAATAAAGACCTTGCAATTTTAAAAATTGAATATGTGTTTGTGGTTTTTTTTTCATGGTATACTACTTTTTTTTTTTTTTTTTAAATGTATGTTACTGGTCCTTTAAATTTGAATGTCCCTGGGGATCATTTATGAACAATGGGCAAATTTGCCCAGTATTCATAAATGACCCCTGTGTCTCTGGTGTTTGAGTCTGGCAGCTCAGTAATTCAGGTGCAATTTTGCAACATTTAACTGATACATTTCTCAGCAACATCTCAAGAATATTAGCAACTATTGTATCAATTCTAATAGCTGCCTGTAATGAAACGCAGAGATTCTGCTCAGCAGGGACAAAGATAAGAAATGTATCACCTAAATGTATCAATTCAGAACAGTTTACAGGGTCAGTGACCCCTCCTCCCAGAGCTGCTTTAGAAGGTGAAAAATGACACTTGACACTTCAAGTTAGAAAACCGGTCACATAGAAAATAGACAGTAATTGGGAAAAGTTGTTATTTCTGGTGATCTATCTGAAACCAACTATTTGTTTGCAGGTGAATAACCCCTTTAAAGGAGAATTAAACCCCTTCCCCCAGCCTAGTTGCAACGCCGGGCAAATGCCCCTAACTTTTTACTCACCTGGTGCAGCAGATTAAGGCACTGGAGTTCATGGCAGCCATCTTCTACGGTAATCTGTGTCTTCTTTTGGCTCTTCGACGATTCCCGTGGGTTTTGGTGCACGCAGTTGTATAGAGCCGGGAAATTGCTCCAACTGCGCATGCCCCGAACGGTGTGGAATACACGAAGATAATGGAAGAGAAGAAGATGGCAGCCGCAAACTACATGCCTGGGGAGGGGTATTTCAAAGTATTGGTTTAGCTCTCCTTTAAAGGGGAAGGAAACCCCCAGGCGCTAACTCAAACCCGCCGCCACCCCCCAGTAGGCCCCCCTCCCTCCCCCCCCCCAGGCTATTGCCCCTAAGTCCCTACTTACCCCTTCAAGCAGGTCCCCTCCAGCGATGTCCTAAGGGGTGGGGATCTGAGTTAGCGCGGGGGGGGGTTTCATTCCTCTTTAAGGCCTGAAGCATTATTGTTATTGAGATTCAGGAACATTAGGCTGGTGCAGCAAGTTCCGTGTATAAAATATTGCATTTTTATTTTAGTGTGTTTTTAGGGCTTAGTACTCCTTTAAGGCAGCACACTACAATTGTTGTTGAAAAGCACCTATGAGAGAAAAGTCCATTCATGAGAAATAAAAAAAAAAACTTGCACATGTGTGACCACTCAGCAAAGTAAAATGCACATGGCAGCTGGCACACTCTCCTCTGCTACTGGCTGTACACATTAGTCATACATTACTAATATTGGAGGCTTTCCCTTGACAATCTAGTACTTATGGGTGAGGGAGCAGAGCAGGCAGTTAAGCCATGCAAGTCTATTACTATGCCCTTCAAGCACAATGCAGCCTGCCAAGACCTGCTGTATGATTATCACCAGTGTAGCTTAGACAGGCTGCTTCCATTAACCTAGTATTGTGCTTCAGACCTTACCTTCCTGCTGTAGCCTGTTGATTTGTACATGTTGACCCCAGAGAGCGGCGGCAGCCAGCACCTTCACCCCGTGAGGGTTCCCCTCTGCCACAAACAACTTCATGGTCATTCAGCGAACGGATACTTCCCTACCGGCAACCACTACAATAGCCACTGCTGATGCAACGCACACGTGTATCGCAATGTGTACTGGGAACTAGATTTCTAACCATCGTTGAAGCCGAAGTATTAAACCTGTGCCGGACTACAACCCCCAGTGTGCAGTGCGAAGAGGACGGTCTTCCTTGTGCGCATGCTTACTGAGTAGCTTCACCATTTCCTGTAGGGAAGACTGGCAGGTTGTTTAGAGGCGCTGACTATGACCAGTGCGTTGGAGAGTTATTACACTGTGTCGTAATTATTGTTATGCAGCAACTAGGTAACATAAATATTGAGTGGGGAGAACTCAGACCGAAATAGAGAATACCCTACATACCTCCCAACATCTTGGAAGTAAAAGCATACCTCCCAACTGTCCGTTTTCTGGAGGGATAGTCCCTCTTTTGAGAGCTCAACCCGCTGTCCCTCATTTGTACTGGAAAGTCACTCTTTTCGCTGCACTGGACAGCCAGAAAAAGAAACAAAGTTTCTAACTTAATTGGCTTTTGCAGAGAACCATGTGTAACTAAGAAACTCTGTAACAATTTTGAGATAAGAAAATAAGTAACTGTAACCATTTAAATAAGAAGAAATATTTTCAAACTTTCATAACCTGCCAAATTTTGTAAAATGAACATGGTAATTAGGGGGTGTGGTTACACAAATGGGCGTAACCAAACAATTTAGCCACACTACAAGAAAAATAAAATTTGTCCCTCTTTTTTCTAGGGTTCGACATGTGGAGGAGCGAGTGGACAGATTATTGGGAGGGGCTGGGGAAGA
>CM044433.1:144817166-144831407 GCA_024363595.1 Xenopus borealis | reverse complement strand
AAATAATGGTACCAGTATGGTTGTAACCGATACAGAAAAGGCAAATGTGCTAAATCAGTAACTAAGTTAAATTGATGACTAAGTTAAATAGACCAGGTGATTGTGGCAAATTCTTTATTTATTATAGCACATTGCACTTTATTATACAATAAGTCATCAATTTAACTTAGTTACTTACCTGAGCACATGGCACTTTATGCATGTAATTAATTTGGGTGGATTCCAAGGTCACCTTTAATGGTATTTTTAGTATTGTAATAGTGGTTATTGATATAACCTATAGAACGATCCGGGGGGTTTGTATACGTTTTAATTATTCAAGATAGAATGGGGTGTTTCTTCTTTGGTTGCAATAAATATTTATACTTGTTACTGTACCTCATTTTACACTCGATTGGATAAAATACTGTGTAGTATACACAAGTTTACGCAACAGATAGTTTAAATCATATTAAGTGGCTTATTAAAGAATCTTACCAAACTGGAATATATTTTTAAGTAAATATTGCCCTTTTACTTCTCTTGCCTTGAACCACCATTTCGTGATGGTCTGTGTGCTGCCTCAGAGATCACCTGATCAGAAATAATTCAACTCTAATTGTAACAGGAAGAAGTGTGGAAGCAAAAGACACAACTCTGTCTGTTAATTGGCTCATGTGACCTAACTTTATAGTTTGTTTGGTATGTTTGTGCGCACCGTTAAATCTGAGGATCCCAGGAGGCTGTCCTTATTTTTTAAAATGGCAATTTTCTATTTATGATTACACAATGGCACATGCTACTAAAAAAGTATATTATTATGAAAATGGTTTATTTACATGTAGCAGGGTTTTTCATATGAGTTGTTTTATGCAATATCTTTTTATAGAGACCTACATTGTTCAGGGTGGTATAGTTTTCCTTTAACTGAGAGTCTCTACTTTTTACCCGTGGAACTTACACTCTGATCTGTTGTGTAATAAAACTTACACTCTAACCTCATGTGTAATAAAGACTCTAAAGGGCATATTTATTATGCTGTGTAAAACTAAATTCAACAAAAAAATTAACTGTAAAAAGCTGTGTAAAATATTGCACGGTGTGTGTAATTTTTACACCTTCATTTTACATCTCTTCCAGCCAAAGTCACTTTAAGAAATGGCGTAAAAATGTTATGCTGTTTTTTTACACAGCAAAACCTGTCAATGTTTGGTGGATTATCCTGCCGTTTTTTACATAGCAAAATAAATACATTGGTGCTCACAGATTTACATACCCTGGCAGAATTTATGATTTCTTAACTATTTTTCAGAGAATATGAATGATAACACAAAAACTTTTATTTCACTCATGGTTAGTGGTTGGCACTACACAAACTACCCAAATGACCCTGATCAAAAGTTTACATACCCCAGTTCTTAATACGTTTATTGCCCCCCAGTGCCGTAACTACTCGCTGGTGGGCCCTGGTGCAGGATTGGCACCCGGGCCCCCCTTATCAGCTCTCCCCTATGAATTGCACATTGGAGTTCTCCCAGCCTCTCCGGCAGGCCCCAGAGGGGGCAGGCCCTGGTGCAATTGCACCCCCTGCTCCCCTGGTAGTTACGTCACTGTTGTCCCCTTTAACATCAATGACAGCTTGAAGTCTTTTGTGTTAATTGTGGATAAGGCTCTTTATCTTCTCAGACGGTAAAGCTGCGCATTCTTCCTTGCAAAAGTCCTCCAGTTCCTGTAAATTCTTGGGCTGTCTCGCATGAACCGCAAGTTTGAAGTCTCCCCAGAGTGGCTCAGTGATATTGAGGTCAGGAAACTGAGATAGCCACTCCAGAACCTTCACTTTATTTTGCTGTAGCTAATGGCAGGTTGACTTGGCCTTGTGTATTAGATCATTTTCATGTTGGAATGCGCCGACAGGATTTCCTTCTCCTTTAAACGACATGTCAACCTCAAAAATAATGAGAGATGGCCACTTTAGAGCCTTCACTTTATTTTGCTGTAGCCAATGACAGGTTGTATAAAGTGCAATGTGCTAGGAATTCAACAACGAATATTTAGCTGTGATTAATATACGCCCCCTCCCAATTACCCAAATTTATTCAAGAATAATTCCCAATAACTCTTAAATAATTCTCTATTCTATTCTATCCTGATTCTTAAAATTAAATAAATTAGTCTGGATTACGATCAATACAATTAATAGAAAATTTTAAAAAAAGGGTGATGAATAAATGGCTTCAGCCAACCACTAACCATGAGTGAAAGAAAAGTTTCTGTGTTATTATTAATATTCTCTGAAAAATGGTTAAGAAATCATAAATTATGTTAGGGTATGTAAACTTATGAGCATAACTGTATGCCCCTAAATTTGCCCAGTCCCAATTACCATAGCCATACCTCCCAAAATTGGAAATGGAAAGAGGGACAAAAAGATTTGCTGGTGGAGTGCAGCAAATTTTTTTGACCACAACCCTTTTTTTTTTTACTATGCCCGTTTTACAAAATTTGCCAGAAGTTTGAACACATTTATGAAGTTTTTATGTTTTATTACAGTTTTACTAATGAAGGTGAATTGCCCTTTAAAGGACACCTATGGCCCAAAAAATTTGCCCCAAACCGAAGGTGCGATAGAGCCCGCATTCCGGTTTGGGGTTCTAGTACTTTTAAAAAAAAAAATGCCCCCTGCAGGCACTGGCTTACTCGCACTGGAAGGGAACTCCGATGCGAGCGGCCATGTCTTCTGAAGCTCATGCGCAATATGCGTGTGTGACGTAACACACACGCGCATACTGAAATGCGGCTACGCTTCCCTTCAGAAGACATGGCGGCTCGCGCCGGGAGCTCCCTCCCGGTGCGAGCAGTGTTGGACTGGGATGCCAGGGGACTACCAGAAAACCTTAGACCAGGGGCCCAACTTTCCAAACTATTATTCCTTCTCTCCCCACTTAACCACTTTATTCTCCTATTCTTTTAGATCTACTTACTATACTCTATTCTTCCATTATTAAGCCTCTTTTTCCAAATAAAGAAATAGGAAATGAACATGAAATAGGCCAAATTGTTAGAAGCAAGAGGCCCACTGACACCTGGGCCCACCGGGAGTTTTCCTGGTATCCCTGTGGGCCAGTCCAACACTGGGTTCGAGTAAGCCAGCACCTGCAGGGGGCATTTTTTTACTAAGGGTCGAATTCGACCCTCGAATTGAATTTGAATTAAAACCCCTCAAATTCGAATTTAAGGGGTTTTACCAGAATTCGAATTATCGTACGTTCGAATATCTAAACTTTGATCGATAGATTGAATAGTTTGAATCGTTCGATTCGAACTAGTTTAAGCATTCAATCAAAATTTTTTTTTATTCGATCAAAAAAAGCATGAAAAATCCTATGGGAGCTTCTGGAAGGGATATATAACAATTCGGTAAGTTTTATCTGCCTAATCGTTATATGAAATTTTTTTTTTTTTTAAAGGGCCAGTACTTCTACAATCGAATTCAAATTATTGAATTTGGCCAGTTCAAATTGAGTCTCTAGTGTATATTCAAGGGTCTACCCCTTGAATAACAAAAATATCTGCTGGGATCACCACTTTAAGCTAATTACAGATCATGCCTCACTTGGATGAGTCAAGCTAAATAATGAGATGCAAGAGAGATTCTTTATTTTATATGGGAGGATGAGGGAAAGTCCCTCAAAATGAGAGAAAAAATAGTAAAACTATTTTACTTACCCACTTGGATTTCAGTAACATTTCACTACTATAGCACCTACATAGACAATAACATCAGTAATTTTCTCATACCACATTTGAATACCCTGTCAGTGCATTTTTTAAAGTGATATTTTGTTCCTGAATGCATTTTTTTTAATTATTTCACATTACTGGTGACAGATTCCATCAATGTGCCACAAAAATACTTTTCTGAAAAGCCTGGCTTGTCTCAATGGCCAGAAATACAAATTTTCTTGTTTTAAAATGATGTCAATAGTTAATTGTTTTGTTGCTTCTGGAGTTGACCATACACGGGCTGATAAAAGCTGTCGACAGACTAAGTCAGCAGCTTATTTGCCCGTGCGTGGGGCCCTCCAACTTTCGGCCAAATATCGATCGGACAGGACTAGATGTGGTCCTGCAATCCGACCGACCATATCACCTGCGTTGTGAACCGATCCGATTGGATCAGCCAGATATCGCCCACCTCAAGGTGGGCATATTGGGGAGAGATCTGACAAACGAGTGAGCCACCTTTAATCTCACATCTTATAATAGGTGGTAGAGGACTTTCAAATACAAACCAAGTATTTTACTGAGACTGGAAACAACTTTCATGTTTCATAAAACACTTCAAACATGGTCAAAAAAGACCCTCAACTAAATTATAGGCCATATAAAAATATTGCTATGCATAAATAAGGCAAATATTTATCATTGGTACACTACCAAGCAATGCCAGTGTGATTCTACCTTTACCTGTAAGTATTACTATTGCACCAAGGCTGCAAGCATAATTGACATGACATGTTTTTTTCAAAACGCATCAGTTCATAGAAGTAGAATTCTGCACTGAAATCCATTTCTCAAAAGAGCAAACAGATTTTTTAATATTCAATTTTGAAATCTGACATGGGGCTAGACATTTTGTCAATTTCCCAGCTGCCCCATGTCATGTGACTTGTGCCAGCACTTTAGGTTGGGAACTGCTTTCTGGCAGGATGTTGTTTTTCCTTCTCAATGTAATTGAATAGAACACAGTGGGACATGGGTTTTACTATTGAGTACTGTTCTTAGATCTACCAGGCAGCTGTTATCTTGTGTTAGGGAGCCATTACCTTCCCATTGTTCTGTTGTTAGGCTGCTGGGGGGGAGGGGTGATATCACTCCAACTTGCAGTACAGCAGTAAAGAGTGATTGAAGTTTATCAGAGCACAAGTCACATGACTTGGGGCAGCTAGGAAATTGACAATATGTCTAGCCCCATGTCAGACTTCAATATGAAATATAAAAAAATCTGTTTGCTCTTTTCAGAAATGGATTTCAGAGCAGAATTCTGCTGCAGCAGCACTATTAACTGATGCATTTTGAAAAAAAATGTTTTTCCCATGACAGAATCCATAACATAACCATAACATGCTGTAGAGGTACACCTTCATTGACAAGACATCTGTAATATATTACTCAAGCTGGCTGCCAACAAACTTTCTTATTGCCTCTTTCGGAAAAGCCAGGTATTGTATTGCCTAAGTTTGCTCATACCATTGACAGTGGGATACCATGATTCTAACCACATGTATTCCCTGTTCTAAAGACAATTCCGTATAAAATGTTTGTGAATAAGGGCCCTTTACTAAGGTGTCATATAAAGTACATAAGTTAAATGATTTTGGTAAAGACAATGTAATTATTTACAGGGCTGTTTTGCTTTTTGTCATTTTTTTCTACCATATCCATTTCTCCCCCACACATCCTTGTATATTATTGAGCTTTCTGAAATTCTGGAACTTTGCCACATGGTTTTACAATTATGAAAGCACATGGCAAAATGCCAATAAGCTTTTGAAACCATTTCAGTTTGTAAAGTGGTGAGATAACGGTTTTATGCAAATTCCATTGCACCATCAGTTAAAGGGAAACAATCACCAAAATAATTATCTGTAATAAACTACAGATTACCAAAGCAAGGTACTTTGTAACTGTAATTACAAATTATTTTATGATTTTTTTAGCTATTCTCAGTAGCCCACCTTGGAATTTTTTTTGCTGGACTACAAGTGAAGAGTCAGTTTCTACAGGACAGGGGATACATGGTTGTTAGGCTTCTTCTCGCCTAATGTATTCAAGTTTCACCTGCTCTTATATCAATATGCTTTTGCCCCATAGGCATTGATGACACCTATAATACAATAAATGCACCTATAATAGAAAAAAAGCACAAGAACATGTCACAACATGCACAGCATCTTTATTTAACTTCAATTATTTGTATGGTTTTAGTGAATAATAAAATGTAATTATTCATAGGGGTTATAGAGTGCAGTAAGGTGAAACTGAAAATATTTAATTAAACATAGCTCATTTATAAACCTGCTTGCACCTGGGAAGTAACCTATAGCAACCAGTCAGTGATCAGATTTTTTCAGATAACTGCAGATTGAGCACTGAGAGCAATCTTCTGATTGGTTGCCATGGGTTACTGCCCAGGTGCAAATTTGCCCAGTGTTTATAAATGAGCCCTATTGTTCATTGTTTTAATGAACTCTACTTTTTTTAGAGAGGAGTATTTTTCTTCATATATGGAATGTGAGACAATAAACCATAGTAGCTAATAAACAAAGTAGGACATTGTTTTAAAGGAGAACTAAAGCTTAACTAAAGAAGTAGGCTAGAAATGTTGCACATCAGGGAAGATCTGTGTCTCCAAAAATGTCCCAGTAGCTCCCCATCTTTGTGCTGATTCACGGATTCCCACGCTTTGTGCTGTTGTCAGTTACTGGAATTAGGGACTAACTCACAATATACAGTGAAATGTCACAATGTAAGGCTGATAAATTGATAATCTACGACAACCCCTAAGCTTAGCTTCTCAACAGCTGCTCAGAGCCCACTGTGCATGTGAGTGTCACTTTCCAAGATGGTGACCCCCTGAGACAATTTCAAAGCCCTGGGTCATTGCTGCTATTGAGATGCTGAAACAGTAGACAGGTACTATAAGTTCAGTATGTAAAATAAGGCATTTTTATCCATATTCATTTCTAAGGGGTTGTTAAGTTCTCCTTTAAAAACTGGGAAGACTATAGATGTTTGTCCCTTCCTTTAGACAAGGCATATTTTGTTAACAGATCAAGAACTGGAACCTAATGTAGACACACTTCCACTACCTGCAATTCTAAATATACTAAACTCAAACAATGTCCTGAGCAATGGGGATTTTTTGTATTTGCTTTTAATAAGATTAGGGTGAAACCAGCAAGCGGTCTCATCTCCTTTTTAACCTGACTTGACCTACTTATTGTTCAAACAATGCACAGTGCTTATTTGAATCATGTGACCACTCTTGCTTTCAAAGCTACAGAAAGCAATGTGGTGTGCCATAGCTACTATGGTGAGGCCTCAAAATGATGAATTTGGGGAGGACCAGTCAGTAGGTCACCTCCTCTCTTATCTGGTGGCACAGTTTATGGTATTTCTAAAAAAATATTAGAACTGGAGAGAGGACTACTATGTTCAGAGAATCTTTTATACTTACAGAGAATTAAGGGGTATTAGTCTCATTGTGTTTGACAGTTTTCCTTCAGCAGTCATGGGCATCTTCTTAAAATAGATGGAAAATAGATAACGGAAATAAAGGTAAAATAATGCAAAAGAACCTTTTTCAGTCTACTTGAAACTGTATCATGGAAGAAAGTTCATCTTTTCGCTGGGCAATTATCCCAAACACAAGTAGCTTTGGAGTGGCTCGGGTACAAATATGCACGTCTCCTGCAATGGCCTAGTCAAAGCCATTCAAATCAGCTGAGAATTTGTGGCAGTATTTAAAAAGTGGGGTACACTAGCATAATCATGGTGAAAATCTGCTTCTAATTATGGGGCAAATCACTACACAAAAGTATGCAAAGCTCTTACATGCTTACGCTGAAAAAATTAGAACTGAAAACAAATGGCTGTGAAAATTGGCTCTAAAAATATTACAATATGGTGATTGACATCTTATGCAAATAGCATGTTTTTTTAAATTTTCTTTATTTTTGTAACAAAACAATATAAATTTGAGTTTCAATTCAACATAACATAAAATATGATAAAGAACAAAATTCTAGTTTAGGATTTACGATTTTGTAAAATTAGAAAACTGTATATTTGGTGTATCAATTTTTTTGGAGGAAAACTGCAATGTTTAGGCTCATAATTACAAATATAAACCCTAATAAGCCAGAATGCCTCAGTGGTGTCAACTTACATAGAAACAGTGGACTGGACTCTGATAGGTCTCTGCATTTTTTTTTATTTGTTGCTTAATGTCTAAGCAGGAGAGAGGAATTTGTAATTGCTTCTAGTCATTTTACTTTTTTGGGAAGGAAGGGGCTCATTTATTTGTCCAGAAGTAATAATTTCCAGGGTATATACTTTATTCAGGATTGATTCAGATAGATGATAGGAAACTGAAAACAAAGTGATTTCTCTACCAAAGCTTGTCTGTGATATGTAGGAAACATGTTTTGTACATGGGAAAAAGGAGCAAAGTTCACGGTAAAGTTTTCTTGTGTATTTCTGCACTGTGAGGACTAAATGAGGTAAAAAAATATACTACTTCATAAAAAGCACAATTATTATAATCTCCAACCTAAGACTCATGCAGAAGACCTATGGAAATACTTATGAATATAATTGGACATATTTTTCCAGCAACATTTTTGGTTTAAAAAGATATTTCAATTCATCATAAAAGATATTTCACTTCATCTGAGCTTTATCTGCTGAACCTACTGTGACAATATCCTGAAAAAGATAGTAAATAACTTTATCTTTGGATAAAATGAAACTTTGATAAAAGCTGTTTCAGGAAATCACATGCTTTTGTACATGCTGAGCAATTGGTTTTTGATCTTAAAGGAATTGTTCAGTATAAAAGTAAAAACTGGGTAAATAGATAGGCAGTGCAAAATAAAACATGTTTTCATTATAGTTAGTTAGGCAAAAATGTAATGTATAAAGGCTGGAGTGGTTTTTAGTCTAACCTAACAGAACAGTACACTACTTCTTGCTTTTCAGCTCTCTTTTGTTTACACTGACTGGTTACCAGGCAGTAACCAATCAATGACTTGAGGGAGGGCCACATGGGTCATAACTGTTGCTTTTGAATCTGGGCTGAATGCTGAGAATCAATTGCAAACTCACTGAATAGATATGTCCCATGTGGCCCCCCTTCAAGTCGTTGACTAACTCCGATTTAGAGAGCTGAAAAGCAAGAAGTAGTATTCTGGCTATTATATTAGACATCCTGTCACTCCAGCCTTTATACATTACATTTTTGGCTAACTAACTATATTAGAAACATTTTTTATTTTGCAGAGCCTATCTATTTACACAGTTTTTATTTTTACCCTGAACTGTTCCTTTAAATTAGTAGTCCCCAAAGTGTATATTTGTCTTTATGACTAAAGGAACTTTGCACTTTCCTGAATTGTGAAGCATGCTAATGTATATTGGTGTACCCCTTATTTAACCTAGTCCCAGGTTCAAAAAAACCTTGTGCAATACAAAAGCTGAACATATCTGAACAATAGTTGCCACATAGGAAGAATCACATAAGAGTTCAGAATAATGCATTTTATACTATTCCTGACAAAGTGTTACATTTCATAGATTTTTAGCATGATCAACCAGGTCAGGGGGAAATATAACTTGTATGACTTAAGTGTGACAAATCACAATTAAAGGGGACCAGTCAGCCTAAGAAATTATTCCAAATTATTTTTTAATGTGATTTTCAAGCAAAATAAACTTTTCTTACAATATATAAATTATTTAATTCTTGTTTTCTTCCTTCTTAGAATTCACAATCCCAAGCTGGTAAGCACCATCTTGTAAACAACTGTTATTAAGGACATCTTTATATCCTGCCAAAATCTTGCTTATACATGTCAACCCAAAAAATGGCTTTTTGCCTAATAAAAGAAAACACAATTATAAACAACTTTCCAAAATTAATGTATTAAAAATTGTTGGTGCTTTAAAAGTTATTTGTAAATGTAATTGCTGTTGAAAGCAGTATGAAGTAAAAACATTATTTTTGAGGTTGACATGTCCTTTAAAGGAGAAGGAAATCCTGTCGGCGCATTCCAACATGAAAATGATCTAAAACAGAAGGCCAAGTCAACCTGCCATTGGCTACAGCAAAATAAAGTGAAGGTTCTGGAGTGGCCATCTCAGTCTCCTGGCCTCAATTTCATTGAGCCACTCTGGGGAGTTCTCAAATGTGCAGTTCATGCAAGACAGTTCAAGAATTTACAGGAACTGGAGGCTTTTTGCCAGGAAGAATGGGCAGCTTTAGGGTAGGGACAGACAGGGAGAAGGTAATTCGGGGAGATTGTCGCCTGCTAAAAAACGCCAGGCGACAGAATCTCCCCGAATCTCCCTGTCTGTCCCCAGCCTTACAGTCTGAGAAGATAAGAGCCTCATCCACAACTAACACAAAAGACTTCAAGCTTTCATTGATGTTAAAGGGGGCAATACATGGCATTAAGAACTGGGGTATGTAAAGTTTTGATCACGGTCATTTGGGTAATTTGTGTAATGATTAGGATTTAAAAAGAGGAAACAGTTTTTTTGACAATAAATGGCTTCAGCCACCACTAACCATGAGTGAAAGAAAAGTTTTTGTGTTATCATTCATATTTTCTGAAAAAAGGTTAATAAATCATAAATTCTGTCAGGGTATGTAAACTTATGAGCACAACTGTATAACAGATTGGGGATCAGATACCCATTTCCATGCAGTGAATACTTAATTAGACTGTGAGGAGTAAGGGGAATGCAAGGAGTGCAGTGACATCTAGGACATGCAGAATGGAAAGTGAAAGCAATTGTCTTCCCCCGCCTCTATGCTTGAGATTTTAAAATTTCTGTATCACAGGTATGGATGTTTTGAAAGGAAATAACATTTGGCTTTCATGTTTAATTTGAAATGGAATTTAATTGCAGCTTTTTAATGCCTGGGTGACAGGTCCCCTTTAACACAGGTTTCCCAGCAGGATACATATAGGGGCCAATTCACTAAGATGCGCAAATACGCTAGCGTTGGCTTCGCTAGCATTCGCCGCACTTCGCCAGGCAAATTTTCGCCAGCACTACGCAAATTCACTAAAGTGCAAATTTACGCTCAGGTCGGCGAACAGTAGCATAGTTGCGCTAGTGTTACTTCGCTAGGCAGAGCGCTGTTACGCTAGCGAAGCATAATTTGCATATGGCGGGAACTTTAACTTATAATAGAAGTATTTGTTACAGCCACTACATTCCACTACACAAGCCCAGGAAACCTTTAATAAATTAAATAAAGTTGTCCTATTGCCCTCCATGTGCCCCCTGTATAGTTGAGTTGCCATATGTTAGGAAATATAGGGGGGAAGAAGGGTAATCCCCCAAAAAAATTATTGATCTTTTTCAGACTATCACCATACTGTGCTAAAATACACCGGCGTTTTTTTGGGAAATGTAACATTTTTTTTTCAACCTCCTATCTATTGTATTGATGTCTAGCGTAAGTGCTAACGTAGAGGAAAATGCTCATCTTAGCGAATTTAGGATCCTTTGTCAGTGCGCAACTTCGCCTGGCGTAAGTGTGTGAAGTTGCGCGTCTATCTACTTCGCTAGCGAAAATTCGCCAGAGTCTGTGTTGGTGAATTTGCGAAGTTGCGAAATGATGTCACGCTGGCAAATTAGCGCTAGCATTAAACGCTTTGCACTTTAGTGAATTTGCCCCCTAGACTGCCCACCCTGCCAGGGAATCCATCCAAAACCTGACAGTTTTGTGGGTGTTTTGCAGGACTCAGAGAGCTATGACAGGTGACAGACCTACTACAACTAATGCATAGCATTTATCAAAATAATTCTTCTTGATCACTTAAACCGGTGCGTAGAAATCAATTCTGCAATATTAGTATTTTTGGTGGCTATAAATAATTATTGTTTTGGACCTCAGTATTAGACAGACAGATGATGGTAAACAGGTGATGACTTGTTCTACAGAGGACAGTGCGTATGATATCTATAACAAGATGTTAGGGGCCTAAGTAAACTGAGAATGTGGTTGAAAGCTGAAAGCACAAACAAGCAAAGAGACAGCAACATTAACAGGAAGTGGTGATGAATGTCACTCTAAGGAGCCCTATCGACTTCATACAGAGCGGTTGCTTTCCTTTTAGTGGCTGGTGGCAAGAGCTACAGTACAGCAAGAACGACGGGGAGGCCTTTAACAAATGTTTCTTTCTTTGCTGTAGGTAACTGGAATCAGATATGAAAAGGCATCCATGGTGGGAAGGTTTAACATTACCACACTGTTCCATTGTACTTGGTAAGTAAGAAACCTGTTAAAGCACTAATAAAAAGCAAAGCAAAAGTCTCCAGCAACTACAGAGGGCATTGAATTGCTTAATTTGCTTGTGGTACAATCAGCATTTGGCACAGTTTATAATACTGATCTACATTTATTTGCGTTATCATGATGTCGTGTGATCGTTCTAACCACTACAACGAATACTCTTTTCTTTCCTAGTAAAGATATTACAATACAGCATGCAGGGCCCAGGAAACAGACCCACAACTGTGTCCTTGCTTTGAAAACTGTTATGCATCACTGCATTTATATTGTTAGATAGAGCGATTGCAAGGGCTTTCTGTTTTCTGCCAGCAAAATCTTAATGATTGGCAATCTTCGTTAGTTGTTTTTATAACGTGTAGATAATGCAGATTCAAACTTTTTAAAAATTTTAATTTATTGTTTTTTTTTTGTTGTATTTGACATTTCAGTATAAAGGTCCTCTATAATACTCTACTGTACTGTAAGGTCAGTGTATATATACAGTACAGGTATGGGACCTATTATTCAGAATCCTCAGGATTTGGGGATTCCCGGATAATGGGTCTTTCCATAATTTGGATCTTCACACCTTAAGGCTACCAGAAAATCATGTAAACATTAAATAAACCCAATAGGCTGGTTTTGCTTCCAATAAGGATTAATTAAATCTTAGCTTGGATCAAGTACAAGGTACTGTTTTATTATTACAGAGAAAAGGGAAATAATTTTTTAAAATTTGGATTATTTGATTATAATGAAGTCTATGGGAGGTGGCCTTTTCGTAATTCGGAACTTGTATATATATATACGTTTCCCTGAACTATATTAAATGCTAAATGACAAGCGCTCATTATTGGCAAGTAAATGGTAATACAAATTTTTGTCCAACCACATTGAAATTAATTACATTTTTTGTGTAATTAATATATTTGTAGCAAGAGATAGAGATAGAAAGAGAAAGAATAAAAAGTTTATTCTCTGGAAAAGGTTTTCATATTTAATAATGCTTATAAAAAAGTCCCTTACTGACTCACCCAACAGATTTCAGGAACAAATTAGGGGAACAGATCACTCTATAATTATTTCTGTGTGTCACCGTATGCCATTTCATTATTTAGTGAAGGAAGTATTGTGATGGATAGTCCCATGATGTGTTTTTATTCTATGCTAATTTCAGTTTGTTTTTTTACTGTAATGCACAGCTGCAAGTAGAATCAGTGCATATACACAGAGATATATAGGGGGTTATTTATCGAAAGTTGAGTTTTAGAGGTTTGTGAGGTTTTTTATATCTCGATTGAACTCACAACTGGAATGGTTTCCGATTTAACTTGAATGGAAAAATCAGTGAATTTGAGCTGAACAACCCAAAACTCTAATGATTCGAGTTTTTAGTTGGGAAAAACTCCTATTGCTTGAATAAATTGAGTTTTTGAGTGAAACCCACCAAAATAACTTCATGAAGGCTACAAACATCTTCATATGGTTCAAGGGACCTCTGCTGACTTCTAGGTAACCAGGCCTGGACTGAGAGTCAAAATAGGCCCTGGCATTTCAGGTACACAGAGGCCCAATGAGCCCACACAGAGGCCCAAACAGCCCCCACCAGCACACTAAATACTGACTTTCTATGGGACCTTATAGCAGCCCCTCTGGCATTTGCCCTAACCCACAGATTGCCAGTCCGGGCCTGTAGGTAACCTCGACAGGTTTTAGCTTGAGTATTTTCTAGTCAAGCTATCTCCAGCTTCTGGGTATCATAAATCTCGAAAAACTCAAGTTTTGTTTAACCCATAAATTCAAGTTTCGATTGAAAATTATCCTAGAAAATTTGAATTTTTTTAACAGAAAAAAATCAAATTGACCTTTGATAAATAATCACCATAATATTTCTTAATTAATCACTTAAAGGGGTTTCATTGCCTAAAATTCTGTTTATTATTTGAAGGGATATGTTGCAGTAATCTTTTTTTTTTGTTTTCCATGCTGGAGTTTTTTCTGTCCTTCCATTTGCCATCAAAGAAAATTTGAATCCTTCCACTTTACCTTGACAAACAGCAACAGGTCTCTGGCTGGTTCCATAAATCCAGCACTTTTTGCTTTTTGCAAGGGCTATGCAGTACATTTAAATTACATAGTAACATAGTAACATAGTAAGTAAGACTCGCGTCCATCAAGTTCAACCTTTTTTT
>CM044433.1:144775296-144788009 GCA_024363595.1 Xenopus borealis | reverse complement strand
AGTGGTGAGTTTGGAGTGGCCTTCTATTTGACTCTTTTATATTGATACTGAGAAACAGGGCCTGTAGGTGGAGGCCGTGACAGACATAAGATTTTAATGTTTTATATAATTAACGGGCCATTTATTATTTGTAAAGATTGTATAAATAGCAGGTTTTGTTGTCAACATAAAAACCTTGCCCTTAAACCCTGCCCAGGTAAATCATCTCCCAAAATGTTTTAGTTTGTGAAGATTAACTGTATTTGGACTGTTACATGCATTTTCTTAATTGCACAGGATGATACACCTGGGGAGTATCATCCTGTACAAGAAGAGTATCAAATCCCTAGAACACAGTTTATGCAAATGAAGGGGGGACAGGTAAAATAACTTTTTGAAGAGCCTATATTCAACTAGGACCATTAGTATTCAGAACTGTCAAGAACACATCATCTCATGACACACGTTGTCTACCTTGGACTTTTATTTACAGTCTGTGTGCCAATTAACATTTACTTTGAGGGTCTGTTTGTCATGCAGCTTATTCTTTTAGATTTATTTTGAAGGAACAGGTTCCTTCTTACATTTGTATTGCTCATTGGAGCAGCTCTGGCTACTTTCTGTTGATGGTCATGTGTATTTACATGCTTGTATTATCCTCTGTGGCTGACTAATATGATCCAATGAGTACATATACATGCTCAATTGTGATTTGAAAGAATAATTCAATGCCTCTAAATTATGAAAGGCAGAGCAGGTTCCCTCCTACTAAGTCAAAGTTTGTCTTGACTGCACAATGTAGGGAATGTCAAAGCTACACATATTTGATGTTACATGCAGTGCAACTAAATTGGGGCAACTGACCCTCTGAGTTTTTGGCTATAAGGAAGGACAGGGCAGAAGTAACTAGCACTCCAGAAGGGCTCTAATTTGTATTTCAGCAGCCTTCCACATGCTGAAATACAACTCCCAGCAGCATTCTTTGTTGTAAGTCAACAGTAGTTGGAGAAACCCATGCATGAACGAGTACCTTATGCTCTTTCCACAGAGCTGAAGAGACTCAAGGATATGACCAGTGGCATAGCTAAGGCCTTCCAGATATATAACAATGAGCCTTACAGAGTCATCCCATCTTGAATAGAGACAATTTATTGTATGGGATGAGCTAGGAATGAAAACAGTAGAAATTGGCTCACCACTCAATAATAATTGGCTATAACATTACCTTACCTATATCATAACAGAGTGCTAAGGAGCACAGAAGCCTTTTGAATAGTGATGGGCGAATCTCCCGAGATTCTCTTCGCCGAAAAATTCGCGAATTTCCAGAGAAATTCGCGAATTGGCGAAAAATTTGCGAAACGAGTCGCGGGACGCTTTTGACGTGTGTCGAGTCAACTTTGACGTGTCGCGTCGTTTCCGGCGCGCGTCGCGTCAAAAACGACACGTGACTCGTTTTTCCAGTGAATTTTCGCTAAGCGGGAATTCGCCCCTGGCGAATAAATTCGCCCATCACTACTTTTGAGTAACGTAATAAAAGGCACTATGTTTGCCCAGGAGCATTAACCCATAGCAACCAATCAGTTTAAAATCCAACCTCTAATTGGTTGCTACATACCTCACAACTTTTTTAGAGAGTTTGTACTGGAAAGTCCTGTTTTTATCTGCACTGAATGGCCAGAAAAAGAAATACATTTTCTAACTTAATTGACTTTTGGCAGAGAGCCCAGAACAGCCACAGCAGCAGAGAAGATACTTTTGTAACAATTTTGAGATAAGCAAATAAGTAATTGTAACAATATAAGATAACAGGTCCGTTGGGAAAAGTTAGCCACAGCTTAAAGGGCAATTCACCTTTATTAGCAAAACTGTAGTAACTGGAAAAAAAAAACACAGAAATATGTTCAAACATTCATAACTTGACAAATGTTGTAAAATGAACATGGTAATTAGGGGGTGTGGTCACAAAAATGGGCGTGGTAAAAACATTTCGCCGCATAACTCACAGCAACTTTTTTGACCCACTTTTTATTTCCAAAATATTGGGAGGTGGGTTACTGCTTCTGGGCAAACTACTCAAAAAGCTAAAATGTATACACCTCCTATTACATTTGGGGGTTTGCGTCTCCCCCACTCCAACCCTCACCAATATAACACTAGGGGGCTGATTTACTAAGGGTCAAAGTGAATATTCGAATGCAAAAAAGTTTGATTTTCGAAGTAAATTTTTGAAAAACTTTTACCATCGAATGGACTACTTCGACCATTTAACTTCGACTGTCTTTTTAAAAAACATTTTTTTACTTCGCCAAATAAAAGCTGCTGAAGTGCTATGTTAGCCTATGGGGACCTTCTAGACAATTTTCCTAAGTTTTATTTTATCGAATTAAAATCTTTCAATCGTACACTAAAATCGTTCGAAATGAATGATTGGAACGATTTTATCGTTCAATCGGACAATTTTACTTCGACTGCAGGAATCCTTAATTCGGTGAAAAATACCTTGACTTTGATATTCAAAGTCGAAGTATTTAAATTCGACCATCGAATTAAAATACTTCAACTTTGAATATCGAAGTCGAAGTATTTTTCACCGAATTAGTAAGTAAAATCTTCCCCTAAGTTATGCAGGCAGTACTGTATATATCAGGGGTGAAAAGGAGGGATTGTTTATACAGAGCTGACCTTGAACCTTTACAACTTATTATGGGGGTGATAGTAAGTGTGAAACTAAAGCAATTATCCTTTAATACACCATCATAAAAGAAACAAGACAATATCAAGACAATTTTTATACCTATATAATTAGGTTTTTATTTAACTTTGAGTAAATGTAAATCCTCAAAACAAATTAGTGTAAAGTTGTGCAGAGTGTTCTTCTAAGCACTTATTCAATTTAGATTCTTCTAAAGATTTAGAATGAGACATGAATACCACAGGAAATCCAGGAGCAACCTCAATAAGCAAAATCAATCAAAAAACAAAAGATTATTGTCCTTTGTTATTGGCAAAAATATTTTTCCACACCTGATGGTACATATACTATACCAAAAACATATTTTATGATAACTTTTGGTACAAAACATGATTCACGTGAACTACTGCTCGATGGCAAAACTCCTTCCTGTGCGTGGGTGTATAAAGAGATTTCCTTTGCTATTACTATTACACTTGTTCTTGTGACCACAATAAAGGCCTTTTCACCTTGCAACTAGGGTGCTGCCGCATACAAATTATATTTTAAGGAGTGCAATAAGGATGTGCTCTATTAGCTGTTGTTTGCTGCACCCCAGGAAAGCTAGTTGTTTTATAGAGCATGCCACTAGTCGTTATGTTGTCGTTATTGGTTTCTCTCCTAACAATGTCATGTAAATGACTGACAAAGTCAGATTCTCTTTCAATTGATATACCAGTTGATAGATCTTCTCACATTTTTAAAAACACTAGTTGTTATATTGTTAAATTAGTTAAAATCACCTCTTTTGCCTTTGATTGTTATAATATTTCCTTTAGTACTTTGTGTTTTGTGGGATATGGTGTTCCGTTTTATTGGAGCTCTAACTGACCTTGATCTCACTGGTGAGGATGTGGAGAAGCTCTGCTTTGCTTTGCTAGTCGTTAAATTCTACCTGCTGATTGGTTAATATGAGTTACTGCACCTGGGCAAACTTAGGGGGTTATTTATCAAGCTCCAAAGATCCGAAATTTGAATAATTTGTAGATTTTGGACAAAAAGATAAGATAATAAGAAAACCTGGCATCTCAAAGCTCTCGAGGTCCTGTGTAATTCAATGGGGAAGGTCCCAGTGTGTGTGCTGCTGTCTGTACCGATACCCGATGATTTTGGGTCTTTTGGTCCAAAAAGTCTCTGAAAAATTTGTGGTTTTTGAGGAAAAGTCCGAAAAATTCAGACTTTTTGGGTAAGGGTCCAAAGTTTAAAATTTTTTGTCAGAACCTATTCTTTTAAATGATAAATAAGGTGAGCGTTGCTCGGCGTTGTATCTTAGAAATACTGAGAGAAATACGGAGCTTGATAAATAACCCCCTTAGGGGCACATTTACTAAGGCTCGAATTGATTCAATCAAATTTGAATTAAAAAAATTTGAAATTCGAATTTATTTTGAGCTTATTCGACTATTGAATAGCCCAAAATTGGATAAGAATTGGCCAAATTCGGAAATTCAAATTCGATTGTCGAAGTACTGGCCCTTTAAAAAAAATTCGATATAACAATTCGACAGATAAAACCTACCAAATTGCTATGTATCCCTATATATCCCTATGGGAAGCTCCCATAGGATTTATTTCTGTTTTTTTTGATCGAATAAAAAAATTTGATCAAATGCTTAAAATCGTTCAAATCCATTGATTCAAATATCGATCAATCAAATTTTTGATTTTCGATTATTCAATAATTCGAATTGCGGTTTTAATTTGAATTCAGTTTGAGGGTCGAATTCGAGGGTTAATTGAACCTAGAAATTCAATGCTTAGTAAATATGCCCCTTAGTGTGTTTTTATTACATAACTCCATTACACTATTGCTGGTAGAGATGATGGAGTTCTACCGCCAACTATTGGCCCTCAGAAATAAAACCACAGATTTGTTAAAGGATAAATAACATCAACATTTAAAAATAAAAAATCCTTAGTATACATTGAAAAAAAATACCAAGACAAATTAAACTTTAAAATCACAAAGTCTTTACTAAGAAATAGCTCCACTTGCGCTCCTCTTCAGAAATCGGCGATCCATTGTGAAGTGCTTGATTTCTCCTCCCTGCCTTCCTTATAGGAGATAGCCAGGGAGGAGAACTCAAGCGCCACATGAAGAATCATCACCCTGTTGCGTTTTCTGAAGAGGAGCAGAGTTGGAGTTTCTGTAATTTATTTCTTAATAAAGGATTTGAGATTTAAAGTTACATTAATCTTGGTGTTTTTTTTTTCAATACATACCAACAAAAAAAGAATTTGATGTTACTGGTCCTTAAATTGCAAATATTTATTTTCTTACCACCCACAGAAATAGCTCAGTTGGGGTTTCTGCATATAAAACAAATATCCACTCTATGTGGAAACTACTCACTTTCTGAGTAAGTGCTGTAAAAGTGTTGCATTTATAGCCTGCTTTTTCTTAAGGTTTAGTTTTACTTTAAGGCTCCCTAAAAAACAAAAAACAATTGAAATAAGTATGAAAACCCCCTTGAGGACATAAGTCCCTTCAACCTGTAAATTGATCCTATACCTTTTATTTATGACCTAGGCCTTACAGTTATTGAGGGGTTGAAGTCAAGCTGTATGAAGTCACTGAGTTACTCATGTATATTGTCATACCCGAACAGCAATGCTTAACCCTGCTACATTTTCCTTAAAGTACAAGATAAAATCTGAGGTTTTCTATTCTTTAATCTGAGATTCTGGCATGAAACAGCAGTATCTAATGTGTAACCCTGACAAGAACTCTTGATCCTGGCTAGAACTTGAGGCAAGTGATCAGATTTGAACTAGGTATCAAAAAAAGAGATTTGTATATATGGGAACATGCTGAGGGGTTCTATGTGGGCATTGAAGAATCACAGTAAATTTCATAACTGTAATTAAATTAAGTTTAAATTAAATGAAAACTTGACATGAACAAGCAGTAAAAAATGAAAAATAGAAAGCAATTGAAAAATGGTCTTTATTTCCGGTGAACAATCTAAAAACAACTGAATTTATTTATTATTTAGGGGCTGATTTACTAAAGGTCGAATTTCGAAGTAGAAAATACTTCAAAATTTGATCATAGAATTTTTCACCGAATTTTGCATTCCTGCGATCGAATAAAAATCCTTCGTATCAAACGATTCAAAGGATTTTAGTGTGCGATCAAAGGAATTTTCTTCAATAAAATAAAACTTAGAAACTAGAAGGTCCCCATCGGCTAACATAGTACATCGGCAGCTTTTATTTGTCGAAGTAAAAAAAATCTAATGATTTCTAAAGAGACAGTATTTCGATTTTTGAAGTCAAAGGATTTTACTATTCGATATTATCGATGGTCGAAGTAGCCTATTCGATGGTCACATTTTTTCAAAAATGTACCCCTTAGTGTTTGGAAGGTGAACAACCCCTTTAAGCCAACCTCTAATGCAACAAATCATAACATACGGCATGTACAAGCTTTTGTGCAACCTTCCAAATGATCCTTTGGTGTTATTTTTATGGGGCCTCAGTACTTAATAGTTGGGCCTTAATTCAAGTCAGTTCCAGAGCTTATTAATACTATAAACATTGAAACTTCTCCCAGATTTGTGGTTACACTTAACATAAATAGACTTCTCTAAATAATTGAGAACATTTTGAAAAATAAAGATTATTGATCCTTACAAAGCAGTAGAAGGCTATAAAAACATATCATTAAGAAGTGGAAGTTAAGGGGAATTGTTTAAGCCAAGACCTTTAAGATATCTTTGATAGACTCCTCGAAGGCTGGACAGGTGTGCAAAGCTAAACCCTATAAAACCATACAGACCTGTAATAAGTAGTTGTGCTGTTACCCTCTGTGCAATGTTAGTTTCTCCAAAAAGTGCTGTCAGAATGAAACTGTACCTGTGATCTCATAACAAAGGTCAAAATCTGAAGTTTGCAACACAGCATTCATTTTGTAACCAAGTGCTGCAGTCTGATGAAACAAAGTAAGTTACATTATAGATATAAAAATAAGTGCTTTATGAAAAGAACACATTTCACCTTTTTAAAAAAAGGAGTGTAACTATTATGATTTGGGTTGTGTGACAACCAGTGGCATATGTATATATTGGGCTGGTAGAGGGGAGAATGGAATGTAGCAACAAATCCTGCATGCTAATGTCTCCTCCAGGAGAGACTGAAGCTGAAGAGAGATTTGATAATACAAGAGGACAATGATCCATAACACACCACAAAATCTACAATGGACTACATTAAGAAATAATACAATTGGACTTTAAAAAATATTTTATAGATCTCAAACATGCACTTTATAATATAAAGCCTAAGTATAGTATTGAACTGGAGGTGTTTTGCTAGGAATAGCGGAATAGTGGCATTCTGTTAGCTGGCTACAAGAAATATTTGATGGCTGTTCTGCAAATGTAATGAGTGGCATACATCCCACAACAGTGAGGTTATGGAATGCACATGTTGTGTTTTCTGTATTCTGTTAATGCTTTTGGATGATTTCTTTGACAGACATAATATCAAAGGCTATTGTGATACTAAACTCTATAGTTAGTATATGGGCATATATAATTTATGTGAAGGTATGGAGGGTTGTGTGTGTAAGGATGCTGGGTTTTCATTTGAAGGGGATGGACCTAGATGGTCTTTTTTCAACCCAATTTAACTATGTAACTATGAATTACAAATGTTTTGTTTTTTCCTCCATTAATTAAATTGCATTCAGATATTATGTTTACATACTTTTATGGGGGTTATTTATTAAAGCTAGTTTTTTTCTAGATTGATTATACCCCCATGATGTAAAAAGCCTGAATCCGAAAATCCAGCCATCTCAGACCTGTAGAGGTCCTGAATCAGTCAATGAGACTGGTTGTTATTGAAGTTATCAGGGTCTGCAGTTGAAAATCTGACTTTTTAAGGGTTATTGGGCAAAAACTTGAAAACTCTGGTTTTTGCTCAATTTTATCAAGTTTCTTTTGTGCAATCCGATTCAATGGGGTTATTTTTTTTGTAAATAAGGTCAAACTGAGCATGGGAATTTGGTCATGGTTTTTTTTAAATAAAATATGACATGAATTCAGATTTTAGTAAATAGGGATGCACCAAATCCAGGATTTGGTTCGGGATTCTCCCAGGATTCGGCCTTTTTCAGCAGGATTCAGATTTGGCTGAATCCTTCTGCCTGCCCCAACTGAATCCAAATCCTAATTTGCACATGCAAATTAGCGGCGAGGAGGGAAATTGTGTGACTTTTTGTCAAAAAACAAGGAAGTTAAAAAACTTTTCCCTCCCCTAATTAGCATAATGCGGATTTGGTTTGGTATTCAGTAATCTTTCTCAAATTAATCTGGAGTTTTCTACGAATCCAAAATAGTGGATTCGGTGCATCCCTAGTAAATAACCGCCTAAATGTTTGCTGTATTGGTTGTGCAAAAATTCCATTTAACAAATCAACAAAACAGGTAATTTTTATCATGTAAAGGCATTTTCCATGACTAGAAGCATAAACGAGAGTCAAAAGTAATATTATAAGCTGTGTTTTGTAAGAAATCCTGGCATTCTCCATTCCTGATCCTCATAATGGGATTCCACGTGTTACCATATTTAGCATTTACAGAACTAACATCAGCCCCTTGTAAAGGGCGAAACCCGTTAAGTTTAATGTTTCTTTTCTGCATAGTTTTTCTTAGGGTACTAAATACTTATAAAAATTGTGAATTTTTTGTGTCATACACACTAAGACCAATGGCACATGGGTATTTCTTAGGGATCTATTAAATTCAAGATCCAGTTTGACATTAAGGGGCAAATTCACTAACCTGTGTAGTTGCTCCAGTGACTGCTTCGCCACACTTTGCCAGGCGAATGTTCGCCAGTCTGGCACTAGTTCACTAAAATGCGAAGTTGCAAAGGGAGGCGAACGGTAGCGAATTTTCTCTACCGTTACTACGTCAGACAAAGCGAAGTAACGCTAGCGATGCCTAATTTGCATACGGCGCCAACTTAAATGTATAATGGACGTATATGCTGCAGCAACTACAGGACACTACACAAGCCCTGAAAAAGTTAAATAAATAAAATAAACTTGTCCTATTGCCCTATACATGTCGCCACTATATAGTAGTTGGCATATGTTAGGAATTATAGAGGGGAAGGAGGGTACCCTACAAAAGATGTATGCTATTTTCAGCATTCTCCCTTCGAAATTGAAAAGTCGCCAGTGTTTTTTTTTTGGGAATTTCACATTTTTTTTGTAACCTCCTATCTAATGTATTGGATTTTGCCAGGTCTGACCTGGCGAAGTAAAGTCTGGCACAAGAGGTAACGTTCAGTAAAATGGGCATCTTAGTGAATTAGCATAGTTACGACCCATAAGGGTGCAAACTTGCGCTAGTCTATCTACTTCGCTAGCGATTTTTCGCCAGTGATGCTGTTAGTAAATCGAAGTTGTGAAATGACGTCACGCTGGCTAATTAGCACTAGATGCTTTGCTCTTTAGTGAATTTGCCCCCATGTCATATCCCAGGGTTTAAATATCCCAAATCTTAAATTCTGTATCCAAACTCTTGGGAGGCCTATTTATTTAAATTCAAATTAGTGTAATTTAAAGGGGTTGTTCACCTTTGAGTTAACTTTTAGTATAATGTAGAGAGTGATATTCTGAGACACTTTGCAATTGGTTTTCATTTTTTATTGTTTGTGGTTTTATAGTTATTTAGATTTTTATTCAGCAGCTCTCTAGTTTGCAGTGTCAGCAATTTGGTTTCTAGGGTACAAATTACCCTAGCAACCCTGCATTGATTTGAATAAGAGACTCGAATATGAATAGGAGATGGACTGAATAGAATGATAAGTAATAAAAAGTGGCAGTAACAATACATTTGTAGCCTTACAGAGCATTTGTTTTTAGATGGTGTCAGTGACCCCCATTTGAAAGCTGCAAAGAAACAGAAGAAAATTGCAAATCATTAAAAAACTATGAAAAATAAATAATGAAGACCAATTGAAAAGTTTCTTAGAATTGGACTTTCTACAGTATACTAAAAGTTAACTTGAAGGTGAACCACCCCTTTAAGGTTTTTTTTCTTCAACCATGATTAAACTCCCATTTTAAAAAAGCATGAATGCCTACTTAATAAGAATATAAGAAAATAAGAATAAATAAACCTCAAAATCATATTTTTTTGCTCAATTACAAATGTAAAAAAAACCTAAAAGCTCAAAGCAAAGCAAGAATTTACAGTTTGCAGAGGACAGCCCCATTGACTTTTACACAACTTTGCCAGTTCTTACAGTGGCTGCATTTTTGTCTTTGGTTTATCATTAGTGAACGTGTAATAATTATGTTACATGAAAATGTTATTTTCTTAGTGCCATTTCCTCAAAGCTTTGTTTACATTAACTTCTTGTGAGAAATACCGGTTTTACAACGAGTCAGTTGTGTAATTGTGTTTACCCCCTATTCATAGGGTATTACCTTAGTAAGCATTGCGGTAGCAGTGCACACTTATCATGCTGTTAATACAGTTGGCACAAGTGGCTCATTCATTGTATTGTTTTTGCTTAATGTACAAAAGAAGGATGCACTTCTCTTCACCTTCTTTCTTCATCTAAAAAGCATAAACCAAGTGGAAATGTAGTTATCAGCTCAATCTTCAAAAGCAGTTGTGCAGGAAGGAAGCTACTGTGTTATACAGCCAGAAACACAACTAAATGGAAACACCCCAAATGCCTGTAGATAAAATGCCTACATAGCCCGCACTTTACAAGGGCATCCATTCATTTTAGAAAGTGTAATTTTGTCTTTTTGGACCCAGGTCTGAGAATAATGAGGTCCTGTAGAAGGAATACATTTTGGGAATTCTATGGCAAGTAGTATACCATTTTAGGGAACAGTGGTGCCATTGAAACTAGGAACCCATGAAATCAATATTAATGAATGTGTATAGCCATCTGTGTGTGGAGACCAGAGGCCTAAAATGTAGGGATGCACCAAATCCAGAATTTGGTTCGAGATTCAGCTTTTTTCAGCAGGATTCGGATTCTCCGAATCCTTCTTCCCGGCCAAACTGAATCTGAATCCTAATTTGCAAATGCAAATTTGGGACAGGGAGGGAAATCACATGATGTTTTTGCCACAAAACAAGGAAGTTAAAAAAAGTTTCCTCTCTTCTCAACCCTAATTTACATATGCTAATTAGGATTTGGTTTGGTATTCAGCTAAATCTTTCACAAAGGATTCTGGGGTTTGGCAGAATCGAAAATAGTGGTTTCGGTGCATCCCTACTAAGATGAAAAAAGTTATTGGCAGGTGCTTCCAGTTGGCACATGAAATAGGATTAAATGTTGGATGTAGATGCATGAACAAACCATACCATCCAACTTTATGTTATCTGACTTCACATTATTACTATGGGGATCAGATTTTGTAGGATCCAACAAAATCTTGTGTTGTTGTTCTGCAAGATCAGATAACATCTTATCCACAAAATCTCCCTTGTAGTTTAGCCCTTAGGGTTTGTACACACATTGCTTTTCACTGCATTTTTTATTTTGCCTTGCTCTAGACAGAAATATACATTCATTTTAGAACTTTCAAGTTTTGTTGCATTTTTCTTTACTGCCACATGCTGCATTTATATAAAAAAATAGTAAATCATAGTAGATGTTTAATATATCGCCCAGGACTGTATTTACATAGCGGGTTCCCCTAGGCACGCTCTTGTTTTTTCGCCCCTGTCCCTCCCTTTTATTTGTTCACATTTTCATCATCGGGACGGCGCGATGGGAATTGGCACACAGAAAATTTTAATTTCTGAGCCAATGTGGGTGTTGTTCGTCAGCATGCCACCCCCTAAAATCCTGCCGCCCTAGGCCTGGGCCTAGGTGGCCTCTCCACAAATCCGGGCCTGATATCGCCTCCCCAAAATGTTTTTTTTTGGGTTCCTCAATCCAACATATTATGCTGACTGCAAACAATCCGCTTATGATATAGGTGAGCCACAGATTTTCGCTTGTCTAATTTCAGCATGAGTATAAGAAAAAAAGAAAACACCTACATCTGTCAATGAGCACTAAAAGCTTAATTAATAAACAAAGTTAATGTTCTTAGTTTGAGTTCTTCCTTTATTACTTAGCTGCATGTTGATTGGGTAGATTATTTACAATTGTTGTGTGTTTTCTTGATGCAGCATGATGTTTTTTAAGCCCTTAACACACTGATAGCCATGGAAAAATGTTATAATAGATGCCCTTTTCCCTTACATTCTGTGATATGGCAGATAGAGGCTCAAAGTGTCTGCAATGTTGAATTTACATTTGATTTAACATTCATTGATTAACCTCACTGGTAGCTAGTTGTGGGCGAATCTCAGCGAAAAATTGCCTTGTCAAAAAGATTTTGCCTTGTCAGAATAGTCGCTCACGTCGAAATTGCCGTGCATCAAAATTATACAGACGCCCAACGACTTTAATGCATTTGGACAAATGCACATAAACACATTTCTACACAGGCAGCAAAAACATCTGTTTGCATAATAAAAGAAAATATAACACTCTAAGGGGCAAATATATTAAAGGGATACTGCCATGGGAAAACACTTTTTTTCAAAACATATCAGTTAATAGTGCTTCTCCAGTAGACTTCTACACTGAAATCAATTTCTCAAAAGCGCAAATATATTTTTATATATTTAGTTTTGAAATTTGGCATGGGGCTAGACATATTGTCAATTTTCCAGCTGCCCCTGGTCATGTGACTTCTGCCAGCACTTTAGGAGGGAACTGCTTTCTGGCAGGCTGTTGTTTTTCCTTCTCAATGTAACTGAATGGGGACAAGGGTTTTTACTATTGAGTGCTGGTGTTAGATCTACCAGGCAGCTGTTATCTTTTGTTAGGGAGCTGGTTACCTTCCCATTGTTCTGTTGTTAGGCTGCTAGGGGGGAAAAGGGAGGGAGTGATATCACTCCAACTTGTAGTACAACAGTGACTGACGTTTATCAGAGCACAAGTCACATGACTTGGAGCAGCT
>CM044433.1:144725502-144763287 GCA_024363595.1 Xenopus borealis | reverse complement strand
GGGAAATTGACAATATGTCTAGTTCCATGTCAGATTTCAAAATGAAATATAAAAAAATCTATGTGCTCTTTTCAGAAATGGATTACAATGCAGAATTCTGCTGGAGCTGCACTTTTTACTGATGCATTTTGAAAAAAACTATTTCCCCATGACAGTATCCCTTTAAGCATTGCTAATAAATGGTACTGTGTTACTTTGAATTTATAAATCTCCAGGGGTGATATAACTACATATAGAGATTTGACAATGCAAAGTGTACCAACTCTGATTCATAAAAATGTATATAAATATTAGTAATGCAGTTTATTCATAATCATAGGCTTCATTTAGGCTTCATTTCAAACTGTTGGGTGGAAATTATGTTAAATAAACCCTTATATAGTACTAGACTAACAGCAAAGTGTTGGGCACTCTTTCTTACATATAATTCAGTAGACAGATTGCTCCATGCCATCCGCTGATCAGACAGATTTTGTTTGATGGAGTTTTTCCCTGCTGCAACGAAAGATGAAGCTCTATCATCGCACCAAAAGGGTGCATCAGCAGATAAGAATTTTAGTGTGTACAGACTGACTGTAAACTGTTTACCGGAATCTCTGTGGAAAGTGCCCCCCCCCAGCTAAACTGCCCCACTTAAATGGCCTGTATTACTTGTTACTGTTAATAAAAGGATGAGTTATATTTGTAATGTGGAACTGTCTATAACAGGACATAGCTCCAACAATTCTTTGCAGTATTTCAAGGAAATGTTTGACACCCAGTTGCTGAAGTACTTTTGCCTTATACCAAAACTTTATAATGCTAAAGGGTAGAGGGGAAGGAGTCTGTCTCATAGTATATATTTCAGTACTCTACTACAGCAACAAATCCCTAAAACCTGATCATCTGATTCAAAAGTGTCCTCTTGTTGACTTTATATAATGAGTAGATGTGAAGGATTGTTGACCCTGTCCCTTTCCTTTTATTTGCTTAAATTTAAATTTCTGAACCAAAGTGGATGTGGTTGGGCAGCATGCCGCTCCCTAAAATCCTGCTGGCCTAGGCCCGGGCTTCTTCACAAATCAGGACTGAAGATACAACATTCAATTGCATTAAAGTTTAGAAATACTTTTCCATTAATGGTTTATTCAGATGTGATTTATAGATGTTTTACACTTCCTGGGTCTAAATTCTACTTCTTTAATAGTTCTTTATAGAAAAAGACAGCAGCTAAAGAATTCATTGTGAACATATAGCTATAACCTTCATTTTTCAGGAGGTGGAAAAGGCAAGCCAGTTAAACAAGACGAAAATTGCTGAAGGAGGAAGGAAGCTGAAGTATGTATTTGATATTTGTAGTAGTATTATTTACCTGATTTCTACACTAAAACATCCAGCAAGTGAGAGGCAATTTTATGAGATCCCCTACCTGAAATGTTTTGGGCCTGGTGGTCCCTAGAATAAAAGTCTCACCATAATATGAAACACTATGCCTTAAATCTATTCCATAAACTTTTTAACATAAAAGACAAATAAGATGTTTCTTAAAGGGATACTGTCATGGGAAAAACCTTTTTTTTTCAAAATACATCAGTTAATAGTGCTGCTCCAGCAGAATTCTGCATTGAAATCCATTTTTTCAAATGAATAAACAGATTTTTTTATATTTCATTTTGAAATCTGACATGGGGCTAGACATATTGTCAATTTCCTAGCTGCCCCAAGTCATGTGACTTGGGGCGGTATCCCTTTAATGATGACCAATGCTACCTTAGGTGCCATTAAGTAGATTGTACTGACTTGTGATTGTATGAAAAATAAAGATCGATAAAAATTTTTATTTAAATAAAACATAATTGTAAATGACATCACAATACCATGGACCCATGTATTTCAGAGTTCTCAATAATAGATTATATACCTGTCTACTGTCTTCTCAGTACTATGTACTATTCCCTGTATAATACAATACAGGTATGGGACACGATATCCAGAAACCCATTATCCAGAAAGCACCAAATTAGAGAGAGGCTGACTCCTGTAGATCCATTTTATCCAAATCCACATTTTTAAAAATTATTTACTTTTTCTCTGTAATTATAAAACAGTACTTTTTACTTCATCGAAATGAAGATATAATAAATGTATTTTTCCTTCATCTGGATCAACTAGCACTTACGCAGGTTATACAATATATAGATTAAAAGGTTGAACTTGATGGACACGTGTCTTATTGCACCAGTCTGCAGTTTCAGCTTGTCAATAGCAGCAGTAATCCAGGATTTCAAACTTGTCACAGGGGGTCACCATCTTGCAAAGTGTCTGTGACACTCACATGCTCAGTGGACTCTGAGTAGCTGTTGAGATGCTAATCTTAGATGGCATATCAAATTGTCAAGTGGAAAATAAGTTTTGTCAGTGCAGATTATTAAATTTTGATGCTAGTTGCACTGGATTCTGTTCTGCCATGTAGTAATTATCTGTATTTAAATTACTAAACAGCCTTATATTACAACAGTCGTATTCTATGTGTACTGTATATTTTAGAGACAGTCCCTAAGCTCAGTAATTGTGAGCAACGCAGAGCAAGTGCATTGAGATGGCGAAAAGAAGATGGGGAGCTACAGGGGCATCTTTGGAGACACAGATCTTTACTGATAAAGGGCTGTGGTTACCTTGGGATGGTACACAAGCACAAATATAATGTTCAGCATTTCTAGCTACTTCTTTGGTTAGGTTTTAAATCTCCTTTAATCCCAACAACCCATCGTTTAGAAAGCAGTCATTTGTGGTGCACTGAATCAAGTGCTTTGGCAAAATCCAAATTGATCACATCTACAGCTCCCCCAAATTTGTTTGACATGACATATCCTTCCTAAAGCCATGCTGATTGCTGCTCATGTCATTCACTGGAAAATTTTTTTGAATGTGATCCCTTAACAAGCATTCAAATAATTTGCCCACCACGGATGTCAAACATACTGGCAGGCTGAGATCATAATCCTTTTTTAAATATAGGAATTACATCAGCTAGCTCCATAGGTGCCATACCAGATGAAAGCAAGTCTGAGAAAATGGCAACTTGTTCACATATTTTTTAGCAAGATTTATAAAGCATATCCTGAATCAGCCACAGACTAGACTGAGCTGAGTCAGCAGTGCAGCTATGAGGTGGGGCTGTGAACACTGACTCCTCTGTTGTATACAATGAAGAAAATAACTAATTTAGTACATTTACTTTTTCTGTATCTGTTATAGCCATACTGGTACCATTAGTTAAAGGAACCTCACTCGCAAACCACATATTTTTACTATTGAGAAACTTAAAACACTTTTTGGGGTTATTCTTAGCCTGTGCCACAACGTGCTCCTCATTTCCAATCTTTGCCATCCAGATTACTGTTTTACAACATTGGTTATAGTGTTTATATTCATTAAATGCAACTTCTGTCCCCACAGACATGTTTATAAATGTCTTCCCATTAAGTGACACAATCCAGTATAAATACACAGATTGCCCTATATTCTGAAACTGCTAAGGGCACACTGCACAAAAGTGGTGTCTACTGGGAATTATGCAGAGTGGCAAGATTTAAAGTCACTGGTTAATTTTTAGTATGTGTTAGACAGAAGCCCCCATATATAATAAAAGGCACTAAGTTTGTTCAGGAGCAGTAACCCATAGCAACCAATAAGATGTTTGCTTTTAAACAGGTGAACAGTAAATGCTGCCTGCTGGTTGGTTACTATGGGTTACCACTCCTGGGCAGATGTACCTTTCTTACATAATCCCCAATGAATTTAAATAATTACATATTTCTGAATAATTGTTTTTGGATTATTTTCCAGGTTTTACAATCTGAACCCTAAATTGCATATGTAAATTAGGGAAATGAGGAATGAGAACCAGGCACACAGTGTGTGGTTAAAAAAATTTTGATTGCCATGTTTATATGTGATGAAAAGTCAGGTGACTTTTCAGATTTGGTTTGGCCAGGAACTTGGATTCGGCTGAATCCTGCGTAAAAAGGACAAATCCTGAATTCAGTGCATCCCTACTGTCATTAACTAGCTGCTTATATACCGTATTTGGATATAAAAAGATATGTTCTTGCATTTGATTAAATATGATTTTTTTCTTTAAGAAAAAACTGGAATACATCTTGGGTAGTTTTGACAGGAAATAGTCTCATGTTTTACAAGGATCCAAAAGTACAGGCACCTTCTGGTTGGGTAAGGACATTTCCTTTAAACTGTAATATTTGTACTCATGTTGGGATCAATGTTAAGATATGTTGTTGTTTTTTGTTTTTTTTACACTGTGTATGTTACAGGGATGCAGTTCATGAGTAAAATTTAGGGGCAAATTAATAAAAATGTTAATTTGGGTATCCTAAAGAATTTGAATATTTCAAACTTTTCATATTTACTGTAATAAGCACTTTACTGCAAAGTAGATGTTTTAGTTTGTCAGAATGTGTTCAACTACTTTGAGCAATTAAATGCCATTCTGATATGCGGGGTGTTAAAGTCCAGTAGCAGCCCCAATGCAAGTAAGGGTGTATTAATGATTGTGAAACTTTTTTCTACTCGAAACATTGCAACAGGTTTAAATACCTTGATCAATCTGAAACTATTGTTATTTTACTTTTTAAAATTGAAGTTACTACTTGATAAATACCCACAATTCATACATCTATCCCTTGCTGCTTTCAGGCAACACATCATACTGCTTTCCAAAAGCAGCTTTGAAAGCCAGGCCAACAATTTCTAAACTTTTAGAAATAAACTTTAATACAATAAATGATATGCTTCTCAGTAGCACCAGCAAGTATGCTTCCAGACTTGAAGATGTAACAGCAAATAATGTATCAGTTTATGCAGGGCCACTCCGGCCTTGAGGCAAGGTGAGACTCTTGCCTCAGGCGGCACGGAGCAGCCTGTTACCAGGGGCAGAAAAAAGTCGCCTCTGGTAACGTTAAGAGACGAATTTCCAATTTTTAAAACTAGCGATGCGGCCCCTCCTCCACCTGCTCCGACGCTAAAAGATAGAAGCGCGGAGCGGGAGCGGCATCGGGGCTGCTGCCTCAGGCAGCAATAGCCCCTGAAACGCCCCTGAGTTTATGAGTGCTCATTATTTTTGGCGTACTATCTGAAAAAAAATATGAAATGAACTGCTCCTTTAAAGGAGAACTAAACCCTAAAAATTAATGTTGCTAAAAATTTCATATTTTATAAACTGAACTTATTGCACCAACCTAAAGTTTCAGCTTGTCAATAGCAGCAATGATCCAAGACTTCAAACTTGTCACAGGGGGTCACCATCTTGGAAAGTGTCAGTGACACTCACATGCTCAGTGGGCTCTGAGCAGCTGTTGAGAAGCTAAGCTTAGGGGCCTGTAGTAAATTATCCAACAGAATGAGGCTTGTCTGTAATACATACCTCCCAACATTTTGGAAATGGAAACAGGGACAAAAAGATTTGGTTCATGAAGCGCGGCAAGTTTTTTTTACCACGCCTCTTTTGTGGCCACACCCCTAATCACTGCTCCATTTTACAAAATTTGCCAGGTTAGGAAAGTTTGAACACATTTCTATAGTTTTTATGTTTTATTACAGTTTTATTAATGAAGGTGAATTGCCCTTTAAGCTGTGTCTAACTTCTCCCAAGGGACAACACTGTTACAAATGTATTTTAAGTATCTGTTCTGGACTCTCTGGAGAGCCAATGAAGTTAGAAACATTGTTTCTTTTTAGGCTGTTGAGTGCAGAGAAATAGGGACTTTCCCTTCAGTGCAGAGAAATAGGGACTTTCCCGTTCAGTGCAGAGAAATCAGGACTTTCCAGTACAAATGCTGGACTGTGGGTTAATTGATTGTATTTTGCTATGATGAAGCTTATATTAAATATTAATTTTCGCGATAATTCCCCTTTAAGCTTTATTTCCCCTTCAAGCTACATCCTTTAAGCTACATCCTTTGAATTCAAGTAAACTATATTGTTTATATGATCTATTGAACAAAAAACTTTTTTTATTGGTTTTAGAAACCATCCAATAGTAAACCTGAAAGCAGCATGGACCTTAGAGGCGCAACGATTGACTGGACTCAGGAGATGTCAAGCAAAAAAAACGTAATCCATGTAAGTCATGAGAAACTACTGAATTATTGGAAATTAAAGTATATCCCAGTGTGTGGATATTATCAGAAAATGTATGGGTTCATTGCTAAAAAATTAGGTGGCAGCTGTATGATTGATTATAGTCTATGCTCTGTACCCTGCACAGCTTCGCATGGTGACAGGAAATGAGTACCTTCTGCAGTCTGATAAAGATCTCTTAGTTCAGGAGTGGTATGATGCCCTACAGAGAGTCATTGAGAGACTGGTAGGTGACCTTTTTAATAACATAATTTATCAATATAATTGTTTACTGCTTGCCTTGCATTAGTTCAACTGTCCTGCCAAGCCTACTGACTGAAAATAACTCTAGTAAATTAGGGATGCACCGAATCCACCGAATCCAGGTTTCGGTTCGGTATTCGGACATTTTCAGCAGGATTTGGATTCGGCCGAATCCTTGTGCCTGGCCGAACCGAATCCAAAAAGTCATGTGACTTTTCGTCACAAAACAAGGCACGCTTTTACCCTCCCCCTTGCTAATTTGAATATACAAATTATGGTTCTGATTCGGCCAAATCTTTCGCAATGGATTCAGGGGTTCGGCCGAATCCAAAATAGTGGATTTGGTGCAACCCTACTATTAATGCCCTTTTTATTTCATTGTGCAACCAGAATAAGTTGACGGTTGCCAAAAATGTTCAAGATATTCCCAGGGTGGGACTAGGCCCCAACCTTTATGAGCCCCACCCAGAGCAAGATTTATGTTGCTACATGGGCAGGAAAGGTGGGATAAAGGTCACTGGGAACCTGAGGTTGCAAGGGGAGCCATTCAGATTGCAGCTGTGGGCCCAGGAAACCCCAATCTGACAATGGACATTCATCCTATTCCCTAAAATATTAGCAATATTAGTAACAGTAATTCTGCACTGTCGAGTCCTTTACGGACTGATGTGGATGATGAACAAGTGTGGCATAAGATATTGGCATATAAATAAATGATTGTAATGATTATCATCAATAATTACAAGTGCCTTCATCAGTAGATGAAGTGTCTAAAGAACCATCTGCAGATGTCACTTTGACACACAGTGCCATAAATTATGACATCTCAACTCAACTAATTGTGCTTTGCACACTGTACTTGCATTCATATGTAAACCCTTAAAGGGGAAGTAAAGTCTAAAACAGAATAAGGCTAGAAGTGCTGTATCTTGTATATTAAACATAAACATGAACGTACTGCACCACAAGTCTAATCAAACAAATGATTTATGCTTTCAAAGTTGGCCACAGGGGGTCACCATCTTGTAACGTTGTTATACATCTTTGAAAGACCAAGACTGTGCACATGCTCAGTCTGTTCTGGGCTGCTTAGGGATCATCACAAATGATCAAAACATAAAAGTCAAATATTATCTGCCAGAAGTCGATACAGCAAGACTGAGTTGGAAACAGTAAAAGGGGTTTAAAGGCAAAAGTAAAATCCAATACAAATCTCTACATTGTTTCCCTGCTTTACAGGGAAACAAACAAAGCTGCTGGTGTTCTGCATGGCTGGGAAGTAAGGCGGGGTTCCCCTTGCTGTTCATAAGTATGATTGTTTCCCTGTACATCATTTAGGGAGTGTCTGACAATTCCTATCCACAGCAGTAAATGAAGAGAGAATTTTACTGCATACAGTCTGGTTTCTTATACAAGTGGTACACATTTTTTAAAAGTATAATGGAGATAAGTATAATGGTTTATTTTTCATTAAAGAAAGTAAAAATTGGATTTAATTTTTTTTGCCTTTTTATGCCCATTAAAATCATTTTGTAATACAGAGGCTACTCAGTGCACTGTTGATGTTATGATTATGCTTGGATAAACCAGGAAGAAGAATCTGACTTTACTCTCAATTTCAGAGTTTTATGATACCTGCTTAATAATGTCTATTATTATATCAAATCAGGAACGAGAAAACCCACTGGATGACATCATTTTAAGGAGAGTGGGCAGTGTGGAGGTCCTGGATGGGAGTGGTGGGGAGGAAGAAAGTCCTCTGAAAACCAAAGACAACCGAAAATTCTCCTGTATGTATTTTTTTAAGGCTACTTTTATGGATCATTCAGTATTTTTCAGTCTGGGAAACTATCTGCCATAAAACTGAACAGACGATGGGCAATATATAACAAAAAGACCAAGAGGGCTATTTATCAAAGGTTGGATTGTAGTGGTTTCTAAGGTTTTTGAAACAACGACTAAACTGTAAAACTATGAATGTCCTTGAATTTATTAAAAGATACAAATAAACAGATAATAATGTGCTAAAAAATTTGAAAGCCTCTAAACATTCAAGTTTCTGGACAAATCCTAGCGAACCCCCCCGAAAACCTCTAAAAGTCCGAATTGATTTAAAATGGTCCAATAGGATCAGCACAGCTTCCTCTGACTTTTATAGGACCTCACCAACTTTTACCCGGTGAAGTTTTGTATTAATGGTTTTAATGGGTTTTACGCTCAGGGGCAGATTTATCAAGGGTCGAATTTCAAGTTTAACTCCCATAAACTTGAAATCCAAATTTAAAAAATGACCAATCGAAATGTATTAAAAAAAATTGAAATTCGGGTGAACAGAATTGACCCACAAACTTGAATCAAATTCGAACTGAATTTGATCCAATTCGATTCGAGTTTTTTCAACAAAAAAATGTGATTTCCAAAAAGCCACCAAACAACTCCAAAGTAGTAGTGATGGGAGCATTTGTCAATTTCCAAAACAGCAAAAAATTAAGAAAACGTGACTTTTGACGCCGGCCACAATGTGAAGTGCATTTATTTTGTCCTATTGCAATGATGTTATTGTGCGTGTGGTGAATTGTCGCTGATGTCAAAATCGGCGCCAACGTCAAAATTGGCACCAGAGTCCAAATATTATTGACACTGGCTGCAGTTTAGCAAATTTTTTCACTGCCTGCAAAACACACAAATTCACCATGAATTTGCAGCTGGAGAATAAATTCACCCATCCCTAGTGAATAGTCAAATTCTAATTCTTAAAGGGATTGTACATAATAAATTTAAAAATTCGAATTTAGATTTTTTTATTTTAAAAACTCGAATTGAATTTGGACTATTGCCTAGTCGAATTACACTAAAATATTTTTCAATTTGACTCTTGGTAATTCCCCCCTTTATAAATCTAAAATGTTTAGATCTTTAAAAAATAAAATAAAATAAAAATAAATAAATAAAAACCACACATTTTTACAGTTTTGTGGGAAAAAAAATCGAAATTCAATTGTTAGTAAATGGGCCCCTAAGTGAAGGCAACACAGCCTACTGATCAACTTTATGTATCCTATTCTTAGTATCTTGGGTAAGCTCGAATTCTTCAGGCTTAGACAAAAAGAAAGTGAAAACAAGGCTGAAGAAACTGTTGGTAAGGAGACCTCCACTGCAAACTCTTCAGGAAAAAGGCCTTATTAAAGGTAATTTTTATTTACATTTTTAGATTTTAATGCTTGTTTAATGCTTGTTCTCTCTGTGCATAGATATCAAATCATCCTATGTATCCTCTTTATGGAATTTATAGATAATACAGTTTTACCAGCAAAGTGTACCATGTTTTTAAACAATTTTTCACGCTGAAAATGCTAAAATTCTGAGCCTGACACAATAATTTTACTATACAGGTATGGGATCTGTTAATCTAGAAAGCTGCAAATTACAGAAAGGTCATCTCCTATAGACTCCATTTTATCTAAATAATCCAGATTTTTATAAACTATTTGCTTTTTCTCTGTAATAATAAAACAGTACCTTGTGCTTTTTCCCAACTAAAGTTGGCCATACACGGGCCGATAAAAGCAGCCGACAGACCAAGTTGGCATCTTATCGGCCCGTGTATGGGGCCCTCCGACGGGCTTCACCTATCGATATCTGGCCGAAGGTCAGCCAGATGTTGATCGGGCGGGACTAAAAATCTGTTTGTAGATGCGGTCCCGCGATCCGACCACCCATATGGTCCCGCGATCCGACCGCCCATATGGCCTCCACTATGATCCAATCGTTGGGCCCTAGGGCCCACGATTGGATCAGCCCGATATCACCCACCTCAAGGTGGGCATATCAGGGAGAGATGTCGCCAAACGAGCGGATCTCTACGTGTATGGCCACCTTACGATATCATTAATTTTTATTGGAAGCAAACCCAGCCTACTGAGTTTATTTAATGTTTACAAAATTTTGTATTAGAGTATGAATAGAGTAGGGTATGAAGATCCAAATTACAGAAGGATTTATTATTTGTAAAGCCCCAGGTCCCAAGCATTCTGGATAACAAGTCCCATTTCTGTATATCCATTTCCTTGCAATTTCTTCCAGTTATAAGGGGGAATAAAAAATATGCTAAAACCTTGATAATAGGTCCCATACTTGTATAACCATTTCCTGGTAATTAATTCCAGTTATAAGGGGACATTTAAAATATGCTAACAATGTCGGTGAAGCGTACTGCTACACAGTCAGTACCACATGGGGACCTGCTTTTTGCTTAAAAGGCTACTCCATAGCAGAATAATACCATTACTTTCTGTGGGATCAGTTTGTTTTTGTTACGTTGACCCCCCTCAGAGCTGAGTTTTCTGTGCCTGGACAGTTGGAGTAATATTCCGGTCCTTAACAACTTCTGAAAATTTTTCCGAAATTTTTGTTACTTTTGGAGCATGTACAGTTGTTCAGGACAGGAAAATTACTGCAACTGCGCATGCGCCTTTCTGCTTCTGAAGTTTAACAAAGAAAACAAGATGGCTGCCGTGAGCTCCAGATGACAGAATTTGCACCAGGGGCTAAGTAAAAAGTTTAGGGGCATTTGCCCGGGTACCAGCTGTTCATCCTTTCCATCCATCCTGTCCCTGTACCTGGGAGTGTGAAGCTCCACCAAAGGACACATTCAGCTGCTGCCAGGGAGATAGTTAGTATAGCATATACAAGTAAGGAATCACTCAGAAAAGCTTTAAAATATGGGAAGGCCAATTCCAAAGATATTTTTATTTTTTTATGATTTCCTTTTTGTCTGTAATAATAAAAGTAGCTTACTTGATGGGAACCAGACTGCATGAATCCATACTGGTGGCAAAGCCATCCTATTGGGTTTATTAAATGTTTTTTCAGTTCCAGTTTTTTCTATGGAGTTTTCATGTGATAAATAGAGAGAGATGAGTTTTTCTCATTGAATTGAATCTAGCTCTACAGGAAAATCTGGAATTGAATTAGAAGATAGGCTTTCCTCATCAAATTGAATCTGGCCCAGTGTTTCAGAACTATGCTAATCAAGATGACAACATATCAAATACCATAACTTTTCACTGGTCTTCTTCTTCCACAGATCAGGTTTTTGGTTGCCGCCTGGATGCTCTTTGTCATCGAGAGAACAGTACGGTCCCTAAGTTTGTGTGTATGTGCATAGAGGCTGTAAATGAGCGAGGTATAAATATATTTCTGTGTATTATTGGCACTGATTTACTAAATGTAAACTTAGTCCAACTCAAAGTCATAATTTCCTATAAGTACTCTTCATTTGTGCTGCTCTTATTGTTTATACAATAATTACTTCCTGTGTTGTAGGTACTACTGTGCATTCTTTTTATTTTATCAAAGCAGTTGTCCATCAGTAGGGATGGAGCGAACCGCCGCAAAAAAGTTCGCGGACGCGTCAATGGGAAGGCGAACTTTAAAAGCTAAAAAAGACATTTCTGGCCAGAAAAATGATTTTAAAGTTGTTTAAAGGGTGCAACGACCTGGACAGTGGCATGCCAGAGGGGGATCAAGGGAAAAGAACAATCCATTATTTTCTTATGTCAAAAGTGTTACAAAGTATCTTACCTGCACCTGTTAGCTGTTCTGGACTCTCTGCCAAAAGCCAAGTTCAAATCTTTGCTTCTTTTTCTGGCTGTTCAGTGAGGGTCTTTCCAGTGAAAGAGGGTCCTCCAAAAAGAGGGTCTTTCCAGTACAAATGAGGGACAGAGGGTTGAGCTCGCAAAAGAGGGACAGTTGGGACTCAGGAGGTATGCACATTTTTTTTTTTTTTAGTCCAGGGGGTGTGTGGGGGTGGTCCAGGGAGATCTTCCTGATTGGCTGCCATGTATCTGCTGGTCTGGGGTGAGAGGGCAAAAAAATGCAGCAAAAAAAAGCGCCAAATTGACGCGAACCCAAAATGCGAACGTCGCGCGACGTTCGCGAACTTCCGGCGAGCGCGAACAGCGGATGTTCGCGCGAACAAGTTCGCCGGCGAACAGTTCGCGCCATCCCTATCCATCAGAGAAGATGGACTAAGCTATTATTATAATAATAGCTTTGATTCAGTTCAAGGGAGAGCTGTCAAGGGATTCTACATTTTATTTACGCCTTTCGTTCTCCTTAAAGAATGACACAGCCATCGTAGAGGTGTGCATGACAAAAACTGTTCCTTTGATGTCCCCGAGAGTCGGTGTCCAAGTTTATGACAGCATTCACAAAGAACCGGAAAGCATCAACTGTTATCTCATCAGAAAGACAAGCTTTACAAAACATATACTGTAGAGATTATATTACCAAACCATTCTTTACAACTAGTAAGGTAACAAACCAAAACAGTAGGTTTAGTGATTATAAGAACTTTACATCAAATGGTTGGATATAAGTCCACATTTCTACATCCTCCTTAGTCTGCTAACTCTCTGTAAATACCCCCACCTTAGCCTTATTCTTCCCTCTGGATAGAGAACTACTGTACCAAGCACCTCCTTAACCAATCCAAAGCATATCTGTCCTCTTTATATCACCTCATGCCATTCTACAGTGCTCCTCCTCCACTTTTTGTGTCAGGCTCCTCTTATCTTTATGGCACCTCCTCAAGGCCAGCATGCTCCTTCTACTCTACCTAAGTCCTCCCTTCACAATTCTTCCTATCTTTATATCTAACACCCAAACCCAGGACATCTGGGTTCATGCCACCCCTATAGCATCTTTTATAGCTATAGAAGGGAAGTGTGTGTAGCCACAATACCCTTATTGGCCAGAGGTCTGCCCGTTTGGCCTTTATGATAAATGTGTAGATTTGGCCACCCGTAGTCAGCTTTACAGTACAGAACTATAGGACAAGATACAATTAGATGTAATTTTGTGACAATTAAGACTAATAAATTCATAGTTTTACATAGTTAAATTGGGTTGAAAAAAGACCAGAGTCCATCAAATTCTCCTCCAAATGAAACCTAGCTCACATACCTATACACAACCACTGAAGCTATACATACCAATATTTATATGCCTGTGTAGATTTTAGTATCACTATACCCTTGATTAATATTCTTGTACAAGAAAACATCCAAGCCACTCTTAAAGGTACAGTATTAACAGACATAATCAGGCAGGGCATGCCACGACCTCACTGTAAAGAACCACCTACACTGCTTCAAATGAAAGTTCTTTTCCTCTAGTCTAAAGGCATGGCCACTGGTCCAATGATCCATTTGATGGAAAAATACTATAGATCTCCTGCTAGTGGTCTATAATGCCATCTTATGTACTTAAAAGTGTAATAATGTCCTCTCACAAGCATATTTTCTCAAGAAAGAAGAACCCTAAACATTGTATAAATCTTCCATTCCCTTAACCAGTTTATTTGCATGTCTCTGCACTCTCTCCGGCAAACCAATTACCCCAGTCAATGCATGGATAATTTAAGTTTCCAATTATAATAACTTGACCTAGGTGTGAAGCAGCCTCCATTTGTAATAACAGTTGGGCCTCAATCTCATCACTTATTTGAGGTGGTTTGTAACATAATCCAATGATAATTTTCTTTATGTATCTTTTGGTTATTGCCTAGTCAACAGCTAGGGACAGCTTTACTAAGGGTTGAATTTTGAAGTTAAAAACATAGAAATTAAAAAAAATTTTAAAGTATTTTTTCAATTGAATATGTCCATTTTCGATCAATTAAAAATAGTTTGAATCATTCAAATGCATTATTTGATTCAAAAGTTTAATGCCTGTCACTATAAATCTATTAATTCTACATGTACATATTAATTTCTACTTTTACTGTCCACAGGTCTGGAGGCCGATGGAATATATAGAGTCAATGGTAATTTGGCAACTATACAGAAGTTGCGATTCATTGTTGACAGAGGTAAGAAAAAGCTTTTCATATTCTAATTTATTAGGATGTGTATTAATTTAGAATAATATGTTAGAATACCAAACACATCTAGAAAACCTATTTGCAGCCCTGTTAGAAATCAAATGATTTAAACAAAACAATGATTCATTAGTAGTGATGGGCGAATTTATTCGCCAGGTGCGAATTCGTGGCGAATAAACTCACAAAACGCCAGCGAAAATTGGCCTGACGAAAATACTCTGGCGTCAAAAAAAAAGTTGCGCGCTGAAAATTACGCAACGCGCGTCAAAATGTGCTGCAACTTGTTTTGCAAATTTTTCGCCGAATTTGCGATAGATTCACCCATCACTATTCATTAGTGCTTTTAAACAGAGAAAAATTATTAAAATGTGATTTATATAGTTTTACATGCCCAGAGTTACACAAATCCACTTACAAATAGCAACTCCTGTGGCCACATAAACAGCAATAACAATTCAACAAGTATTTTTCAAGAATAGTAGACCATGTAGTATTGCAGGGTGTAAGGTTGAAAAAACTGTTTTGTTGCGGTTCATTTGTGGAAGGCTTCTCACCCTAAAACTGTCCATTGTGTCTTTCATAAAACTTTAATTCCTTTCTTCTATCCTTGAAAAGACTTGTAGGACCCCCAATCACCAATTAGCAATTACTTGTGAGCAGAATACTGAAATCACATTTCTTGATATTTTCATATAGTTTACCGTGAATATTTGACTGGTATGCGTAAATGAGCTCCAGTGTCCAAGAACTTTTCAGGACAGACAGACAATTATATAACAGTTTGCCAGATATTTTAAATAAGAGAACACAATATTCAGGGTGCACTGCAATTGTGGTAATTGACTTTACTGTTTAGCTAAAAACTCCCTTGTAATCGAACAGTAGCCCCAAATGTTCTCTTACAGAAAGGGCGGTAACAACGGATGGACGGTACCTATTCCCGGAGCAGTTGTCCCAAGGTAGCCACATAGCTTTTGCACTGTGGCTGTGTCTGTTAGTTGTAATGTGCCCAGTAACCATTGCTTTTGCCTTGCTTTCCATGACTAAATGCATTATTGTCTGTAACAGTGTGTCTAAGAACTCTGTACTGCTACAAAGCTTTGCACTGAAATATATTGCATATCTGTGCGTATTCTGCTTTTGAGTAAAGCTTGGGCTAATATTATTTTGTTCTTAAAATTATTCTGGAATTGGCGCCAAAGCAGTTTCAGCTGATGGGATTTTCCAAACCTGCCTAACACATATCAGTTGGTCAGTCAGTTGAGAGCACTTATTACATGGGTTGTAAGATGACAACTTTACCTGATGTCAAAAGTGTTTTTTGGCCAGCATTACAAATGACCATAAAGTAGCAATATGTATACACTAAAGGATCAGAAGATCCTGCAACCGCCAAGGGGACAGGGAGGCCCATAAAGCATCTTTCCTCCCTGCCGGCACCCATGCTTTCTGATCCATTAACTCGGAGGTGTGGGAGGAATTGGGTCACTGTAACGTGTAGAGCAGTAATCCTATTTTGGATTGGGTTTGGGATTTGACTTCTTTCAGCAGATTCTTTTGGCTGACTCCAAGTGCCTGACCAAATCAAATCTGAATCCTTAAAATCATAATGTCAGGATCAGCCCGGGACTTGAACTGTAAACCCTGGTTCTGGACAGTGGTGCACTTACCAGGTGAGCCACTGGAGGCTCTTGGGGGCTGGTCCTGACGTCTTCGTTTATTCTTGTTTTCCATATATGCCTGGTTTCAGTTTCTCCTCCCTGTTCTCCTCCCTCCTCATTACCCTCATGTGTTCTCTGTTGTCTAATCCGTTGCCTTTATAAACCACGCCCTGAGCTTTGCTCAGGGCTGAGTCATTATATTGTATCCTGTTCCTTGTTCCTGAGAAATCTCTTGTTTCAGTATTTTTGTTCAAGCATTCCTTGCCCTCCTGATTTTCTGGTAAAGACTTTATTTTTTGACCTTGCACCTGAATTTACCTGTCCCTGTGTTTTGTTCAATTATCATTAAACCTTCCAAGTCACCATGCCTGCTCCAAATGTTTTTGGCTTTTTCCCTGGGCTTCCACTACACCCACTATCAAGTGTGGGTATAACTCCCATCACAGCGGTTCCCCGCTGTGATCATTACACATAAGACTAGTGTCAGACTAGCCCACTAGGATACCAGGAAAACTCCTAGTGGATTCAGGTGTTGGTAGGCCTCTTTCTTCTAACCATTTGGCCTTTTTCATGGTGATTCCCTATTTCTTTATGGGAACATTGGAAGAACAGAGTATAGCATGTAGAGAAAAGCGACTAGGAGAATAAAGAGGTTGAGTGAGGAGAGGAGGTATAATAGTTTGTAAAGTGGGCCCTCAGCCTAATGTTTTCCCAGTCCAACACTGCATGTGACTGTTCTTCACACAAATAAGGAAATTGTTTTGTTTTAAAAAATTCCATGCACTGTGTGTGTAGGTTGTTGTTCCCCTTTCTTTGCTCTGATGCTCATTTGCAAATTATTGTGCGGATTAGCTTTGAGATTTGGCAGAATCCTTAGTGAAAGATTTTTGTATTTGTCCCTATATGTGTAGGCATCAATAAGATCTTTCCACATCCCATTCTGTTCTGTTAACTTTTGATTTCTGCTTTATTTAGAAGAGAAGTTGGACCTCAGTAGTAGTGATTGGGAAGATGTCCATGTGATCACTGGGGCTTTGAAAATGTTCTTCCGAGAGCTTCCTGAACCCCTCATTCCATTCAGCATGTTTGAGCAGTTTGTAGAGGCAGTCCGTAAGTAGGCACTTATGTTGATATTGCTTATTATAAAAATGATCTACCATAGTCATTTGTTATGCGTCAGGGTAAAATAATCTGTCCAGTTTTTATGTTAGACCCTGACTCCTTTCCACAAACGCATGTGAGATATTTCTAAAGCTGATCAAACAGGCTTATCTTGGAAGGACACATGTTCATATCCAAATATCAGCTCACTTGGCTTTTCATTTTGGCTGATCAGTGCTGTTGCAATCAACTTTAGCAATCAACTAAAATGATTAGTGGGGGCCCACACACAACAATGATAATACATTTTGGTTAGTAACTGTCTTAGTTGTTTACAATATTAGCCTGTGCTTTGCTACATTTACTAATTTAAAAGGCTCTGCACAGTAAAATAGAATGTGGACTATAGTTGAGATAGCACCAAACAGTTTCATGTATTTATCTAATGATATTGAATTTCCTCATTACAATTTAAATCCAATCAGCAACTTAAAGGTCCCCATACACAGTCAAATATAAGCTGCATTTAGACAGACAGCTGCAGTCAAGTCAGCTGCTTATTGGGCAGTGCATGGGGCCCTTTGATGGCCTTTTCCGACTGATATCTGGCCAAAAGTTGGCCAGATGTCGATCATTGCATCGGTTGGTGGAATCGATCACTTGTATTCTCCTCTTTGTGATCCAATCATTGGGCCCACGCCAAACAAATGGATCTCTTTATGTATGTATACATAGAGATAAGGTATGGAGATTCAAATTATGGAAAGATCGCTTATCTGGAAAATAACAGGTCCCGAGCATTCTGAATAACAGGTCCCATACCTGTACTAATATTGTAGATCATGAATAGCAGAGAGAGCTTCTTTATTGATTCTTAACTGGGCACTATACTGTATCTAACAGTAATGCACTGAACACTATAGAGCAAACCATTTTACATTCTTGATTCTTTGTACAGAAATTCCAGATCTTGACGAACGGATAGAAACTATTAAAGAGCTAGTGAGTGTCTTGCCAGAGACTAACCACGACACATTAAAGCACATAACCTCTCATCTAAAAAGGTAAGAACAGAATACCCCTATCCCTCTTACTTGTAAAGGATTTTGTGCCCAGTGACCATGCTCAACTCAATTTTTTTGGCATCTAAAAGATTGTAAGGTCATGTAGAAGTCAGTGAGAGTTATGCAAAATGTAAACCATTCAATTCAAGTTTTAAAAAAAAATTGGAGCTTTTAAACATAAAAAGCATGTATTTGAGGTTTTTTACATTATGTTCTTCATTCAAGATTTTTAGATTTGAATTTTTTCATAATAAGGTAACATTGATTTTTTTTAGATGGCATGGCTTATGATGTGAGAAATTAAACACTGGAACAACATTGGAAGCAGCATTGGAAGTAGAATAAACCAAATACTATACTGACTTTATATTCAATTTTAATTATAGATGCACCAAATCCAGGATTCGGTTTGGGATTTGGCCTATTCGTCTGAATCTTCATGTCTGGCTGAACTGAATCCAAATCCTATGCATATGCAAATTAGGGTGGAAGGGAAATCACATGACTTTTTGTCACAACACAAGGAAGTAAAACATGTTTTTGCCACTTTTTCCCTTTCTGTCACTAATTTGCATATGCAAATTACGATTTTGATTCGGTTCGGTATTCGGATGAATCATTCTTGAAGGTTTTGGGGATTTGGCCGAATACCAAATAGTGGATTCAGTGCATCACTAACATTCATATATAACAATGCAGCCGATGAAGACATTTTTTATACTTTCTATTTTCTATTCGTTTTTCTATATTTTCTATAGCTTTTCTAATATTTAAGTTTAAACTTGAATTTTTAAAGCAGCATAGTGTGTGTGTGTGTGTGAATGGGATAGGGACCAGCAAGGAGTGGAGCAGGGGCTGATATGAATTACAGTATACAGATACAGTATATTGTAAATACAGAATGATAACTTGTTTCTGTACAGAACCAGCCTGTACCGGTGGGGTACCATTTGCATCTTTATAACAACTTAGGATATAGAGCATGCACACATAAGCCACATAAGTCCCTATGAGATCAGGGTTTCAGGGGACAGCCCACCCTTCATTACTGACAGTTGGCGCTTATGCAATTGCTTAAATAAAGCAGCTTGGCCATAAACAAATAACTGTTTTTTCACGTAAAGCCTGATGCAATATTTTTTGGCTATTTTGTCCTATGTCTCTAGGTGGCAGCAAAAGTAAAGAACTCTAAAAGAATCCCAAAAGCTGTAGCATTATTTACATGTGTGTGTGATGTGTATATTAATTCTCACATTTTTGGAGGTGGTCATTTACATTTATGAACCCACATTTTTTACTCAAAAATATATTAAAATGATGCCTTACTTAGGACTAATGGACGTACCAGCAACCAAGGTTTGCTTTTTCTGCTGTTGAACCACTTGCTTAAAGGAGTTATTTAGAGACAATTCAGAGACAATTCAGAGACAATTTGCAACTGGTTTTTATTTTGTATTATTTGTGCTTTTTTAGTTATTTCGTTTTTTATTCAGCAGCTCTTACGTTTACAATTTCTCCAATCTGGTTGCTATGTTCCAAATTACGCTCACAACCATGCATTGATTTGAATAATAGACTGATATCAATAGGAGAGAACATAAATAGAAAGATCAATAATCAACAGTAATAATAACAATAAATGTCTAATAATAACAACAATGCCTTACAGAGCATTGTTTTTTTAAATGGTGACCCCCATTTGAAAACAGGACTGGAGTCAGAAGAAGTAGGCAAATAATTTAAAAACTATAAAAAAGAAAAAAAAAAAGAAAGCCATTTGAAAAGTTGCTTAGAATTAGCCCTTCTGTAATGTAGAAAAAGTTAATTAAAAGCAAACCACCCCTTTAACTCTCCTATGAGCCGCATACAATGCAGTTCCCATTCACATTGATTTAAGTATTCAACAGCAATTTCCCTGTTTCAATCTCTGTGGTTTTCCATGACAACTCGTCAGCCCTGTATTTCACTGGCATTATGCCAAATATTTTTATGACTTTTTACATTTTCATGATCTTAAAATGGGTTTGAAAATTCTTTTGGCACAGGTTGTTTTGTGTAATGGAATTTTGGGGGAATTTCTTGTTTTTATTTATCTTTTAAAAAAGGGAATTTCGGCATTTTATTAATGATCCAGGTAATGATTTAATCATATGTATTGATATCATGTGACTAAATATATAATAGTTTTGAAATCTGATGAGCTTGCTTGAAGTTTAAAGTTACAGTTTCTATGTGTGTGTATTTTATCTCAAGCATTTTTTACCTTGGCAAATGAGCCCTATAGTGTTAAGGGTATTATCAGGACTCAGGAGCATACCTTAGCATTCTCCCCATGGTTCTGCACCTCCTGCACACTCCACATCCCCCCTTATGGTACAGTAACCATCTGTTTAAATGCCTGGGGCAGAAATTCGTGATCAAGATGTGTGGGAGTGATGTTACTGCAGCTTTTGCTGCCCATATAGTTACAGGCAATAGACAATAAAATATTGCATCGCTGTTCAGTATTTTAGGAAAATGCATTTTGGTGCATCCCATCTACAATATCAAAACACGGGGGGGTTGTGGGAGCACTCTAAAGGCTAGGTTAAAGTATATTTAAGTATAGTGGGAGTGCTACTTGTAAAACACACTCCCTGGGCCCCTGTCTCATAAGTAAATAGTATAAATGCCAGTGCATATTTTTTAAAGACAGGGGTTATTTTGTACAAAGTTATGATCATAAAATTGATAAGCCACAAGCCAAGCTACATCTTTCTATCCCAAGAAGAAAAGTCATAAAGAAATATAAATCATTGGAGGGCACACTAATGTACTAATAATGTAGAGTAATTTAACGTAATTTAATTTTTTACAGGTGCAATCAACCCAAAACATGCCCCCATATAAGAAGAAAAGCCACCAGATATCAGACCTGCTAGGATAAAATGGGCAACAGGTGGTGGGCCTCAGCAACTAACTAATGAGTTAGTGGGCACAGAAGGGTATTGGGTGCAGTTTTTGTTTGATCAGAAAGTCTTGCCATATGAGTGCTGCATTCAGGCTTGCATCTTTTAGCTTGCAGATCTAATTTAGAACTAATCTGCAAAGTCATTGCTACTAATAAATGGCAAAAGCATTGTGCTTATACAGGAAATTGGTACTTTAGTGGTGAAATGCAAGTGACTTCCAATCATACACACTTCCTGAGCAACATCTAGCACAAGAACTGTTAATAGAGAGCTCGTGAATATTACAAATGTGATTGTGGAGTACACAATATTATCACATCTAGCTTCTCATGGGCCAGTTGGATGGGAATGTAATTGGGTGCTATTTTAAGGTGCACATACAGACTGATTTGACTATTTGTCCAGTTTGACTCATTTTGATTCATTTAGTCCACCAAAAACACAAAACACATGTAGAGCACACTATAAAATTTTTTTTTATTGCTGAATTAAAAAAAAAAGCATTAAAATAGTGGCTGCTGTGTGATAGATGCCTTACGCGTTTCAGGAATAAACGTGTGGAATACAGCCACTTTCAGTTAGTCCACAGACTTCGCTACAATGCCACTGAATTGCTAGTGGTTACTTGCCAAAGCCCGTCTCATATGTGTACCCAAATCCTACCGCATTCATATGTTCAGTTTAGGGGCAGTTAAGTGATATCCAAATGGGTCTGCTCATAGGCAAATTTACAGTAGCACTTTACAATGTTTTTTGAGACCTCCCATGTAATTTAACTTTAAGTGGCTCTCAATATGGAGGCTAAGGCTCTTGATCAGTGATGACTCTAGTGTTTATTATAAATAAACACTAGCCTGATGTTTCTTTTACCAGAAAATAGTAACAATTTCTCAACTTTTTTATTTTTCCTCAATAGCTTATATTTGTTTATATGGAGACAAAATATGTTCAAATAATAGCTCTAGACCTACTTTACCAAATATTCCTATGTAGGGACAGCTTTCCAATTTTTATGCCCATGCCCCAGTCATAAACCCTTTGATATGCATCAAAGCCAGTACAACCTACTGTTGGTAGCCATTTCAAGCAATCCAATGCGTTTTCTATAGATGAGAAACACTTAGTACACTTAGGGGGTTATTTATTAAAGGGAAACTGTCATGGGAAAACATGTTTTTTTTTTTTTAATGCATCAGTTAATAGTGCTGCTCCAATAGACTTCTGCACTGAAATCCATTTCTCAAAAGAGCAAACAGATTTTTTTATATTCAGTTTTGAAATCTGACATGGGGCTAACCATTTTGTAAATTTCCCAGCTGCCCCAGTCATGTGACTTGTGTCAGCACTTCAGGAGGGATCTGCTTTCTGGCAGGCTGTTGTTTTTCCTTCTCAATGTAACTGAATAGTACGCAGTGGGACATGGGTTTTACTATTGAGTTTTGTTTTACCAGGCAGCTGTTATCTTGTGTTAGGGAGCTGTTATCTGTTTACCTTCCCAATGTTCTTTTGTTAGGCTGCTGGGTGGGGGGAAGGGAGGTGGTGATTTCACTCCAACTTGCAGTACAGCAGTAAAGACTGATTGAAGTTTATCAGAGCACAAGTCACATGACTTGGGGCAGCTGGGAAATTGACAATATGTCTTGCCCCATGTCAGATTTCAAAATGAAATATAAAAAAATCTGTTTGCTCTTTTGAGAAATGGATTTCAATGCAGAATTCTTCTGGAACAGCACTATTAACTGATACATTTTGAAATTTTTTTTTTCCATGACAGAATCCCTTTAAAGTCGAATGCCAAAAACTTGAAAAATTAGAGGTTTTACAGTATAAAATCCAAATTTGTTGTGAAATTTTTTTTTTTCCTATTTATTATACCGGAGGATGGAAAAAGTCTGAATCTGAACATCTGGCATCTCAGACCTAACACAATGGGAGTGATACCTATCCTTTTTGGAAATCTCTGCTGTGTTGGAATTATCCCAAAAATCCAACAATTTTTCCGGCAAAAATTCAAAACATTGTACAATTCCGATTTTGCTCGATTATTTACGTGTTTTTGCCCGATTCGATTTTACAAAATAAATCAGGTCCAATCGTGGATTCTAGTTTGGTCGGATTTTTTTAATTAAAATACGTAGAAAAATTCAGAGTTTGAAAAATAAGCCCCCCCAAGGGGTAGTTCGACTTTATCATCAACTTATCAGTATGATGTAGTCGTTTGTATTCTAAGACAATTAACAATTGTTTGTCATCTTTATTTTTGGATATTTCAACATCTACAGTATATGGTATCAAGGGAGGAACAATTATTAGCACAGGTGGATCTTTCATCATCTCCCATCACATTAAATAGGGGTGGGTGTGAGCAGTTTGGAAACTTCTGCTTAAATATTTTTTAAGCCTTTTAATCTTTATCACAGAATCTCATACTTCCAGTCTTTCCCCTGTGAAATGCACTTCTATCATGACATTATTGACTCATTCGATTATTTCAGATATTTAGTCCATTTATGAGCAGTTTCACTGCATCTCAATGGACAGACACACTTAAAACCTTACATTTATGCCCTTTTATCTGCTGGTACTAAACAAAATCACACGGTGTGAGATAAATTCTAAAAAAATTGCTAAGAGAATGACTCAACCGGATGGAGATATTTCTAAATAAACAAGCCTCAAATAAAGCCGCCTACACTGGCCCCACAGGGATTCTAGAAATGAGAAAGCACTTGCCAAAAGCCCAGGTGATATTAATTTAGAGCTCTGGGCTGGTTCCCCTAAGCTGCCAAGTAACTTTGATGCACTCGTGTATTTCCACAATGCAGTGGTGTGTCACATCGTGAAGGGTGAGGACTTTTTCTAAAAGATTATGTTTTGTTTGCATTAAAAAGGGCTAAAAGAAATAAAAACATAATGTTAAAGAATTAAACAAAAGCAGACAGCAGACTGTTGTTTCTGGTGTAAAGGTTAGGAATTCAGAGGACCTATAATATTCAGTGAAATACAAAGATGGGATCCAATGCACTGTTATTCTGACCAAGGGTGTTTCTGCAACGAGGCACACCATGCCTTAAGGATCTAAAAAAACATATAAACATTACAACAATTGGGTTGTTTAGCCATCAGTAATGATTTATGGAAGCTTAGTTACAAGTGAATATAGGTTGTTCAGTAACGTAACTAGAGGGGGATGGGCCGTGGTGCAGGAGGTGCAATTGGGATCCCCCACTCCCCTCCATACGCCCAGATTCAGCTGCCAGGGGGGCCCTGAAGCGGTTTGGATCCTGGCCCAATCGCACTCCCTGCTCCCCTGGTAGTTCCACCAATGTGGTTGTTTAAATAGGACATGGAGATAGGGTTGCCAATGGCATCGGCAAATTTCAGGGCTTTCTGTATAAATAGAATAATCCCATACCTATGCCAATTATGATAAGGCAGTTTTTGAAGGTAAAGGGGCTGTTCATCTTTACATTCATTTTTAGTATGATGTAGAGAGTGATATTCTCAGACAAATTGCAACTAGTGTTCCTTTTTTATTATTTGTGGTTGAGTTATTTAGCTTTTTATTCAGCAGGTCTCCAGTTTGCAATCTTGGGTTTCTAGGGTCCACATTACCGTTAGCAACCATGTATTGATTTGAAATAAAGACTGGAATATGAATAGAAGAGGTCCTGAACAGAAAGATGAGAAATAAAAAGTAGCAATTACAATAACATTGTAGCCTTACAAAGCCTTTGTTCTTACATGGGATCAGTGACACCTATTTGAAAACTGGAAAGAGCCAAAAGAGCAAGGCAAATAAATTAAAAACTATGTATATATAGGAATTAGGCATTCTATAATATACTAAAATTGATGTAAAAAGTGACCCGCTCCTTTAAGCCCCTTTTGAAGGCCAACATTTCTTCACCCTGAAATCTCAATTTCACCTCCAAGATGGGCTTCCAGGGGTATTTAGGGAAACAATTACTCAATAAACCCAAATCTATTCCTAACTAGTCTACAGACTTCACCCCCATTCATGTTTTGAAGTAGTAGTAGCCTTATAAACTAAAGAGGCTCTAAACAGACTTTGGACCATAGGAGGGAGATTGAAAATGTTTCAAAAACACTGATTTAGAGGGACCATTGGCCTGAAAAAGGTTTATTTCATATACAATTTGCTTTCAGGCAAAACCACTGAACCTGGAATAAACCAAGATGTTTGCAAGCCTGAATGTGTGTGAATTTTGTACAGAATCAATTAAATATTATTATTATTAACATGTATTTCTATAGCGCCAACATATTGCGTAGCGCTTTATACCATTAATTTCATGGTGGTTATTGATTGGTTTAGATGACTATGGGGCCTGTTAGAATAATAATAAACTCCACTGAGATTTTATATGTTTTCTCAGCAAAACATCTACATATTTCCTTTTAGGTGTTGGCCCAATATGCAATGCAAAGCAACTCCCAATTACCATTGCTGAGTAGGAGACTCAGAGCACTTTTCTGAGAATCACCCAAATCTTTATCACACTTTATTTTGCCTGAGCAAAGCCAATACAGAATATTACGTTCGTAAACTAGTCATCCACTGCATAACTTTTATGAGAAACTTGTAGAATCCCATTAAATTACTAAAAGACCAGAAAGGATTCACACAGGAGTAAACTAAAATCCAACTTAAGCCTGTGTTGTTGTTTTTTTTAATTTACATTTTTCAGGCGCATAGAAGGTTCAGCTGAAAACTAGCCCTTTAACTCACAAGCATTAAATTATTATCAACTGTTGTTTATGTAGTGCTGGCACATTTACGCAGCACTTTACAAAGGTTATTCATGATTCACATCAATGACACAGATCATGGTAAAAGAGTCTTTTAATAGCCCTAAATCCCATAACAGATCAGGTTTGACTGTTTTATTTAAACATTGCCCTTTGTAGGAATTTGCAGTACACTACTTGGTCAGCACAATTGGTCTTTCACCTTATTAACGCAACTGTGACTTAATCCTGAGTAATAATTGTGTGATATAATCATTTCACAAAGCTTGAGAAACTGGACAATTTTTGAAACAATATTTTGCCTCTAAATTTCAGATATTTTGTGTGCACTTAAACTGATGCAGATTATCTAGCAGTGTACTATTACTGACATCAAGGAACAGTTTATAATAGCTAAGAGAATATTTTTTTAGTGGGAAAGAATTATTGATAATCAAGTCCATGGAAAGAGGAGGGCATGTAAGCTGGTCTTATTACTTCTACATGGTATAGCTGTTCTTTATTTGCAGTATGCCTAGTGAATATACCTTCTCAATGAACATCCATATGTCTATATTTACTTTTATTATGATACTCCTTTGTGGCCTTTAATTGGAACCACTCATTGTAGCTTTCTACGGGTGCACTGGCTGGTTTTTAGAAAGAGATGAATTCTCTGGGTTTTCAGGAACATCAAAGATAGAGTGTTCCTGAGCTTTTATATAATCTACAAACTATTTCAGCAGATGAGGTTGAGTTACCAGCCAAGTAGTTTTGTTCCCGTTACTCTGATTAATATTTTGTGTTGAGTCATTTTTTTTTTAGTCTTCTTCCTGCCTCCCCCTGTAGCAGTCTCATTTCTCTCGGGTGGGGAACAGCTGCAGCAGACTCTTTCTAAGAGCTAGATTGGCCAGCATGATTCAGGGTCTGTGGGAAATGACAGAGAGCTTGACTTGCTTCCTGTGAGAGATTCTTAAATGATTGGATGTAAATCAGCTTTCATAATAAATAAGATTTTTTTTAAAGTAAAGCATGCAATGATAAATGTGCAGCATTTTCTACAATTGTTTTACATTGCCATGTGCCAGATGAGGAGACATACAAATTTGCTTTGCATAAAAGGGTAGATAAATTGAGTATCCCATATGTGCCCAAAAAAGGCTGACTGTGCACTGACCACCCTTACCAGCCAGGTACCATAATGCATGAGCTGTCATTGCTGAGACACACGTAGAGTGAAAGGAGCTCCATGACCTGTATAAAAGCACTTGACCTTTAGCCTTGTGCTTTTATATGATCATGGAACTTCTCTGTGCCTTATAATATCCCTAGGATACACTATTCACTATATATATGTAAAGCAGATCACCCCTTCAGTGTTTGGAAGCAAATGTTGTTGTGGCCCATTGTGTAACTATACATCTTTGATGATCACAGTTTTCAAACTGGCAGTACTTCCTAACCACATTATTTATTTGCCTGTTTTTATTTCAGAGTAATGGAGCACTCTGAAGCAAACCGCATGACCACTCAGAACATTGGGATTGTATTTGGACCAACGTTGATGCGACCAGAAAAGGAGTTGTTTTCCAACATTGCAGCAAATATGGTATATCAGAACCAAGTAGTGGAGCACTTCCTCACTTATTACAAGCAGATCTTTTCAGATGGTCTTGCAGAGTAGGGACAGAACTCTGAATTTTAGTTTGTGCAGTTTTCAAGCCTAAAATCTGTCATTGAAGATATTTTCAAAACTTTGAGACATAATAATAATCTGCAACGGAGTCAGCAGATGAATGCAAGCACCAGAGATGACATTTTTCTAAACAGCATAAGCTAATTTAGAGGTTGCAATTCTACATTTTGAAATATCCAGAGATGTGTATTTATGGAATGCTCTAGAAATAAAATATACTTACATGGCCAGGGTTGCAGATAAAACAAGACTCGCCTTGTAATGAAAATAAGTATGATGGTTATTGTCCATTGACATGGCAAGGACCACCAGAAAGAAGTCTTTCCTCAAGATGAGAGGCTATCAAACAGAATTAAACACTGGAAGATTCTGTCTTTGAACTTATTTACATCACTGACTTTTATAGCTACTTCATATGGACATTCTATGCAGCAAACAAGAGACATTCTACTGTATGAAAAAGAAATGTATACATATACATACAAAGTAATGATCATTTCTCTGCTTCAGTCACAGTCAGACAGTAATGACATGGTTTTTGAGCCAGACTGAGTATAATACAAGCTGTTTAATTATACTAATTACTGTAAAGTTTATGTGACTTTACAAATTATGTTTTCTAGTTCAGAAGATGTTACCCTCAACCAGTTAAAAGTAGCTGTTGTATGTAATGTTTTGTGTGTATGGATTTGTGTTTGTTTTAACTTGATTTGAAGGCTTCTGTTACATGAGTAATTTCCAACCATGGTGTCTATTTGCTCAAAATCAATGGGATATTAAATGTTATCACTTTCCTTTAGGTTCCATTTGTCATAGCAGAATCTAACATAAAAGAGTTTTTATTACTGAATTTTATCTGCATGTACTGCTACGTTTCTATGTTATCTATTTGGGCTGCCCAATGCCCCATAGTGAATATAAGTGGTTATTGATTCTTCTTCAGCAGTAGATAGAGGAAATGGCACAAGTATTGAAATCATTTGTAGAAAGTTCTAAAGAGAGTTTGGCCCAATGTTATAGTGATAAGTAACATCGGATAATTCTGAAATGTGAAATGTAGTCATTTATAGAGTAGGCAATGTAGCACTTCAATGGATATTGAGAATCAACAAATTCTATGCTAGTTCTAAGTGCAAAATAATATCATATAAGACTTGTAAGGGTGGTATATTATCAGTTAAAATTCACATGTTACTGTTATAGAAAACATAAATAAAATAAACATTTAAACCCATCACCCACTGTAATCATGCCGTTGTTTAAATCTCATTCTCATAAAATATCAGCTCCTTTTGCAGGCATTGTATTAATAAAACAAGTGTGCTTCATAAAAACATTCTTTAAGCATTGGCATGTACACAAACATTGCACATTGCAAATATTTCCTGTGAAGTCTCAATTGAGAAGAAGCAGCTCTTTCTTTTGTCATCTTACCCATTAATAGTCTAGACCAGGGGTCCCCAACCTTTTTTGCTCGTGAGCCACATTTAAATTTAAAAAAGAGTTGGAGAGAAACACAAGCATGAAAAAGTCCATGTGGATGTCAAATAAGAGCTCTGATTGGCTTTTTGGTAACCCCTATATGGACTGGCAGCCTACAGGAGAGAATGTTTGGCAGGACATCTGTTTTTTATGCAACCAAAACTTGCCTCTAAGCCAGTAATTCAAAAATAAGCACCTGCTTTGAGGCCACTGGGAGAAACATCCAAGGTGTTGGAGAGCGACATGTTGCTCGTGAGCTACTGGTTGGGGATTACTGGTCTAGACGTTATGGTTGTCATCTTTGAATCACTGGTATGAACAAAAATACCTATCACAGGAGGGTAAGTATTTCAGCTAGTACTTAGCTCTTGTTGGTGGTAGTAAATATCAAGTGTTCCCAGGTATTTCAGTTGAAGTGACATGCATGAAAAGGTTTTTAGCATTTTTTGTGCAAAAAGACATTCCGATTCAACGGAAAACAAATTAGACAAATGTCCCAGATTATTAAAGGTGAGAAAAAGAGATCTCTCAATTCAATCACAGATTTCCAGATTATAGACTTTCCTTAGTTGAGTTTTTTTCAATAATATTTGGCCTAAGATTGGAAGCACAAAACTGTCTTACTAAGCATCTAATTCCTTTCTCCAAACCAAATCCTTTAGTCTACGGTTAGGGTTGTTGTATTTTTGCAATTGTGTATGATCAGTTACCAAAAAATGTAGTCATCATTTGATAATCAGAGAAAGTTCTATATGAGATGAAATTTTTAGGATTTTCTGTCCGTTTAGGGATGCGAATTGTTTACTGAAGTGGTACATTTAAACAGATATTTTCTCAAGTTTATTTCTTTTTATGAATAATAAGCGAGAGTTAAGGAGCTGAGAAAATGGAGTGTGCTCAATTTATTACCCATTATCATTTAAAATATTTAAATTATATTGGAAAGTTTCTTTGAGTTATATTTTCTTTCATTGTGCCTGGCCTGGCCAATTTGTTTTTCTCAAATCTGTTTTTTTTTTTCAGTCCAACAAATCTTGAGTGTCTTCATTCATCCTACTTCTGTATAGGAATTTGTCTAATGGATTTAGTATTTAAATGTGAAGAACTGTTTCAATACTAAGTGCTTTTTTAACTCCTTTACTACTTTCCCTGTATTTAAATAACCATAAAAAAGTGTCCAGGGTGGAAGTTTAGATCTTGAACATTCTAATTGGTTGAGGCGATGATGCAATGTTAGAAGAAGAAGCTCTGTCTACTGGATTGGAGAATAAAGATTAGTTCACAGATTATATTTAATATATTCTAGAATTTTCTCAAACATTCCAAATGATGATGTTTCAGATGTTTTGGGTTGTGGTCCAAACCAGGAGCAATAGTCCATATTTGGTTACAGTGTACAATGTATTATAGTAAAGACTTTTTCCTCCTCCTCCCAGTCTGAGGCCAAAATGAATGATATGGGTATTTTCTGACTTTTCCTTCTTGTGAGTTATTAAACTTCTTGTGATATATTAAACATTTTAAACAAGCAGTTAAAGCGAAACAGTTCAATGTGAAGGAAAAGATGTGAATCTGTATAGTCTATATTTTTAGTATATTTACAATAAACATCTCAAAATGAGTGTTTAACTTTCCTGTAATATTATGTATCTTTTGTTTTAAGGTTTTTAAAACTATTTTCAAAAATGAGCTCTTGGATATATTGTAGGGTATGTGCATAACACCAGTGGGGTACAGATTACTCACAATTGGTGCCAGTGGTTTAAAACCACTATAGTAGATTTAGCTACAGGCAGCAACAAGTTCCACACATAAATACTGTATATGTGGCATAGTAATCTCATTGACACCTTCAGTTGTAATTACCTCTACCATTAGTCTAAATCAGGGGTGTCCAACCTTTTGGCTTCCCTGGGCCACATTGGAAAAAGTAAAGTTGTCTGGGGCCCCACATGAAATACACAAACACTTTTGATTTGTAAAAGTAAAGAAAATGCAGAGAAAATAACTACAATTCCAATAGGATAACCAGATAGAGCTATACACTGGAATATGGGACACCTGGATATTAAATAGACTTATTATTATTATATTATTATTACTAACTGGGCAATGGGTAGAGTCCCCCCTCCTGCCTACTCCTATATCCTTTCCTCCAACCAAGCCTTTCAAGCTGGGCCGCATTCATATCCATCCTAGGCCACATGCGGCCCTCGGGTCTAAATTGCTTGTTACACTCTTTATCTACAGTATATATGCATGACTCTAATGTGCAACCTAACTTTGAACCTTGCCTTAATGTAGATTAAGTATTATTTACAGGAACTTGTGCTCAGAGTCAAACTTCACTAAATCCTTGTGCCTTTGGCTTTGGGCCCACATCCTGCCTTTTTCCATTGGGGGAAATACTCAAGAGACTAATGATTTATTACCTCCTTGTATCCTGATCTTGACCTCCCTAGAGCAATTATCCTAGTCTTCATAATCTACAGGGAAACACTAACAAGGAAGGCACAAACCACATAATTAGTTGTGTGAAAAACAAGAATGTGCCAGTACATTATATTTTTTTAAATATGGAAGAAATGTGCTTAAAAAAAGAAGTGTTTTGAGTTGATTTACTAAACATCTCTGCAAAATCTCTGCCTCTTTTCCAGGCTGTGCAGGGTAACCAATCAGCAGCTAGGCTGACCTGATAGGGAAGTGAAGCCTGTCTTTGCTTGTGTTGTGTAACTGCAGGGCTGTGATTGGCTATTCCCCTCCTACTGTGCTTCTGGGAGAGACCATTAGGACATGCTCACCCCTCAGTTGAAACATTGACAGGGGCTGTAGCAGGTCTATAGGGAGCTCCAAAAACAGTCATTTTTAGCCCAAAGTAAAACCAGCACCATATAGTATTGATTATTGTCTACAAAATTAGGGGTGTTTCATGTATCCTATATAATATCCTTTAAACTGTTTTTCTGAGATATAATATCCTTTCTACAGATTCAGCTTCTGGCAAAAAACACTGCTAAAGCTGCACCAAGATGCTTTGTTTCTCTGTAGTGTGAAAAAAAAGAAACATTGAACTACAGTACATCAGGTTCTTTCTTCAGTTTTTTTAAGAATACACAGGCAAAATAATCATATAAGAGCATGCTTTAATTCACTATTTAACGTGTAAAACCTGATAACATAAACACACAAAAAAGCTTCTTTTTGAACAGCAAAATGTATTTATTAAAACCCGATACAAACCACCTTATCATAAATAGGGGCATGTACATCCCTTTATTCTGCAGAGTTAGTTCTCAGGGTTTAGAAGTAGGTACAATTTTAAAGAACACTTTACACTGAAATTCGCATAGGTAATACTGGTGTTATTAAAAATATGTAATATTAAATATTCAATATACAGTATTAAAAATATGACATATTATGGATTTGTATATATATGTGTGAGTATGTGTGAATTATCATGTATCCCATACTGTTAAATGCAAGTGGTTTTGTAGTCGCCAAGGAATTACATAACCATATAAATGGCCTGCGCTGAAGGTCATGTAACTCCTAGGTAACTTTTATTATATTTACAATACTTAAGAGCTTCAAATAAATAGTGAAATATATCCATTGATTGACATGTTTTTCACTACTGCATGAACTGGTCGGGCATCACTATATAAGTACGTAGGGATGTGCTGTACGGATACCATGGTGTAAAGACTGTGGGGGCATGTGGGTGCGACTTTGCCTGAGACAAGACATGGCAGTGGGGGGCCTTGTTGGGAAAATTTTGCACCTGGCTCATAGAACTATATACAACTTTATTGAAGATGTACATTGATGGGCTTGTGATTAACTACATCATGGGGCAGATTTACTAAATTCGTTTGAAGGATTCGAATATTCGAATATGCAAATTAAGTATTTTCAACTATCGAATATAGAATATTCGGTCGCATCGAATAGATCAAATAAATATATATTCGATCTTTCTCGAAAATCTTCATAGTCATATATTCGATCGTTCGACTATTCGCCCATTGAAGAACTTGCCCTTTAAATTTTTATTCGACTTCCTACTTCGCCAGATTGAACCTACCGAATTGCAATAGAAGCCTATGGGAATTCCCCTATAGGCTTTTTTTTTCTGTCTTTTGCCGAAGTTCAATCATGCGATCGAACACTTTGATCGTTCGATTCATACGATTTTGGTGAATATTCAAAGTTTTTCCTGCGACTTTTATTAGAATCGTTCGCTCAAAACCGGCTATTATATTCGATTTTGGCGAATATTTATTTTGACCCTTAGTAAATCTGCCTCTAGTATCATTTCATTATTCTTATGCAGAAAGGACTTTTCAGTAAATCACTAGTCCCTTCCTTCCTTCTCCATTGCCTATTTTTTTATGCATAACAAAGAACAAACAGTATTAAAGAAGGAAGTGAATTTGGAAGGAGAGGAAAAGCAACCTGAAACAGCCCTGTGTATAAGCTTAAACAGAGTATATCACTTAATACTTTGACCCAATTCCTCAAAAATGCACTTATGCTGTTACTCACAGTAAGTGGCTAGGGGGAATTTACTAACATTTTTAGAACAATAAGATATATATATATATAGCATCTCACGTGTCTGGTTCTCTAGTCTTCATAGAAGATAACACCATAATAATCCTGTACCTTTAGTTTCACATTTTAACCTGGCGTTAAACATAGCACCAACTAGACCCTAGAAGATTAAAAACTATCATTATCCTCTGATGAATGAGTTAAACTGTCTGTAATTTAGTAGCAACATCTAGAATGTAGCAACATCTAGAATCCATCACAGAGTGAGAGAATAGCAAATGGGTTGGAGAAAAGAAGAAGCGACTAGGATAAAATAATATATAGGGTAAAATGAATAAAGGCGAATAGGACATAGGTAGGGGGTGAGATTGGTTCATGAGGCTACAGAAACAGAGACTGAAACATGGGTGGAATAGTGGAGAAAATGGACACAGTGAGAGGAATAGGGAGGAGAGAATGGCAGATAGGCACAATGGGAAGGAGCGGTATTGGTAAATAAGAGAACAGTATGTGGAAAACCGGGGAAAGATAAAATATGTTCATAAGAAAGTGGCACACTGGGAATGGAAGGGAAAGAAAACCTGAGAGAAAAAGAGGGGAGATGGAGCAGTAAAAATATGTTTTATTTAAAAAGTACTTTTTCTTGAAGGTTGAAAGGTAAATGAGATGCAACAATTCCTTTATACATGATAATCATGCAAAAATACCCAGGCCTGACATTGTAGCATCTCCATAATGTTTCAGTAATCCACAGTATTGTTGTATTGCATTCAGCCTTGGCCACTGTAACTATAAGAGCATATGTTTGTGTAATAAACAAATCTATCGTGGGAAAGCTAGGGCGTGTTAAGTGGGCAGCATTTTTGGAAGAGAAATGGGACAGTTTGTACTGGAGGAACGAGGCCTTGTGCACATGATGTATAGTGTGCAGTCACAAAGAGATTAAATAAAGAACTTTACTAGATTCTTCTCTTTTTCCACCAGCCAACACTTGCGGAGGGGGGGGGGGCTGCTTTCAGATTCTAGACTGTGTTAGCACATATCACAAGGAGAGAGCTGATATCAAAACAAGGTGCCAAAATTTGAAACAAGTGTCTTAGTTTTGGCTTTTACAATACACAACACGCCTTAGAGACATTTACACACTTATTTTTAACCCCGCAGTGTGACTTTCAGTTGAAACCTTTAGCCCCAGTTCATTAATATTACATTCATTTTCTCTCATTTCTTTCAACATTATTTTTTGTTATAAGCAATGATTAATTTCTGGATAATTTTATGTATGAAATACACCCTTCTGGGACCTGAGGATACTGAATTCAGATTGCAAATATATAACATTTTAAGAGCATCTGGCTTGCATTAGTAATAAATGGACGTAAGACACTAACAATTCACAGCATAGTTTTATGATATACTGCATCATGTTACAGGCACACAACATGGGGTAACGCTGGGTTGGATCCTGCTAAAGTTATAAAATGAATATTCAACTTCCAGATACTTTTAACTGATGCCCCCCTCCCCAGATTATAACACCCAAGGAAGGATATAGGAGGATGGTCAATGGCTATTCAGCTTATGGTTGATAATTTCATTGTATTTTGAATTAATGATTAGAAATGTATTCTAAATGTAAAATATTCCACTTTGCTAAACTTTAAAGGGTGGGTATGAGCTTGGACCAGTATATATCGCTATGGAACCTTAAAGTGAATCATATGCAAGGCATAGACATTCTTTGATAGAACCACAGAGCTAATCCTAAACCTGTAAATTGTTACCAATTCTGCCTAGTAGGTTATATATATTTTGCTTGTAAAAATAAATGAAGTAATTTGCATTAATAGCTTGGAAACTATAAGTAATTCTGCCACCTAAAGTGGTACTGACTGTCCATAATTGAAGATACACAATGATCATTTGCATCTAAACTAGGGATGCATGGAATCCAGGATTTGGTTTGAGATTTAGCCAAGACTGATCATTTTTTCAGCTGGATTTGGATTCGGCCAAATCCAAGTGCCTGGCCAAAACGAATCCTTAAAATCACGTGGCGTTTTGCCACACAAACAAGGAGGGGCAAAATGTAACTGTATGCTGCACATGTGATTCCCTTTAACTCTTCAGACTGCTAATTTTCATATGCAAATTAGTATTCAGATTCATCTTTGGATTCAATCCACAATAAAGAAAAAAATCAAAACCCTAGCCACCCATGGCACACGATTTTACAGGCAATATTTTACTGGAATGCCTTGCTTGGGGTACAGCATGAGGCTGTGCTGTCCAACTCCTGTGGTACAGAGGGACAACATTTTTCCAGCCTACTTTGTGGAGGGCCTATAATGGAAACCAGTGTTGACCACGCCCTATTTTAAAACCATACCCACTTTAAACCAAACCCATGTTACTTTTCAAGAACAAGACCATATCTACATTAATGGGGGTAGCACACCAAAAAACCAAATGGTTGGTGATCGCTGCTGGGGTATCACTCATCACTCAGATCACGCAGATTATGGCACACACAGGGAGCATAGGGCAGGCAGAGTATGGCACACACAGGCAGAGTAGGGTAGGCAGATAAATGCATTGTAAATTCAATACAAAGCAGTATTTGTCATAACTGTGCTGCAGAAAGTCTGCCTGGCATGTTTTACATGACAAATAATTAGAGATGAGCAAAATATTTCACCAAGAATGGATTCACTGCAAAATTCCACATTTTCAAATATTCGCTGGAATTTTTTGCAGTGATGAAACATTGTAACAAAACGCCTTATCGACCCCAATATAATTTGCACAGCAAAAGTTGCCTTTCAAAAAAGGGCATTTAGTTCAATGTTTATTTTGCAGAAAAAGTCAAAGTGAAGAACCGTCCACTGACTTCCGTGTAATTTTGCACTGAAACAATTTGCTTAAAAAAATGCCCTTTTACTCCAATGTATTTTGGTCAAAATAAGTTTCTGTGAAAATACACCAATACATTGACTTCAAAGTGTTTTGCAAAACTGGCTGTGGGACAGATTCGCTCATCACTGTTAATAATAATAATAATAATAATAATAATAATTGGGTATAGGAGGAACCAGAGACTTTGTTCATCAGTGGGTCATTGTTCTCTCTGTCTCATTGTACAGATGCCTCGCTGGCCAATGTATCCCTAAAATGAATTGTCCCAGCCTCACTGAGTACCAATCTCCTGATCTTTTTCTGTTCCGTGCTTACGACAGTAGGAGTACCGATGGTTCATATGCTGAGAGAAGGATCCGGAGTGGGAGAATCTTTTTCCGCACTTTTCACAATGGTAGGGCTTCTCTCCGGAATGTAGACGGACGTGTTCAATAAGGTGGTGTTTGTGCTTAAATGCCTTCCTGCAGATTTCACATTTATAAGGTCTGCTACCTGAGTTAGAGATAAAGTTTATGTTAGCCTTGGCTGCTCCTAAATAGATTATTTATTTTATGTAGTTGTGATTGGGAGGGGGGATAATTAAATTCCTTCCGGCATGAACTGAAATCCAAAAGTATTTGCATTTCTGACATGCAAGTTATTTTTTCTTTGTCTATTTTTGTATCACATGTCTGTCTGAATCCATTCAATATGCTTCTTGGATATTTTCTTTCTCCTTCTAATGTAACCTAGGCAAAACACAAATGTTGTTTTTTGAATGTAGAAACTGCTCTTTGCTATACACTACACTGCTAGTCCTGGCTTCATGTAGTATTAAAGCTATGGTGCCATAGACAGTTACCCTCTAGCCAGAACTCTGAATTCCTCGAATTTGTTTTCAAAATGTTATATTTGTGTTTATGCCTTTTAAACAACCATGGTAATGCTAGTTAATGAGGGAGTCATTTATGATGACTGGGGAAAGATTGCAAGAGCACTAACGGTCACTAAAGGTCCAGTAATCCTTTGTGTGTGATAAAACAATCTGGTGCAATGGGCAGAATATCAGCAAACACAAGGCCCCATTGCATTTTCTGTCGCACCTTACAGAAGCAGTTAAACCATATTTGCTAGCACCTGCTAATAAATGTACAGTAAATACTCAAAAATAAATATAGTTGTACAATACTTTGTAAAGCCAAAATATAAGTGCTCAATCTAAAAGTGTCTAGTTTTCATTATAGTGCCATCTTGTTTAATTTACCTTAAAGGGATCCTGTCATGGGAAAAAAAAAATTCAAAATGCATCAGTTAATAGTACTGGTCCCGAAGAATTCTGCATTGAAATCCATTTCTCAAA
>CM044433.1:144709387-144723066 GCA_024363595.1 Xenopus borealis | reverse complement strand
TGGAACAGCACTATTAACTGATGCATTTTGAAAAAAAATTTTTTTCCCATGACAGGATCCATTGAAGACCCTCTCACCACGAAATTCCTTGAAGCAATTTTCCCGCAAGCTACAGAGAAATGCTAATAAACCTCAATTCCAAAAAAACTATGAGCTACTTTTTCATAAAGTCCCTTTGAACATTTTGTAGTCTGAAATAAATATATATACTGAAACAAATCTACTCACCATACAACCTTGGACCCCAACAGAAAGTGGTTTTAAAAATGCCTTATACCCGTCAAGGTTGTTTATGATTGGGTAAAGTTGTAGCCCTTTAAAAGGATGGTTGGTCTGGAAAGCAGGGTTGTTGAAATTGTGTAACACACTTGTTGGAAGATAACGCGGATTAAAGGGTGGAGTTAGTGGTGCATCATATTCCAGCACAGAAAAAGAAGATGGGTTACTGTAATTGCTCCTTTTAAAATCATTAATTAGGGGCAGAGTCCTGTTTAACTTTGGCAAAGATAAGTCCAGTGGTTCCATTTGTGGTTCTTTATGGATAATGTTAGAAGGCATGGGAATAATATTCCTGAGAGATGGGAGGATATGGATTGCAGAGTCATGAAACTCTGGTTGGCAACAGTCTGAAGACTCAAGTTCAATCTCAGAAGTTGATGTTGTTTTACCCTCACTGACGTTTGAGTCATTTTGGTCTTTAGAACTTTTGGAATTTTCTGACTTTTGACTGGTTTTATGGAATCTTTCATCTGCTGTCTGATTGCCGGTATGAGAACTATTGGCTGTTTGAAAGAAATGGTCGTATTTAAATTCTGTATGACTTAAATCAGATAAAGCTTGATTGCGTTGACTAAGGAAAAATGAGTCTGGAAAATATTGATCATGTGGAGGGTTACTGGTTATTAGTGATGGTTTTGGAAAAGGCAGAGGGAAATGAACGCCAAATTGCCCCACATCAACTCCTGACCAACCATAAGCCGTGGCTGGTATTTGTTGTAAATTACTCCAACATGCATTGCCAACGTACCAGTTTTCAGTAGCCTGTTCCAAATGTGTTCTCATCGGTGTCATTCTCATATCAACCGACAACCTATCTACTGATCCACAGAAACTATTAAATTCATAATCTAGCCATGTTACTGGCATCTTTGCAAGAGGTCCAACAACTGGATCGTAAATTAACCAGTTTCCATGGCTCTGGTTTGCTGGGTGGTAGTGCTTTTCCTCTTCATTTTGATTTTTACATCTGGCAGTCCTTTCTTCTGATATACAAGGTAGAATAGAAGGCATTGTAGTAGTTTTCTGGTCACTAGAAAAGCATTTTCTGTTGTTAAGGTGAGAACTGTATGATCCAGAATGTGAGAATCTGCGTTTGCATCTTGAACACTCATATGGCTTCTCACCTACAGTAAATGCAATAAATAATTTAAATAAGATAACATTACAAATAGCCTGTGTATATTTTCTCCTATTTTCATTTATTTTTACTCCACTGGATATTTGGTGGGTAAGTGTGAGACCTCATTCCTGCCCAAATTCCCCCCCGCGAAGAAGCATTGGATGGAAATGTGGATGTTCAGGTATTCTTGGTTGTTTTAAGTCCCACTGTATGTCAGTAAAATATAACGAGCAAATCCAAAATGGATAATTCCTAGTGAACAATTGAAACAATATTAAATAAACTAAGAGGCTCCAAAAATTTTTGAAAAAAAATATTTAAACAGGTTTTCATGCCAAATAGCTTTCATGCTCCAAAAATTTTGAAAAAAAAAAGTTAAACAAGTTTTCATGCCAAATGCCTTGTGTGTTTTGGCAGAGTGATGCTTGGACACCTTCAAGATAATCTCTAAAGTTGGGGTGCCTGTGTGATAGCTCATAATAACTATACATCACTGTGTGCAATTATTGTATTCTGAATCCATAGCAGGTTATTATAATCTCTATACTTGCCAGGTATTTTCTTTGCAAATGGGTATCATCTTTAGATTATGTGAATTTGCATGCATAGTTATTTTATCCCATTATCACGACTACATTAGAGGCTGATATATGAACATGTACAAAATAAGTCATAATGTTTTCCTAGGCAGTAGGGAAAGGCAGTGGAAACGTGGATTAGAAGAGGAATGGAAACCAATTATCCAGAAAGCTACTAATAACAGGAAGACCATCTCCCAAAGAGCCCATTTTAATCAAATAATTCACATTTTCTGATAAAAAAGCAGTGTTTTGATGGTTACTAAGTTGCATAAATCCATACTTGGGGTAAAACGATACTATTGAGTCTATTTCATGTTTTTGTAGCCTTAAGGTATGACAATCCAAATTACAAAAAAAACTATTTCACAGACATTAAGTATAAACGATCCCATACCAGTATATTGCTTCTATATTGCCCACTTGGCTGCTAGGATGCACAGGGGGTTGTTTGGGCAAAATTTCCATCTAACTTTATTTTTCCAAGCCAGATTTGGGATGAGACAATGTATGCAAATACATTCTTATCCTTTATATCACTGTCAAATTATGACTGGCTTGCAGTCAATTGGGTGAACAACACAGGAATGTCCTTGTAACAGGATGTGTGTTTGGTTTCCGGCTGTATGGAAAAGACTCTTTATATGGCATTCTGCTATGGTGCTTAAGGCCAAACCACTGACCTCAGAGACTTAAGAAACACTATGTTTGGGTCAGCTGGTTTCATAACATGTGTAATTGGCTATTAGAAAGATTTGTCTCATAGCCAAAACTTATACTTACAGAGATGTACACAATTTTATGTGTGTCTTCATGAATGAACTATAATATATATGTTTTTTAATATTAAAGATAGACTATATTTTATATGTATTCTTAAAATTTCAATATGATGCAAATGCATCTTGCATTCTATACTTCTAGTCTATACTTACCAGTTGCAGCAAGAGGTTTGTTGACTGTAATATATAAACTATAATGTTATAAACACAACTTTTATATTTATAAATATTTTCTGTGTAATTGGATTTGCCTGTGGTATGCTGATATACTCTTATGGCATATCTAGAAAAAACAGGCTATGATAAAACTTTGGGGGATGTTCCTTGCCCCACCCTGTGCTTGATATTTTACAATGACCAGCCTATTTTAAAGGAGTATGCACTCATTGACAGCAAATCATACACTCTGAGCCACTGCTCTTGAAATGCATTGTAAATCCAAATATATAGCCTCAAATATATAGCCTCAATAACAGAGGTTATCAGATTTTAGTATGAAATCTGGGAACAGTATAGAAAACGGTGATACACAAAGCACACTATGCTTACTCTTCCTTTTATAAATTTGCAGAATAGTGATGGGCGAATTTATTATTTAAACAACGCGCGACTCGTTTTTTTTGGCGAATTTTCGCTGGCGAATTTTTGCTGGTGTTTCGCAAATTTATTCGCCAGCGGCGAATCGCGGGAATTCGCCCCTGGCGAATAAATTCGCCCATCACTATTCTGCAAGTTTATAAAAGGAAGAGTAAGCATAGTGTGCTTTGTGTATCACCGTTTTCTATACTGTTCCCAGATTTCATACTAAAATCTGATAACCTCTGTTATTGAGGCTATATATTTGAGGCTATATATTTGGATTTACAATACATTTCAAGAGCAGTGGCTCAGAGTGTATGATCTGCTGTCAATGAGTGCATACTCCTTTAAAATAGGCTGGTCATTGTAAAATATTAAGCACAGGGTGGGGCAAGGAACATCCCCCAAAGTTTTATCATAGCCTGTTTTTTCTAGATAAAAACAGGCTATGATTCGCTGGCGAATAAATTTGCGAAACACCAGCAAAAATTCGGCAGCGAAAATTCGCCAAAAAAAACGAGTCGTGCGCCGAAAATGACGCAAAGCGACAGAAACGACGCGACGCGTGTCGGAAACGACGCGCTGCGATTGACGCAACAAGTAGACGCAACAAGTAGAAATCAAAATAAATATACATAACTCTGTGCACACTTTTCAGTGCACTGTACATTTCTCTTATCTTCCTCTTTTTACCTTTTATCTACCTTGTACTGGTACATTAAATAATGTCCTCAGCCACATGTGCGTGCTGATAAAACAGGCTACGTTTAAGACCTTCTACCAGCAAACAGTTGGATGATTGTAGTTCATCCACATCTGTCAGGGATGACTGAGGAGGAATCCTATTGGTTTGATTTCAAACTCGTTTCTCCAGAACGCGGCATACACTTTACATTGAAAATTCAGTTTCTGCTTGTTATTCTAAAGTACTGTACTGATTAGTAAGAGGCAGAAAACATGTTTTCCTTTATAAGGAAATTAAAACATTGATAGAATCCGAGTGGCAGAAAACTGTATCCCTTCCCTGAGGATGTGTCAGAAAGATGTGATAAACTTCCTGTGGTTGATGCCCTAGTAGCCAGGCTTTCCAAGAAAACAGCTTTTCTAATTGATGATGTCTCCTCTCTCAAGAATTATATGGACGGTTGAATGGAAATAGACTTGAGGAGATTTTTAATGACTACAGAAGCCCTGTATAAATTTCAGCTGCTAAGGCTATGACTGTTCGGGTTGAAAATCTGGAACAAGCAATAGAATCTAAAGCTTCATTTGAGTCTCTTAGAGACATTTTAGCTGACATCAAAGTTTCTGCAAGTTTTTCTGTGGAGGCAGCTATTGATTCTACAAAGCTGGTTGCTCGATAGGGCCTCTACGAATACCTTATGCAAGCTTACTTATGAAGGAGAGAGGCTATTCTGGAAATCTCAAGTAAATTAATTTTTCTCCCTCAGAATAAATGTGTGAGAGTCACAGAAGGTCACAATCTGAAAGATATTATTCTAAACATAAGCAAGAGAATAGAAGTTACAGACAAAGGAGAGATTCCTTTCATTGCCAAAGCTGGCAAGGTGGACATTCCAATCTATTCCAATCCTGGAAGATTGTTAAAAGTTAAAACTGCATGAGATAAGGCCTGCCCAGGTTCCACCAGGAGTCCTGGGCAACCATAACACACTATTCTTGGGTATTGGATATCATCCAAAGAGTTTACAGAACAGATTCTTGCAAGGCCAAGGTTCCAGACTTAAATCAAGGTCGGCATGTCATGGAAGAATATGTCCGACAACGTATGACCAAGGAAGATGTTGTTCCTGTTCCTCATCATGCAAGGGGGACGATTCAAGCAGAGGTTTTCAGGACATGCCACTGTCAAAGATTTCAGCAAGACATGCAATGATACTGTTAGGTCCAATGGCCTCCGGTCTGGTGAGGTGGACCAGGTGGAGTATGAGACCACTTCAGTATCTTTTCTTAAATGTATGGGACAGAAATCAGAGGAACTTGGCCCAGCTTCTTCCTGTGCCTCATACAATCAAAACCAACCTCCTGTGGTGATCAAAAGAAAGAAATCTGTCAAATGGTTTTCCTCTTCAAGATCTCTCATGGATAGAAGTTTATACAGACATTGGGGAGCTCACTGCCCAGGGGTTTTGGGAGTCAAATCTAGCAGACATGCCCTCAAATGTCTCAGGAATTTTATAGAGGCCTCTTTTATAAAAATAAGACCCAACAATACCTCTACTGTTGTCTAACTAAAAAAGCAAGGGGACACCAAAAGGCTTGTACTTCTCAAGGAACTGGAGCCTATTATGGTCTGGGAAGAAAATCATCTTCAGGATATTACAGCAGTTTACATACCAGGGGAAGAAAAACAAATGGCAGATATGTTCCCTTGAAGACTCCTGGATTATACAGAACTAAAGTGAACTAAATCAGAGGTGTCCAGTCTAATCACTCACTTGTGTTCCTTTAAAGGAAAACTATACCCCCAAAATGAATACTTGAGCAACAGATAGTTTATATCATATTAAGTGACATATTAAAGAATCTTACCAAACTGGTATATATATTTAAGTAAATATTGCCCTTTTACATCTCTTGCCTTGAACCACCATTTTGTGATGATTTGTGTGCTGCCTCAGAGATCACCTGACCAGAAATATTTCAACTTTAATTGTAATAGGAAGATGTGTGGAAGCAAAAGACACAACTCTGTCTGTTAATTGGCTCATGTGACCTAACTTTATAGTTTGTTTGGGATGTTTGTGTGCACCGTTGAATCATACGATCCAAGGAGGCCCTTATTTTTTAAAATGACAATTTTCTATTTATGATTACTCAATGGCACATGCTACTAAAAAAGTGTATTATTATGAAAATGGTTTATTTGCATGAAGCAGAGTTTTACATATGAGTTGTTTTATGCAATATCTTTTTATAGAGACCTACATTGTTTAACCATATACCTAATGGGCAACTCTCCAGCATGCCAAGGTACCCAGGTTCTATTCGAGGTACCCTTTTCCTCAATTAGAAGCAGCGATTCCTTAACCCAGAAGAGGGAGGGTAGTCTAGTTTACATCTTTCTGTCCCTTCCCATGATTTTCTTGATGCTTCGATAGATTTTGATTTCACAAGTGGAATATATATCCATTCTTCCAGAATGGCCTCAAAGGCTATGGTACCCCCTTTTCAGGAGGCCTGGCACAGTAAAGGCACACTTGCCACAGGCAGCACCAGAATATGCAGAGCATCTACTTGGAAATACACCAATACATTCCTTAAACATTATAAGATGGATGTTTCTTCTTTAGCATAATCCTTCTCCTTGTGTTATATTGCTCAGATGCTTACCCAAATATTTTAGAACGGAGAGGATAGCCAGGAAAAGAAATATATCCCCTAGTAGAATCTACCAAGCATACTAGTTTTCTAGTTGAAGCTTTCAGAAGCTTATTACAAAGCAATGGAGCAGGAGTAGGGGGGGGGATTATACTTCTGAGCATTTTTCTTCTGTCACTTCTGATGCTGGATGAGATAACCAGATTCACATTACAAGACATTAGCCGCCCACAGAAACAGAGATGTATGGCTGGTGATTAATCTCCTGGCGTGCCATTACCCTAACTTATTCTGTAACTGGCACTAAGCCGCAGTGGTGGTAACTGGGGAAATAATTTAGCAAAGCCCTCATATTCAAAGGGGACAGGCTTTTCCCACAACTGGGTAATAGGTAACACACTTCTACTGTTCTTCAATACCTATTCCTTCACCACAGATATCCTCCTATAGCTGTTCAGTCTTGACAGAATGCCAACAAAACAGGCCTCTATTGGTCTACAATCTGCATGCTGAGCTGAAAATCCCACCAGCAGGCACTACCAAAGGCACTATTTCATCTTAATAGTTGATTAAAAACACCCTCAGCTTTGTTGAATGAGTTTTTCAATCAATCAGAAATTAGAACATACCATAACATGCGGCCATTTGCCAGAGAATGGCATTTCCTGGGAATCAAGTCCATGTTGTCTGTCCATGTGGCTGTAGCACCCCACAATGGTCCCTTTAATGGTGGTCTTATACCTTTAAAAATGGGTGGAGGTCTGGGCAGTCTCTCTCTCTCTTAAAAAGGGAAAAGAGAGGACTAATCCTGTGGAATTAGTGTTTTGGTCTTAGCAGTATCCTGTAAAATCTAATGGCTGGGGAAGATTAAGCCTATTGAGACCAGTCCCTTAGTCCAGCGTATGGGATTTACCTTGACATGATATAGCTTGTCAGCTTTATGATCATAACTTTGTTTTTATAAATACATGCACTTGCAAAGGTTCTAAATGACTAGTGAAACCGGGGACCCGGGAATGTGCATTGATCAAACCCCTCTCTTTTGTATGTTTGTCCCCAATAAATGGGGTTGGTTGGGAACTTTACTTTAAAGCTTTATGGTACAGGCATGGGCCCTGTTATCCAGATTGTTTGGAAATTGAAGTTTTCTAGATAACGGATCTTTCCTTAATTTGGATCTTCATACATAAAGTCCTCTAGAAAATCATGTAAACATTAACATTAAATAAACCCAATAAGATGGTTCTGCTTCCAATGAGGATTAATTATATCTTTGTTTGGATCAAGTACTGTTTTATTTTTACAGAGAAAAAGGAATTTGGATTATTTGATTATAATGGAGTCTATGGGAGACAGCCTTCCATAATTCGGAACTTTCTGGATAAAGTCCTGTGAGTGCGTTTTTTTTTAATATTTAGATTTACATTAACCAGCACCCAGGCAGTTGTTGTTTGTGTATGAGTGCTCCAGCCCTAATTAGCTTTATAGCTTTAGTCTTGAGAAAGGTCTTAGACAGAAACTGAAACATCGGCCAGTTTTTTTTAAATGTAAACAATAAAAACTAAGTTTTGACATTATTTCAAATCCCAGTGTGCACCTTTACTTTTTGGATTTTATATATATATATATATATATATATATATATATATAAATGCATATGCATCACTTTAGCATAACATACTCTGGAAGAGGGGTCAGTATATGGCTCTTCAGTCTGTTATGGGAGCTGGAATGGTCACTTTATGTTGAATTTTCATCTAAGCTTCAAGATTGCTGGAAGCAGATTTTAGTTTGTTCCTTTTGCTAGCTGTTCTGCACACACGCCTTTCAATCTACTTACCACTATGTATTCGAACATGCTCTTTTAAATGATGTTTAAACTTAAAAGCCTTTCCACATTCGACACATTTAAATTTTCTTAAGTCTGCATCATTCTTGGCAGGTGTCTAAAAAAGAAAGAGAAAAGATAAACGTTTGTTTTTCATTGGTACAACAATCAGTTTATTACCTGCTAAACTAGAGCATAAAAACTATTAGATATATAACCTTTTTTAAATTAACAATGTTGCCATCTGGAAGAGTGCTTTATCTCGCTTGTATTACAGTCTATTAAATAAGCTTACTAGATCACTTGAAAATTCAGAACCACTTCTAATAAACGCATGTTTCCATGAAATTGCAATGAATGCAGCCCTTCTAGCTGGAAGTATTAGACATGTCCCTGAATTTTCAAGTGATCTGGTAACCTTATAAAGATGGACACGTCAGGGCTTTCTGCAAACTTCCAAATCCTATGCAACATTTAGAATGAATTGGTCCCACATGTAGTACATGAGAAGATAAAGTCCCACCTGCCAACCTATAAAGCAAGATGGGCATTTGTACATAATATTCGATGTTCAACAAAGGCTAAAACCTACAGCACTTAACAAAAAAGTAACAGGAGCAAACTGTGAAGTCCAGAAAGATTCCCAGAAATAGTTTTTGTTCCCCAAAATTATTTTTGCACAGGAAAACTGCCCTATATAGATTCATTAAAAATGGTAATGTACTATTTATGATTGTACAGTAATTGCTATTTAAAGCAGTATCTGCCTGCCTGTTTATATTGTCAGTACTCCAGGCTCTGGCTTTTGTTGTTTGTCATAACAGCTATCCTAATTATTAATCCCAGATGCCATTCTCATGCAGGAAGAAAGCATACAGGCAATTGGTTTCCAGCACAGAGAAAGGAATTGTTACATTATCAAGTGGCAGCTATCATTGCTGCTTGGTAACTTGTACTGATCTTTCAGGCCCATAGTGTGCCTTTAAAGGGGTGGTTCACCTTTAAGGTAACTTTAGAATCTAACATAGAATGTCTAAATCTAAGCAACTTTTCAACTGGTCTTCATTTTTTTAGATTTTTTTTAATTATTTGCTTTCTTCTTCTGACCCCTTTTAGCTTCAAATGGGGGTCACTGACCCCATCTAAAGACAAATGCTTGGTAAAGCTGCAAATGTATTGCTTTTATTACTTTGTATTCTGGACCTCTCCTAATAGGGTTGACACCCGGCCGGTATTTTACCGGCCTAGACGGTAAAACACCTGCCAAGGCTGGGGCCGGTATTACAAATTTACCTACATTGTAGCTGCCGGTAAATTTGTAATACCCTTAAAAGACCCATCGGCCAGCCCCCAATCCCCTGTAAACTTAGCTTTTGTCCCCGTCTTGAAAGCCCATTTCAGTGGCCACGCCTCCTAACACATCATGACCCCACCTCTTTGACATCACATTCCACCCCTTTTTGTTCCCGCCCCCCACCGGCCGGTAAAACATTTAGGAAAAGGTGGCAACCCTATCTCCTAATAACATACAAGCTTCTTATTCAAGTCTATGCATAGAGTAATTTGGACCCTAGCAACCAGATTGCTGAAATTGCATACTGGAGAGCTGCTGAATAAAAAATAATAATTCATAAAACCAAAAATAATAAACCAATTTTCTTGCTTAGTTCAGTGTTGAAATGTATAGCTGCTATAAATAAAGTTATAAAAAAAATAAAACCAGCTGCAGATTGTCTCTGAATATTACTCTCTATATCATTCTAAAAGTCAATTTAAAGGCCAGCAACCCCCTTTAATAAAAGAATATGAACTAGTATAAAATTATGTTAGCATATATGTTACAGGCTGCTGTCTGAGATAATATATTCAAATGCTAAACCAATTTACAGTAGATAGAAGAAATAATGAAATATTATATTGCAAACATAAAGTGAATTGAGATTTAGAGCAAATTAAAAATGGCAAATTGTCTTTCTCCCATTAGGATAAATATGTGACTGAGAAGTGCAACAATATGGAGTCAGTACCTGAAGGATGTCTTCATTTAGTTGGGCAGAAGGGCAGAGGGAGAACGGGAGGTCAGTGTTTCCATGGTGATGGACAGTGCAGGATGAGCCACCCTTGCAATTACTCTCACAAACTTTACACGGATTCACAGCCACTCCTTGAGTTAAAATAATATGAACTGATAAGTGAAATTAATTAAAAAGGACAAAACGTGTGGTTATAGCTACACAGGAATAATGAAAAAGTGCCAGTTAAAGCAATGCAATTCTACAGCCATTTGGTATTGGTTTATGTGTTGATCTGCCCCAAGTCCGACTGTTGATACACAAGACTTTCATTTTCAGGGGCAACATTTTTAAACTTTGGTTGTTCCCCTTTGTCCATACTTCACACCTCTTGTATTTCAGAACATACCTTTATTAATGTAAAACATATTAAATCAGTGGTTCACCTTAAACTTTTAGTATGTTTTCTATTGGCCAGTGTATGGAAACAGGGCCGGAACTAGGGGTAGGCAGAAGAGGCATGTGCCTGGGGCGCAAAGGCAGATGGGCGCGTTGCGAGTACCTCTTCTGACGCCTTCCCCTAGTTTGGACCATTTTAGCCTGAACGGTGGCAGCTCTCTTTGGCCCAACTGCACTTGCTCTTCCTCATCACTTACTGTTTTGCACTGGTGTGGACTTGCCACTCTTCCACACATGTGCACTCGCTCTCTCACCACTAGAGCACTTCTGTGCATGTGCGAGCTAGGGTTGCCCATTTTCTTGAAAAAAATACCTATTTACCTTTTTTCCTATTAATAACATTGGGATCAGCCATCAAAAATACCTGTCAGGCCAGTAAAATACCAGCCAGGTGGCAACCCTAGTGCGAGCGTGGGGGGCGACGTAGTCAGCCAGGTTCCCTAGGCAGCCCGGCACTGTATGGAAACTAGTTTTATTTGTAATGTTTGTCTTTCTATCTAAGCCTTCTACTATTAATTTTATAGTCTGTTATTTAAAACATTGACCGTTTGCCAGGAAACGTAGCACTCTATCGACAGTTTCAGTTCCTAATTAAATACATTCAGAACTAAGCATTCAATTATTTAAAACACTAAAAAGAGCAAAATATCAATAGTATTATTAAATGCATGCATTTTAAGTTTGTGCTCTGGATTGTATTGTCTGCACATTCGACAATGTAATCTCACCGTAGCTTCACACAGCCAAATGTACTATACATGTTTATAAAAATACAGCATACTGGCCTGGCTAAATTCAAGTGGATAATGGTTGTTTTCCCGAGGGCTTAAAAAAATCTGTTTTACAACATTATATTGCAAAGTCCACATCTAAGATAGAAGCTGGGTGTTCAGACTGATAACCATCTTTTCTGTCCATTGGCAATTTCCATTAAAGGAAAATTCAACCCATACTAGAAAAAAAACCCTACTCCCCTACCCAGCATAGATCAATGTCCATCCTCCCCCCCCCCAGCCTAGCTACCTTCCCCACCGGGCAAATGCCCCAAATTTCTTACTTACCCCTCTGTGCAGATTCTGGCTTTGGGAGTTCACAGGCACCATCTTTTTTTTGTCTTCTGCCGGCATTTTCCTGCGCATATGCAGTTGGAATAAATCTCCAGTCCTGAACGACTGTGAATGCATCGAAAGTCACGAAAATATCCAAAATTGTTTCGGAAAGTTTCGTGACTTTCTGCACATGCACAGGGGAGGAGGAAGGTTGGTCTACGCAGGGTATGGGGCGTAGGGTTTTCTTTTCTTGTATGGGTTGAATTCTCCTTTAAAGCCAATGGTATGCATCATGGGTGGGGGCTATTTGTGGCTGAAATAAACCTCTCCCTGTATCATTAACCTCATTTCTTATTACAGGAGTGCCCATACTTTACTAATGAGAGGTCTAATTTTAGTGACGTTGTCCCATTATGATCAAAATTCATAAAAACATTGTTAGTATTCTGTTCCAATGAAATATACATAGTCTTATAATAGGGTTAAACAGAATGAAAATGAAATGTCTTTAAAATGCTACTTACAGAAGAACTAAGTCCTAAAAATGGCTAAAAAGTATATATTCTATATTATGAAGTCATTGAACATAGCTAAAGGTTAATGATCCAGCCCTTCAAAAGTGTTTGCCATCTTGGATTTTGTTAGGAGTGTCAATGACACTCACATGCTCAGTGTGTTTTGAGCAGCTGTTGAGAAGCTAGGCTTATATCATAAGCATATCCAGCAGAAAATGAGGTTTGTCTTTCATATAAGCTGATGTTACAGGACTGATTGTAATGCTACATTTTGATGCTACTTGTGCTGGCTGATGATCTGATATATACTAATTCTCTGAATTATTTACTAATCAGTCTTATATTGTGACATTTTTATATAATATATATTGACTATATTGTGAGTGGGTCCCTAAGCTCAGTAAGTGACAGCAGCACAGAGCATGTGAATCAGTGAATCAGCAGAAAAGAAGATGGGGAGCTACTGGGGCATCTTTGGAGACACAGATCTTTATTGTAAAGGGTTGTGGTTGCCTTGGGCTGGTACAGAAGCTCAAAACATAATCTACACCATCTCTGTCCTACTTTTAGTTAAGCTTTAGTTCTCCTTTAACAGAAATGCATTTCTTTACAGGAAAGAAATAACAAATTAAGACCATTATGGTTTACCAGAAAAGTTAGCCAAAAAATGGGTAGGAAAAAACATGCAGCTAAAGCATTAGCTGTATCATCTGAAACTTTAATCAAGTACAAGGAGGACAACCAAGCACGCAAACAAACAATCATACTAGTGAAACTCAAAAGGGTACTGTAGAAAAGTGTAAAACAAAGCTGAAATTATTTTTCTAAGTATAAATAAAAAGTGCTCACTGGAGACAGGGAAATTGGTTTATAGATATAGGGAAAAAGCAGGCAATTTAAACCCCTTCTTTTTTTCAGTTTACACCATTGGGAAACCAGTTAATGAAGGTATAGGCAACTGGACATTTAAAATACAGGGGGACATATGAAAATAACCAGAAGTCTGCAACATAGTGGCACAGATATAAATATGGGGAGACCTGATGAAACTTGATGATGGTGTTCTGTAGACTGGAGTCCATAACATTTGTTAGGGAGCCAAATCCAGTCTGTAAATGTCTAGTTTGAGTACCTGG
>CM044433.1:144673425-144686711 GCA_024363595.1 Xenopus borealis | reverse complement strand
TATATATATATATATATATATATATATATATATATATAGTCCAGCAGTTATCTCCAGCAATCCATTCAGCATGTTTATCAGTGACCCACATGCTATCCATGCATGCTTTTCATGTATAAAAATTGGAGTAACGAACTTGACTAAGTCTTGACAAAGGTCTTAAATGGAGACCACAACGCTGACCTGATCCATTTTAATTTATGCATTAAATAGAAGTATTTTTATTAGTAAAATCCTTGTGTGCATCCGTTACTCCAATTTTTATGTAAGTAGTCCTTGCCCAAAATGTGCCCTGAGAATTGTCAGAATTGTCAGATGGAAGCAGTAGGGGATGCTGGCATTAGTTTCAAATTTTCTGTTGAAAACTAGTAAACCAAACAGTTAATGAATTCAGCTTGTTGCCAGATTGCAGTTTTTAAAAATCTTTTAAGGCATAGCCTTTTAGTCCCAAACCTGGAAGCATTTGTGTATAAAGTAACCCATTCACAACCATTAAAACAGGGGTCCCCAACCTTTTTCACCCATGAGCAACATTAAAATGTAAAAAGAGTTGGGGAGCAACACAATCAGAGCAGATTTAGAACTTGTTGCTAATAATAACATGCAAGTCCCATACGGAACATAAACCAGAATGAAACAAAGAAACTAATGTCTTTTCATGAGCTACAATGATGCTTTAATTGAGACTGAAGAATGCTAGATATGCAAAATAAAATTTTAAAGACAGGTATGTAATCACTTAGAATCTGTTACATTGAAAGCTATGAAAACTGGTGGTGCCATTCCCCGTGGTATATTGTTGAAAGAGTTTTATTTCTAACCCAATTCACTTCTGTTATGTCATTAGAAGTCTTGTAAAATACCCTATTCTCATAGCAAGAGTTATTTTTTAAAATAAATTTTAGCTTTTGGACATGGCACTCCAATCTGAAATAAATACACCAAGTTGTAAAAATGTATTATCATTCTGGATTGCAGATACTGTATATGTTTTATATCGAGAGAGAGAGAGAGAGAGAGAGAGAGAGAGAGAGAAGGAGAAAGATACAGTCTTTTGTCATACGTTGTGGTCTTTACCTGAAATGCACATGAAATCACGCTCCTCTTTTTTAAAGTACAATAAAAGAAAGTCTCTTACCTTTCAGCTGCAAAACATTTGCAATTGAATGACAAGGTCTTTTTGCTCTCATGCTAAATATCTATCAAACAAAGGCGTTTGGAGTTTCTGTTTTGAGTCATCTGTGCCACATCTAAAAGCCACCTCCACAACCTGACAAATATACTAGAGGTAGCAATGTGAAATTTCATTGGTGTTGCCCAGATAAAGAAGCTCTTGGTGTGAAGGAATCCTAAGCCCTCACTTGCCATTCATTGTTTTTGGCTGTTTTGCTGCTTTGTAGGACAGTACTTTTAATGGTTACATGATGTGTATATAATTGCAACGATAAATTCCTAAAATAAAACCAGCAATCTTTTCTATAATATTACATAAGCTATTTTGGAATGCTTTTAATAGTCATTTTCCTGAAATCTTTTTCAGTAGCAACACAAAGGGGCATGCTTATTACCTGTTGAACTTCATATTTGGGCCAACTGATGGCAGAATAATCAAGTAAACTCCTTAAAGGGCATGTAAAAATAAAATCCTATTTTTAATGAAAAAGAAACCTATCTCCAATATCCTTTAATTTAAAAATATGTACCGGTTTTTATAAGAAACGTGACTTCATTTACATGTGTGGATAGGAATTGTCAGACAATACCTAACTGCTCTGCAGAGAAACAATCATACTTATGAACAGCAGGGGGAGCCCCCACCTTACTTCCCAGCCATGCAGAACTCCAGCAGCTTTGTTTCCCTGTAGAGCAGTCGGTGACTGTGTAGAGATTGTATTGGATTTTATTTTTGCCTTTACATTCCCTTTACTCTTTCCAACTCCAGCTGCAGGGACAAAGATCATGGATCCAGATTTAAACAGATAAACTGGGATTCTATTTGGAGGATTATTTTGCTGCAGCCACTGGCTCTGCAGAGTTGGAGAAAGTCTGTAATAAACATTAAAACAACTATAAAATCCACATTAGATTACATGACAACACAGGACCCAGTGCAGAAGGGGAAGGTTGGCAGGTAAAGACCATCTCCCATAGACTCCATTTTATGCAAAAATTTTTAAAAATGGTTTGCTTTTTATCTGTAATAATGAAATAGTACCTTGTACTTGATCCCAACTAAGATATAATGAATCTATATTTGAAGCTAAATCAGCCTATTGATTTTATTTAATGTTTACATGAATTTTTATAGACATTAAGGGGCTAATTTACTAAGGGTCGAAGTGAAAATTCTAATAAAATTCTAATTTTTAAAATTGGAATTTCGAAGTTATTTTGGGCTACTTCGACTATCGAATAGCCCAATATTCGATTCAAATTGAAAAAATTCTAATTTTCGAATCTCAAAGTACTGGCCCTTTAAAAATCCTTCGACTTCGACTATTCAGCAGCTTAAAGCCATTTTAGCCTATGGGGGACCTCCCAGAACTTGTCTTGAATTTTTTTTCTAAGTTCTGAGAAATCGAAGGATTTTTGTGAAATCGTTTGAGCGATTTTTCATTCGATCCAAAATGACCCCCCAAAAATAATTCGATGCTCGAATTTCAAAGTTTTTTTCACTTCAAGATTCGACCATTAGTAAATCTGCCCCTAGGTGTAAAGATTCAAGTTACAGAAAGATTCATTATCCCAAAAACCCCAGGTCTGAGCATTCTGGATAACAGGTCCCGTACTTGTACAGGTATAATACATATCAATTTATCAAAATGTCCTTACTTTCTGGTGCTAAAAACATGTGAATTTAAAAATGTTGTGCCCCTAGGCCCCTATCATTCACTTACCCCCTGCAGCATTTGCCCCCTCCCCCACCACTTGCCCCCCCCTCACCTACTCACTGCTTGCAGCTTTCCCTAATGCTGCTGATTAGTGATGGGCGAATCGGCTGTCTTTCGCTTCACAGAATTTCTAGCGAATTTCGAGCGAATTTCTAGAGAAATTCGCGAAATGACGTAAAAATTTGAGAAACACCGCTACTCGTTTTTGACTCCGGCGTCCATTTTTGGATGCCGGCGCCCATTGCTGGCATCAATCTATCTATCTATTGATAGTTAAAGTACCTAGGGTGTTATAGACGATTTACTATTTATAGACAATGCTATTTACTATTTTAATACGTTATACTTTAATACTGTTTAGGTAGTTTCAATATGTTATACTATCCTTAGTATACTTTACAACTTTTTTTTACCTGTGAGCAACACTCAAATGTAAAATGTTGGAGAAACACACAGGGTTGGACTGGGGGCCAGATATGGCCCCCCTCCGGGCCCCCACTCCGACGCTTGGCACATGCCAGTGGAGTAACTACTCCTTGGTGGGCCCCGGTACAGGATGGGCACCTGGGCCCCCCAGTCAGCCCTTACCTCTATAAATCCCATGCTGGAGTGTTGATGGCATGTGTGCTGTAAAATCTCCCCCCTAGATAACCACCTGCCATAACCATTTTCTTGGCTCTGATGGGCCCCAAGGGGGTTTGGGCCCTGGTGCAATTGCACCTCCTGCACCCCTGGTAGTTACGCCACTGGCATATGCGCATATGGCACCCCGCACATGCACAAATGTGTTGATGGCGTGTGCGGCACCGAAAAAACTTTTTTCTACAATTCGATTATCGGGAGAGGGGGGGTCTGGCCCGAAGAGGGTTGGGGCCCACCAGGTTTTTCCCGGTGTCCCGCTGGGCCAGTCACAAACATGAAAAAAGTTTCTTGGTGATGCCAAAGAATGGTAAAGAAGTGTAATTGGTAACCTTGTGTGGACTGCTATCCTGCAGCAAGCTCTGTTTGTTTCATTGTGCCTCCAAAACGTGCCAGGAATTTCAAAATGAGCAATTATTTTGAGGCAACTGTGAGCAACATCAATGGGGGTAGTGTGCAACATGTTACTCGCGAGTCACTGGTTAGGGATCACTGCTTTACAGCAGGTCATTTGTGGTTTCCTCTAACAAGTGTGCACTGTAAACTATGTATTGGTATCATGTCACAGGAGGAGATCCAAAGCCATGTATAATATCAGTTCTACATCAGCTTAGTCTGCAGAACACGTCATCTAAAGATTCAGAGACAGACAATAAAAGTGACCATATATGGAAACTTATTGTCGGCTAAAATCTTATTGTCGCTTACATGTAACAAAAAATTTGACCTCTTCTCTCAATATCTGGAAAACTGATTATTTGAGGTTGGGTCGGAAATCCCACCCAATCCAGTAGGCCAAAGACAACATAAGGCAGTGGTATCTGTTGATGAGTTGGAATGGGTCTACAATGTAATCTGGACATTGGCCATGTAGCAGTCCAATAGATTCCTTTTGTTTAAAAGAGATTGAGGGTTTTTGTGATAATGGCTAATGATGGGCGAATAAATTCGCCCTAGGTGAATTCGCTGCGAATTTCCGACATTCCCCGATGGCGAAAATTCGCTGCGTGTTTCGTTTCGCCACGCGTCGAGTTTGTCGCATGTCGAGTTCGCCACTTCACTTCAAAACAGCACAATCTGTGCAGTGAAAAATATTTTTAAAAATAAATGAATATATATTAAAATATGCCTTTTTAATTTTTCACTATTTTGAATAATAATCACAGATGTTTTCAAGAAGCTGGCAAAATGGGAGGCCTTTTTTTCTTTTGAAAAGATAAGCGTCCACTAACAATGCAGGGCATGTGTGTATACTAAGTGAATGACTGCAGGTTGCACTGTCAAAAGAGGGAATGTCACTCCAAGAAAGGGACCGTTGGGGGTATGCATTTCATAAGGCCGTTTTATCACATTGCACTGTGCGTCAAAATAAGCGTGCATCAACTTCACGTTTCGTGAATTTCACTGAAAATGAAGTGAAACGCCACAGATTTGCCTATCACTAATAATGGCGCATTCTTATAAACTGGACTTAAGCTCCCCATAGACGCAACAATCTTTCCCTGCTGAACGACCGATCTTAGGGAAGTCCAACTAATCTGTCAAATTATACGTTTTTCGTCCGACATCAGTCTGAAGATTGATCGGCCAGGTTAGAAAATCTTTATCGGTCCCCATGCAATCTACCTATGTTTGCAGGGCCAAGCAGGCTGCGATCCTTCAGTTTTGCTGCAATATCGCCTGAAATGGTCTTTTTAGTTGATGGACACATCAGGCATTTAAACGATCGTTTTGAGACAATCGTGGTCTCACGATAACCATTGGATCTTTCAAAAATCTTTACGTCTATGGCCAGCTTAAGTCTGTCTCAGTAATATTAAATCTGTGCATTCCAAACATCAGGGCAGAATTTCTGCAGGTTTAATTTATTTTACTTGAGCAAATGTTAAAGAAATATTTCCGCACATTTTTCCAAAACATAGTTTTTTTGCCCACCAGGTTTGCAATGGTAAAAAACATTGTTAGCTATGGGCACAGATATTTTAAGTTTGAAATAAAGATTTAAACTGAATTAAGTAAAAAGCCAAAGTGCTTAAAATTTGCAGAGGGGACTTTTGAAACATGCAACAAAGCAAAATGGGTTCCCCTTCAGAAAATCCAAGTTAACATCTGAGTTGAAAAATCATCCACTTTGCTCGGTAAGGGCAAATGAACCTGAGTAAGGGCTCCTACACACGGGCGTTTTTGACCTGCGCTCCCCTGCGTTGCGTTTGGCTGCGTTCAGCCGCAGGGGAGCGCAGGTCTAGACGCACCTCATTTTGTTCAATGAGGTTGTACCCACGAGACGCGTGTAAGCGCCGAACGCAGATTCAGATGCAACATGCTGCATTTTTCCTGCGTTCGGCGCTTACATGCGTTCGTGTGAGTACAGCCCCATTGAAAATAATTGAGTGCGTCTATACCTGCGCTCCCATGCGTTTGAACGCAGCAAAACACAACGCAGGGGAGTGCAGGTAAAAACGCCCGTGTGTAGGAGCCCTTACTCAGGTTCATTTACCCGCCAGGTTCTTTTACCCTTAGCTTGTGGAGGTAGCTGGAATCCAATTAATTAATGGATCTCTGCTCAGGTGGAAAAGAGAATATTCTATCAATTGCTAATTACTCCCATTATAAGTCCATTGTGAATACTGACACATGCCATTGTGGGAACCCTGATATTAATTCCAGCTTGAAGGTGGTGGTAGCTCCACAATTCCTTGTATCAATTAGCACAATTCAGAAAAGAATGCAGGACAGACACAGGGGTGCTGAGAATAACTAGTGGTTGTGGACACAAGTGATTTTAAAGAATTGCATCAATTTGTGCAATAGCTGCTTCCATTTTGCAAGACAGTTATAAATATCCCCATATATCTACAATAATCATATATAGTGAGGGAAGGTAAACTTTTGCAGTCCATTATACAAACATATTTCTACTATTTGCAAAAGGCAATAGGGAGCCAAAATATTGAGAAAACATTTGGTCAGCCTGTTGGTTTCCCAATAAAACTACAAGTTCTGTAAATGAGTTAACATCCACTCTCCAAATATACAGTGCTTAACCACACAGGAACATTGACCAAACCAAAACTAATTCTAGAAACCAAACGGAAGAAGAAAATGTGTAACAGGTTACTAAGGTCTCCAACAACTTATCAATATTTTATACTCCCGCTCAAATAATCTGAAAATGCAAAGAGACTCTTCCCACTAACAGAGTGACAAAAGTTCTGCCAGATCACAAAATGTGAATGTAAATGAAAGTTCTTTTACTGGTTCACTAGTAAATGGTTCCTTCACCTACTGTCATGGGGAGAATAAAGTAGGTCATTTGTTTGGCTGCCTTGTATATTACAGAGTGCAAACAATGTAACCGGTTATTTTACACCATTAAAACATTTTTCAATGCTACATCTATAACTGTTACTGAGCTGATTTTGATTATTTTCTAGCTGTTAAACTTTACATCATTGTGTACTATAAACCATACAGCATTTTTTTCTTTTTTTCGAAGATAACCTTAGAAATAGGCAAGTTTGTACATTGTACTTCACCTTCGTTTGTAAAATGAGCCCTTGAGTCTCTACATAGCTTAATTAGCTTAATTGTATTGAATAGATCGAATAAAAATCTATTTGACTATTCGATCATTCGATGATCGCAGAGCTTGCCCTCTAAAATTTAATTCGACTGCCTACTTCGCCAGATTAAAGCTACCGAATTGTAATAGAAGCCTATAGGAAACCCCCATAGGCTTTTTTTTTAATATTACCTTTTCAAATAGAAATCCTACAACCGAACGCTTCAATAGTTCGAATCGTACAATTTTTTTAAACGATCAAACTAAAATGTACGATTTTTTTTGTAAAATCGTTCTATCGTACTATTTTATCGAAAAATCGAGTAGCGATCAAAACTAGTGAATATTTCCTATGATTTTTAAAAAAATTTATTCGAACATCGATTTTTTGGCGAATTCAAGGGCTAAAAGGCCTCAAATTGGCGAGGAATGATAAATCTGCCACTAAGGGTTGTGGCAGAAGGGCAGATTCGGGGAGATTTAGTCACCTGCCAACTAATTGCCTCTTCTGCGGGATGACAATCTCCCTGAACTGGCTTCTTCCTGCCTTCCGTCTGCTTGAATGAAGAATCGCCTTTGCTAATGCACTTGCAGCTTTAGTATGGTGTAGAGAATAATATTCTGAGAAAATGTGCTATCGGTTTTCATTTGTATTTGAAGTTTTTGAGTTATTTGGCTTTTTATTCAGCAGCTGTGTAGAAAGATGAGTAATTAAAAAAATAGCAATAACAATAAATGTGTAGCCTTACATTGCATTTGTTTTTTTTTAGATGGGGTCAGTGAAAGCTGGAAACAATGTAAAGTTTTATTTTTCACTTTGTAAAGCTGCTGTGGGAAGGGGTTGTTGACCCTGTAAACTGTTCTTAATTGATACATTTAGTTGAAACAATTCTTATCTTTGTCCCGGCTGAGCAGAATCCCTGAGTTTGTTAAAAGGCAGCTGTTAGAATTGATACATTCGTTGCTAATATTATACAGATGCTGCTGAGCATTGTATCTAAATGTTTCAAAATTCATTGACCGTTATATCCAATATATTTTATAGATTGACTTCCTTTACTAGCAGATGTATTAGAGCTCACTCAAATAACTGATTCCAGTACAAACAAAATCTAACAAAGTAACTGACTTTTGTGCAATTTCTGCATGTAGAGAGACATGCTGTCTGGTGATTTTATTAAATTAAAAGTGAGCTCTAAGGGCCCTTACACATTTTACCTGTGCTCCGCTGCGTTCCGTTTTGCTGCGTTCAGCCGCAGGGGAGCGCAGGTATAGACGCAATCAATTATTTTCAATGGGGCTGTACTCACACAAACGCATGTAGGCGCAGAACGCAGGAAAAATGCAGCATGTTGCGTCTGAACCTGCGTTTGTCGCCTACATGCGTTTGTGTGAGTACAGCCCCATTGAAAATAATTGAGTGTGTCTATACCTGCGCTCCCCTGTGACTGAACGCAGCCCAACGGAATGCAGGGGAGCGCAGGTAAAAACACCTGTGTGTAAGGGCCCTAATGCATCTTCTAGGCAAAAGGAGACCCCTATAAGATTTATTGGATCTAACTGTCAATTATTAAATGACACCCAACAGCTGAATGAAGAGATAATGAAGAGAAGCAGGTGCTGAGAGAGGAACAGGGAAATAAACTTGATTATTTAAGAAACAGTACAGAATTTTTAACTGATTGTGTTTAGAAAGTTTCATATGATGAAGCTTATATTAAAGTTCTGCTTTATTCATAGTTGTGTAATGCTCACTTTAGCAGTGAGAGGTAGTAGTAGGGTAACTAACTGAGCAGCATTTGGCTTGAAAAAGTGGATAATAGGGATTTATACTGCCAGTGCAGGCATGTAAGTGATCAGGCCTAAGGTTTGAATGGATTGAGTGAAGCGTATTCTGCTAAATCACTTTTGTGATTACCTACACAGGAAGAACCTAGATGGTTATTAACAGGAGTAGGTGGCTTATAGGGGTGGGATTTGACCAGGTGTGACTTAGCACATGGCAGGAGATTACTGTGGGAAGAATCTGATTGGGAAGGGTGACAACTGGCAGTGGCATTTAGGGATGGGGGCTTCCAGTGTGCCAGAGTATCGATGGGAAGATTAAGTCTAACAACAGGTAGAAGAAGGGCAAGTAGGCAAATGAGGAAACAGGGAATTACATGAGATAAAATTGTAATTTCAGGGAGTCACTTCTAAAATAGCCCTATCTATACTCACCAAAGTGTATGAGGCTACTAGAAGGCTGCAGTCTTCCAATGCAGAGAAGTAATACTGTACATATCAGGCATTGGGCTAGACAGTTATATAAGTTGAGTGCAAAGATTCAGGTGAATGCTTCCTTTATTAATATCTCCAGATCTTATACATCTATGGCTTCTTCTGCTGACTAAACATTGGTCAGAAGAATATTGCTTTCTGCTGATGATGCATCCTCGTGGTTATTTCATAATCTCTGTTTTCACCTGAATATTATCTCCATTTATTGATAACATAATGATAATGATACCGGTTTGGAATCCGCTTTTGAGTCAGCAAACCCCAGCCCATGATGTGTCTTAATTACTTTTCACACAGTTAGGTTTTATATGTGAATCATTACTGTGAGGAGGGACCGCCATATAAAGAGTCAATTAACGAAGAGCCAAACCCTAAAAATGAATATGGTTAAAAATGCCATATTTTACATACTAAACTTATTACACCAGCCTAAAAGTTTCAGCTTGTCAATAGCAGCAATGATCCAGGACTTCAAACTTTGAAGTTTTTAAGTTATTTAGCTTTTTATTCAGCAGCTCTCCAAGGCCCTGGGTAAAAAGACATCAACACAGAGCATGTGAATCAGTGACTCAGCAGAAAAGAAGATGGGGAGCTACTGGGGCATCTTTGGAGACACAGATCTTTACTGCTAAACGGCTGTGGTTGCCTCTGGCTGGTATATAAGCTCAAATCATAATGTAGAATATTTTTAGCCTACTTCTTTAGTTAGGCTTTAGTTCTCCTTTAAGAGCACCAGGGATATCAAGTCTAGCTAATGGAAGTAATACTAAAAACTTGTTTATCTGTCCATTGTCATCAACAAACTACACAGCAGTAATACATGGCAAGCATAAAACCCTTGGGTCATGCAGGTTGAGGGTCAGCAGTACGGGTCAAAACATAGATATAAGCAAAGTAATTTGATCAAAATACATCTTTATGTAACCATTTGAAGACGAGAAGGAATAGCATTTTACACTTGGGGCCCCCAAATGGTAGGCACCCCCAAGTGACTACTTTTACTTACCTGACACCTGGGAAGGTTCTCCTATCAGCAGAAAACTGCACCAGCTTCTTTCGAGCACAGAGGAGAGATCCTCTTCCTGCTTCTTCAGGGTTGTACTCCGCATGCGCAGCCACAGGAAGACCCAAAGAAGCAGGAAGAGGATCTCTTAGCTGTGCTCAAAGGAAGAACTCCTGGGACGGTGTGGTTTTCTGCTGATAGGAGCACAGGTGTCAGGTAAATAAAAGTAGTCACTTGGGGGTGCCTAACTTTTGGCAACCTCAAGTGTAAAATGCTGTTCCTCCTCCTTTAAGGCATTTATGCTGCAGCATATTATAAGCAATAGGGATGTTATGATCAAAGAATGCCAATCTTTTAGAAAGCAAGCAAAGGAAGGAATACATTTCACCATCATCTAGCCACAAGTTCACAATGACAAGGTGTCAGCCACAAATTCTAAAGGTCTTTCATTTTCAACACCCATTTTCTTTTTTATTAATAGGAGCATCCTTGTACCACTGGTAGCACTTCATATACAGTACTGCTTGTGGTACAAGGCACAGCTACAACCCTGTGTCACTTTCATATGCAATACAAATACCAAGTGGTTTCACACAAAGCAATCATGTGGTATCACCTTGTAGGATATATTCTAGGATATATAGTTCTAATTATTAAGTCCCAGTAATCTGTCTGTGTCCCTACCCCAATCCTTGGACCTGCAAAACCTGCTTGTGTTGCCTAAACAGACATTAAAAGGGGTGGTTCAGCTTTCAGTTAACATTTAGCATGCTAAAATGGCTAATTCTTAGCAACTTTTTAATTAGTCTTTATTTTTATAGTATTTTTTTAATTATCTGCTTTCAAAAGGGGGCCATTGACCCCATTTAAAAAACTAATACTCTGTAAGGCTACAAATGTATTGTTATTGCTACTTTTTATTGCTCATTTTGCTATCCAGGCCTCTCCTATTGATATTTCAGTCTCTTATTTAAATCAATGCATGGTTGCTACTGTAATTTAGACCCTAGCAATCAGATTGCTGATTAGTAAACATAAAGTATGGAGATCCAAATTATAGAGGTATCTTATCTCGAAATATACCTATGTGCGTGCACGCTTCCTCACAAAAGGAAGGGGATGCGGGTGGGGAGAGACACGCAGAAGGGGGAAGCAGAAGAGGAGCAGGACAAGGAGGTAAGAGACGTGAAGGGGGAAGCAGTAGGGTAGTGGACAGGAGGGAAGAGAAACACGGAGGGGGAGGCAGAAGCTGAGGGGTTATCAGAAAAGGAGCAGGACAAGGAGGCAAGGAGAGACACTGAAGGGGAGGCGGACGGGATAGTATAGTCACATCAAGTATCGGCACTCACCCAAGGTCCAACCAGAGTGCATCTCCCACAGTGTGTCTCAATTTTTGCAGAAAGTGGAGGCACTCACGGGTCTAAATATTGATAAGTTAACTAAACTTTCACATGCTACCCCACATCAGCACGTTTCTTTTTCCCTAGAACCTAGAAAAAAAAATTTCCTCTAGAAAAAGACCAGTGAGTGAGGTTTATTGGTTCACTTTGATATCTATCTATGTTTAAACCAGCAACCAGGCATTTGTTTCTGTTTTTGGAGTGCACCAGTGCAGTGTCTGATTGAGATATATATATATTATAGTAAAAATATTTTAGATTTATCATTTCTCATCTTAGGCTTTAAACACATGCTATAACAAGGCAGAATACTAGGCTAGGCCCTTCCCCTTTTGCGCCCAATTCCTGCAGGGCTCTTGCAGCTGGGAACTGAATGTGTTCCCATCTGCTCATTGTGTGACAAAGGCCTTAGTCTTATGAACTCATTTAGTAAATGCTCTCATTGCATAGTTATTCCCAGACTCCCAACCACAGCTCTGAGGCAATGGGAAGATTTCAAGGAGAAGTCTATTAATAACGGGCTATGAAAGGCCTTTCCTGTAATATTGCTGCCTATAAGCCAGTAAACATTCTTCAAAGGGGCCTTTTGTGTTTTCATATTGTAAGGGGAAATTACAAAGTACCTTTTCAGTTTACAAGAGCAGAATAATAGTACTTTGAAGGATTTATTTAAACACAACCATTAAGTAGCCCTCATTTATTAAACTTGGTGCAAATTTGTAGCAGTATAGTAACTTTTTTACTACTCAGCCATTTTAGTTGGCCATGGGCAATTTGCTAGTAAGAGTATTGAGTAAAGTGTTTTGTCGTGGAAAGTGTAATACCAATGTTTAAGATACCTTTGGTTTGTAATCAGTACATTAAAAACCCTGGGTAGTAAAGCACTAAACGTGGTTCTACAGATGCTCGTTCTTTTTTGGACCTGAGTTTCTGTCCAACAACATAAACTGTGAGTGTATTTAACATTGGCATGTACCACTCAGGACCTCTTTCCCTGTGACATATAGACTTTGTAATTTGTCCCCATCCAGTTGTCCCCAGTAGATGAACGACATTAGACCAGTTGAATCTACCTAGGGGAGGTAATATGCAGAAACAATGATTAAGGAGAGAAGCTGCATGGATAAAATGATGGGATTCTCTATCTCCAGTTGGATTAAATAAGAGTTTTACCTTGCAGTGTCTTATTAAAGAATTTATGGAAATGTACCTTTTGTAATGAAAATTGGTCGGATACTTTTAAAGATAAATTATTGTATTTTTCCAGGGAATTATTAACATGTATTTCTATAGCGCCAACTTGTTGCGTAGCGCTGTAGGGAATGAACTATAATGTGTTATGAAGGGATAAATGATGATATACATTGATATGGACTGGATTTTGGACTATGGATTGAAGCATTAAGGGGTTAATTGATTACATTATTTGGTCACATGTTAAGAAGGGTATTTCTAGGGCACCTGTTGGGTAAAAATGGTATCCCCAACCAAAGGTGCTGGCTAATAGAGCC
>CM044433.1:144650174-144661739 GCA_024363595.1 Xenopus borealis | reverse complement strand
AGAGTCCCCCCTTCTGCCTACTCCTATATACTTTGTGACATGACGTTTCCTCAGGAACCAAGCGGTTTAAGCATTTCCATCCTGGGCCGCAGGTTGGACACCCCTGGCTTAGGGTTTCTGTATTTGTTTGTACAGAAGCAGAAAAACACATTTGAAAAGCTTATCAGGAAATCATTCCTGCCACACTAATCTTTTCATCTTGTATTCATGTGTCACTTCCTGCTCTTCACAAATCTGATTGTGCTTTATACATCCCAAATCTAAGTGAAATCAGTTGTTAGCATTAGAGTAGGATATTACATATTAAGAGGTCATATTAGGTAAGTAAGAGCACTCGCACTACCAGCATGTTCTGAACTAATACATTTTATTTAATGAACAGCTTTGTTTGTTTTTACAGAGCAATATACACCAAAGTAATCGTATTAATAAGGAGTTTACAAAGTGCAGGTGGAAGCTGGTATTAGTCTACACTTATCACCCTGCCCTGCACATTTCTTAATTGCTGGAGATCTTTGTGCTCCATTTTTGAGCCAATAAAGCTCAGAGATTGCCATGTGCCCCATGAACACAGTGCTCCCTGGCTGTGGCCACACTTTGCAACATAAATCATCCTCTTGTACGTCCCCTTTAAGGTTTTTCTATTTCCTTTTAATTCATTTGATACATTTCTTATAGAAAACACTGTCTCTGCCAAATTCCTTATTATACAGGTATGTACGCTGTTATTCAGAATGCTCTGGGCCTGGGGTATTCTGAATAAGGGATCTTTCCAGAATTTGAATTTCTATACCGTATTTGCACTAAGAAAAAATCTTTAACACATTAATGAAACTCAATAAGATTGCTTTGCCTCCAGTAAGGATTGATTATATCTTAGTTGGGATCAAGTACTAGGAACTGTTTTATTATTACGCAGAAAAGGGGAAACATTTTTAAAGTGGACCCGTCACCCAGACACAAAAATCTGTATAATAAAAGTCCTTTTCAAATTAAACATGAAATCCAATTTAAAGTTGTAAGCTCATTTAAAAATCTCAACTGTCAATCAAATATTGTCTGCCCCTCCTCTATGCCTTAGGCATAGAGGCGGGGCAGATAATTACTTTCACTTTCCATTCAGCACTTCCTAGATGCCACTGCTCCCCACACATTCCCCCAGTTCTCTTAACCATTTAATTGTGTAGCCAGGACATGGGGATAGACATTGGGTCCCCCATTCTGGTGCACAAACAAGATTCTGAGATGATACAAGGCTTGCCTTAATAACAGTGTCCACAAAATGGCTCCTCCTGCTTGCTATAATTATGAATTCCCAGACTGTAGTAAACAAGAATCAAATAATTTATATAGTGTAATTAATGTTCATTTTGCTTGACTAATGTGATAAAATAAGATTTTGAATATTTTTTTGGGGTGACGGGTCCACTTTAAACATTTGAATTATTTAATTAAAATGGAGTCTATGGGAGACAGTCTTCCTGTAATTCAGTGTTTTTTGGATAATGGGTTTCCAGATAACAGATCCTAAACTTATATTCTTTTTCGCAAGCCATGTGTTTTTGTACTTGCACTTTTTGTCTGTTGTCCGGTAGTTCTATGTTGTGTGTAGCACAATGGTCCTAGAGGAAGGTTGTTTCTTTCACTGTGTACTGTACAAACGTTTATGGATGAACTGACAATAAACTTACTGTTGACTTGTAAGAACATAACGTTATGGCCAAACTATACACTGCCAGTTAAAGCTCTTAAAAGGTGAGAGTGTGTTCAACCTCAGTGTAACAGTAAGCCATTAACATCACCTTTCACCTTTGTGCATTACTTTTTACTGCACATTGTCAAAAGGGGGAATCCCGTGAATGGAACCAATGAAAGGAAGACCCTATTGAAAGTGATCCCATCTAGTGAGTGGGCATGATTAGTCATATAAACTGGGGAAGCTACAAGTGAGGGGGTGTATTGCGCTACTGTATGCACTGCTATTAGCAAAGTGCTGACATTACTTACACACCACAGTGGAAACATTCACACTGTTTGCTCTTTTAACGTATGCCTAAATCATTTTGTGTGCATTGTTGTGACGTGCAGTATTAGCTACACTGAGCATAGGTTCTCTCTGCAGCACAGCTGATTATTCATATCACTAAAAAAAAAAAGAATATACTTGCTCCAGGTGCTTCTTCTGTTACAGGAAGAGGTCGCCGAGTGAAATGGGGATTTCTCTTTAGAAGGGAGGGTGTGCAACTCCTGAAATGTGCTGGTGATCGGTGTTATTCATAAAGGTACATTATATACTGTGCGGCCTGATAATCTTTGTTAAACTCTGCATCTACCCTTTGTTCTATACAGGGCCACAAGACTATTTCTTGCTTCCAGCACTTAACATTTACAGTGTCGTTTCTATGGGGAAGTTTATGTTCGAACTGGATTTTGCAGATGGTCTTGATTTTCTATATTTTTTTTAATTGTTTACTTTTTTCTTCTGCCTATCTCAATGCCTGATGTCTGACAATTAGATTCATTCTGAGACAGCATTTTTATTGTTAGTATTAACAATTTACCTAAACTATGGCTGTTGTCTGACCTTCCTTTCAGAATACAGAGACAGGTTCTTCGTAAAGCAGCAGGTGCAGCACAATCTGCTTATATAAACTCAGTTCTGAACATCTACCTCCCGCTCTATAGACTGCATTTTTTGAGGTTCTTGGTTAGCTGTCTGTTTGGGTCCTAAACTTGTTTCTTTTTTCCAGCTTTGTTTTTATCTCTTGATTCTTGTTTCTTGCCTTGTTTCTGCTCTAGTCTTGCCCCCTTGCTTGGTCCCTACCTTCTTTTGTTAGTATGTATCTCTCTGTCTTGTAAAACTCGTTTCTGGTTACAGACACCTGACTTGATTTATCCATGGTCTTTCCTTTAATTCAGCCTCTTACAGCTCTCACTCTCTCTCTCTCTATATATATATATAGTTGGGGCCTTTTTCCTTGAAAAAGGCCCCAACGTGGGCCGAAACGTTGGACATGCATTTGTGAATAAAACACATTTGAGCACAAAACTATATTTCTGAGTGCGGGTCCTACTTGAGAATATGGATGACTAAACCTTTGACCAACGCACCAACCTAAGAAGTAAGTCCGGAAGGAGTGCGTCCACTCAAAACTACACTATTTTATTTATTTATATATATATATATTTATTTATATGTGTGTGTGTTACTATCTTTGTCTACCTTTGTTGGCACTCTGGAACCTTCTGCAGAAGTCGGCGTGCCAGCAGACCAGTAGAGTAGCCAAGGGTCATACGTAAGTTGTAACTGTAATTTTAGGTTAGGGAAACTATTACAGTTATTGTCAAAAACACCATCCTATGAAATATAGGGTAAGAGGATCCACTATGCTGTAAGTCTATAGCAATACATGCACATTTTAAGATAAAAGTTCACATACTTTCCCTTAGTTCATACTGGAACTGCACCAACACTCCCTCTTCCATCACCGCCATGGTTCAAGTCAGGCCCAGGGGAAACTTCGGGGCCAGGCTCGATTTGAGTAAGAATTTATTTAAATCCAAGAGGGACTTACTCATCGTGAACGAGAATCTTCTATCCTACTAGTACAGTTCTGATCCCTGAAAGCCCTAGTCTCCTGTAGATGCCTATTCAGTTTGATCAACATTTAGGGGCACATTTACTGAGGGTCGAATTGATTCGAAGTGAAAATTTTTCTATCGAATAGTCCAACATTCATTTGGAATTGTTCAAATTCGAAAATTTGAATTTGACTTTCTAAGTACTGTCCCTTTAAGAAAAATTTGATATAACAATTCGGCAGGTTAAACATACTGTATTCGAATTTGAGGGGTTTTAATTGGACCGAATCCGAGAGTTTTTTAACCCTTGAAATTCGACCCTTAGTAAACGTGCCCTTTAATTAGTGAGAATCAATGGCATACATCGACAGGGAATACAAACAACTAAAGGCTGATTTGTGGGTCTAAAATTGATCATCAAGTCAAGTAGGAAACCATTCAGAGAAAATAAATTGGATGGAAAAAGCCACTTTATAAAATTTAGTTTAATGCAGCTTAAAAATAAATGAATAATCTATGCACTCACTCCTGGACGTCAATAATAACAGCCAACTAGTAGATCACAAATATCCTAAATAGCCCTTAGTCTACTAGTCTATCACGTAAAAGTAAAGCTTTTGAAAAGAATTTGAATGAGCGCTTTGTATTAACAAAAACGCAACATCGCAGGGGTCTCCCATGTTATGCCAGATACACAGGAGCTGGTTACCGTTAATATATATTGTGCCATGATGAGAGTATTTATGCCCATCTGTATATATAATCAAACATTTTCATTCAGCAAATCATTATTTTAATGAATTATCTAACATAAATGCACTTCAGCCATGAAAAAGAAAACATAGCAAGAAGTATATATTTATATTAATAGAATATTTAACACGAAATCTACTCAAGATGGGCTCCAACGTGAACAAAACTGTGTAGCTGTTCTTCGGCAAATGTTCTGCCTATTCAAACCTTGAAAAATGTGCCCTTAAGTGACTGCTTGTTGACATCCAGGCCTCTATGTTTAAAGTGAAGCAAATGATCTCAAATGGGATGGTGCCATACAAATGTGTGGAACATCAAGTTTCAGGTGTTTTTCATTCTGTTTTTTGAGATTTGTTTTACATAAACTGATACCGACTCAAAATAAATGATAATTTACAACTTTAGTGCTTGAAAATAAAAATATTTAAAAAAAAAACAAAAAACAAATTTCAGTGTAGGGTTTGTTATCTAGGAAAATGAGAGAACTGGGCAAACATCTGGATAATTTAGCAAAGCATTGTATATGTTGTATACCTCCTTTTGCTACCACTCAAATTAGGGATTGGCAAAGATGCAAGCACATGCAATCCATATGTATGAACTAGTTTCATGTCTGGTATGATACAGATATGGGATATATTACCAGGAATGCTTGCAACTTAGGTGATCTTTCTGTAGTTCAAATCTTCATATCCTAAGACTGCTAAACCTCATGTAAACACTAAAAAACCCAGTAGAATTGTTTTGCTACCAATATGGAGTCATGCATTTTAGATACCATCAAGAACATGCTACTGTTTTATTATTACAGAGAAAAGGGAAAACATTTTTAAAAAGTAGAACTATTTGCCTAAAATGAACTTCCCGTAACTATGAGCTTTCTGGATAACAGTTTTTCTGCGAAGTGAATGGAACTAAAATCCTCTAGTCAAATCAATTCCATCTTTATACAAATCCGACCTCTCCCCAGGTCGTCAGTATAATACCATATAAAATGTATATGTTGTAGCCTAAATACACTCTCCCGAGCAGAAAATCTAAGCTTGACCCTTTTGCTTCACTGAGGTTGGGAGTTGAACTGCAGAACCAGTGGTTACTTATCCATGCTTGTACAATTCTCAGCTCCCTTAGAGTGTATTCCTGTGTTCACTTTTGTGTGTTTGTGTTTAACCACATATGCATCAAAATCTCTATATCTATTTTTACTTTTGGGGCTGCCATATTTTTGCGTCTTCCTATTGGGTAAAATAAAAATGTAAGAAACATGTTGCTTGAAAAAACCCTCAAAGACCAGAAAAAGTTGTAATTGATATGGATACAGAGAATAATATGGCTTCTTTGTCGTAAAACAAAGTTATTATTTGATTGCCGCTGTAATTACAGATACCTAATATGATGACATGTACAACATGGTACTCATGGAATATTTAGAATATAACCAGATATTATTAGCTATTAGCCTGCTCACTCCTAACTCTGTTAATCTGCATTTAATGTTAAATATTATATAAATATAGAAATGCATCTCAGGATACCCTGAAGCCCATACTGGGTAGCCTGAAGTCTTATTCCCCTGACCCCTTCCTCACTGGTGGTATCTGACAGATTAAAGCTCACCGTTATTTCTCTTTGGTTGTGTTTGCTTTCTGCGTTTCTCTTTGAAATCCTCAGCCATGTTAGTGCATGTTGCAGAGGGGACACCGGCATTCAATTTGTGCTTTTGGAGCAGTGGAAAGAATTATATGTAGCTTTCTGTTTCTATCTCTGACACACACATGCTGGGGAGTACCCCACAACTCCCTCAGTCAGTGATGTCACAGGCACATGTGGAGGGGCTGTCCTCGATGATTCACAAAGGCAATGGAACTCTCCAATATCTGTTAACCCTGTTTACTTCTAAAAGGACTATTTTGTCAAGTTTATCCCTGCGGGCATACACTCAGCTTCAGTCTTGCAGAGATTCTTCATTAACCAATTAAAATGTTTTTGTGCTGGACTTGAAGGAAATAGAACTGTCTTTATGAAGGGTTGAAAGGGCTAAACAGAAATGCCTTCAATACAAGAACTTGGATTTTTATGTATTGTATGTATTGTTTATTGTTTTAAAAAAAATGCTGAATACTACTAGATATGACCTTTCACAATGAATTAACAGAGCCCGTTTTTTTCAAACGTCCCTGTATCCATGGCACTGGACCACTGAACTCAACCTGCAGTGTCTCACATACTCTCGTGTAGGGTTGACACCTTTTCAGATGGTGATGCAATAATGGATCAGTGATGTTGGGGCACAGTGATGGCATGGTGATAACGTCAGAGGGCAGGGTGATGGTGTTGTTATTCTAGTAATGGGTATGTATCAGGTTTGGTAGGGGATTGGCTGTCCCATGCACAGAGATTAGTTTTGGTTTTAGGACTGTGAAACATGAGCAGATAGATCTGAACTGGTCAGACCAAGGAAAAACTAGGCTGCCCAATTCAAAACTGGACAAAGGCAACCCTAGTTTGGTGGTTCTAATATAAATAGTTAGAGCTAATAGTCAGTGCAGCCAGCAGGTGGCTTAAAGGAAAAGTAATTGTTTTTCTTTTTCTTTCTGTAAATTTGCTCTAAACAGCCCCCCAGATTAATGTACCTTAGTCCCTGCTGCAAGTCTGCTCTGGTTTCTGTGTTATCAGCAGCTTGTTTCCCCTTCTTCCTGGTGCAGAGTGAAGCCCAGCCCCTTAGTTTACTGAGCAGTCCATTTGCTGCTGTTCCACAATAGAGAGGAAGAGGGAGCCAGTGTGTGCATTAGTAAGCTAGTTTCCCCAAGCAAAAGCTGCTACACACACTGCTCTCTGCTATGTCATAGTATGCAAATGATCTCCTGGACTAGTCCAAGATATAAGGTCAGCTCAGAAAGCTAAGGGACGGGGCTTCACTCTGCACCAGGAAGAAGGTGAAACAAGCTGCTGATAACACAGAAACCAGAGCAGACTTGCAGCAGGGACTAAGGTACATTAATTTGAGGGGCTGTTTAGAGCAAATTTACAGATAGAAAAAAAAAACGTTTACTTGTTCTTTAACCCTTAAAGGAATTGTTCAGTATAAAAATAAAAACTGGTTAAAAAAAACTGTGCAAAATAATATAGTTAGGCAAAAATGTAATGTATAAAGGCTGGAGTGACTGGATGTCTAACATAATAGCCAGAACACTACTTCCTGCTTTTCAGCTCTCTTGGTTTCCACTGATTGGTTACCAGGCAGTAACCAATCAATGACTTGAGGGGGGGGTCACATGGGTCATAACTGTTGCATGATCTGAATGCTGAGGATCAATTGCAAACTCACTGAACAATTATGTCCCATGTGGCCCCTCAAAGTCACTGACTAAGCAGGAAGTAGTGTTCTATTCTGTTATGTTAGACATCCAGTCACTCCAGCCTATACATTACATTTGTGCCTAACTAACTATATTAGAAACATTTTTTTTATCTCGCACAGCCTATCTATTTATCCAGTTTTTATTTTTTTTACACTGAACTGTTCCTTTAAGGTTGGAGGTAGGTAATTCGCTTAAAGGAAAACTGTACCCAGAAAATGAATACTTGACCAACAGATTTATATCAAATTAAGTTACATATTAAAGAATCTTATCAAACTGGTATAAATATTCAAGTAAATATTGCCCTTTTACATCTATTGCCTTGAACCACCACCAAAAGACAGAATTCTGTCTGTTAATTTTCTCACGTGACCTAACTTTATAGTTTGTTTGGTATGTTTGTGTGTTGAATCATATGATCCCAGGAGGCTGTCCTTATTTTTTAAAATGGCAATTTTCTATTTATGATTACCCAATGGCACGTGCCACTAAAAAAGTATATTATTATGAAAATGGTTTATTTACATGAAGCAAGGTTTTACATATGAGTTATTTTATGCAATATCTTTTTAAAGAGACCTACTGTACATTGTTCGGGGGGGTATTGTTTTCCTTTAAAGGAAGGCTGGAGACACTTGGGAGTGCAAAACGTTAGGCACTCCCAAGTGATTATAGCGACTTACCAAGAACCCAGGGCCGGTGCTCTGATCAGGAGAAATCTGCACTGGCACTGGGTTATAGGAGTGAGCATCACGGAGACAGCTACTTCCGCCTTCCCGCAGCTGCGCATTCGCATTTGAACGAAAAGCCTAACTTTATCTTTAAAGTCGCTTTTTTGTTCAAATGCGCATGCTTCAGTCCGGGGAAATGCACAGCTGCACTAAGACGGAAGTAGCTGTCTCCGTGGTGCTCACTATAACCTGGGAACAGTGTAGATTTCTCCTGATAGGAGCAGATGGGTTTTTGGTAAGTCGCTACAATCACTTGGGTGTCTCCAGCCTTTCCTTCTCCTTTAAAGAACAAGTAAACGTTTTTTTTTTCTATCTGTAAATTTGCTCTAAACAGCCCCTCAAATTAATGTACCTTAGTCCCTGCTGCAAGTCTGCTCTGGTTTCTGTGTTATCAGCAGCTTGTTTCACCTTCGTCCTGGTGCAGAGTGAATCCCCGCCCCTTAGCTTTCTGAGCTGACCTTATATCTTGGACTAGTCCAGGAGATCATTTGCATACTATGACATAGCAGAGAGCAGTGTGTGTAGCAGCTTTTGCTTGGGGAAACTAGCTTACTAATGCACACACTGGCTCCCTCTTCCTCTCTATTGTGGAACAGCAGCAAATGGACTGCTCAGTAAACTAAGGGGCTGGGCTTCACTCTGCACCAGGAAGAAGGGGAAACAAGCTGCTGATAACACAGAAACCAGAGCAGACTTGCAGCAGGGACTAAGGTACATTAATCTGGGGGGCTGTTTAGAGCAAATTTACAGAAAGAAAAAGAAAAACATTTACTTTTCCTTTAAAGGAAGCTTATTTAAGGAAGTGCAGGAGCACTTCCTCTTTGGCCTAAGAACATCAAACAAAACATTTGATTGTGTGTAAAGTGTTTTGAGGACCATTTGATAAATTTGGGATCATCCCATTTGCTGCATTTAACGTATTAGCTCTCTAATTGTTTTACTGCAGTCCTTGTTGGCCAGAAAAGGTGGTGGTTATATAATCCACTACAAGTGATAATTTAGCCAGTAATGACAATCTGTTTTCCCAATGAGCAGTGAGTATTTTGGGGTAAAGCCCTGGGCAATTGTATGCCAGTTAGGGAATTAGAGCATTCAGGAAACAGTTATAGGGAAGATCCAGGAGCTATACAGAAACAGCTTGGGAAAAGCTTGGGCATTGTATGTTGCAGAGGAAAAAGGGGAATGCTTTACTGGGAGAAGAGGTCCCCCCTCAATGACTAATGCCACTCTGCTAGTACATTTCCACATGACAGGAGGCTATGTGAGAGGAATGCTGAGTGTAAGTGAGTGTGTAATTGATTTACTTTGAGTTCAGCAATCCATGCCCATTCTGTAACCTGCAAGAAGAAAAAGAAAATTTGTCCTGGTTTATTACATTACATTACATTATTTAAATGCTTGTTTTTTACAGTAAAGGCATTTTCATTCCCTTTTCCTGTCAAAGAGCAAGTCCTGTACTTGGTGACACCATTATATATGGGTATATCCATGTGTAAGTGAGCTAAGAGATCTCTAATTCAGCACAAAAACATGTGCAATACAGTGCTTCCCAATGGTGAGTTATAACATAGGACAGGTAATAGGTTCACTCTTGCTCTGGGCGATTTTACACTTCTTGGTAGTGGATTACATGAATATTTTGGATGTACTGAATACTTCTAATACCACAAGACCCCAGATATTTACAGCAGTGTAAACAGGACCAAAGGGAGCCTTATTATCTCTGTAGGAGATTCTTTAGGAAGTAGCAGTCTGTTGTGAAAGTTTTGTTTTGAAGCTAGGTCTGGGGCAGAGGGGAGCATTGAAAACACCTTAAACCAGTATTTGAGCCACAATTTGGAAGGGTTGAACTTGATGGACTTTTGTCTACTTTTAACTCAAATTAACAGTCCCATTACCTTTATAAGAACCCTTGAGGAATCGGTTAATCACTGGGGGCAATAATCATAGTTACATAGTTAAGTTGGGTTGAAAAAAGACCTCAGTCCATCAAGTTCAACCTCAACAAATGAATCCCAGCATCCACTCCTACACACTAGTGATGGGTGAATCTACCCAGTTTCGCTTCGCCGAAAAATTCGCAGCTCGTTTTTTTGCGAATTTTCGCTGGCATTTCGCAAATTTATTCACCAGCTGCGTATCGCGTGAATTCGCCCCTGGTGAATAAATTAGCCCATCACTACTACACACACACTGATACTATATGTACACCAATATCTATTATTAATTGTAGATTTTAGTAGCACTATAGCCGTGGATATTATGCTTGTCCAAGAAATCATGCTGACCCCAAAACTTGTCTATCTTGTCCTGACCATCCCCTGGCTTGCGGGCTTATTTTTAATGCTCAAAATTTTGCCTGTTTGGACTACACTTCAGCATTTGGTATTTTGACATTTTTTGCATCTTCTCATCTCCAAGGGCCTTTAAGCAGAGTGTGTGAGATAATTCTCTACAGCCAGTACTCTGCTCAAATCATGACACCAGAAATAACAGAAGGATTGCTCCATAATCTCCAAGGAACTGAGACCTATAGTCTCAGGTCAGGTAGTGCACTGAACTGCTTATGTCTGTTGAATGCACCAAATAGGAAGATCAGGTGTCAGCACAAAGATCCCTGTGTAATGATTCCGGTGGGTTAACATAATTCCAGTGGAATGTGTGCCGATGGGCACAGTGATCTCCCTAAAACTATCTGTTTTTGCCCGTGGTACATTGTCAATGTATTCGCCTAGATCTGCACTGTCCAACTTCTATGTTTCTGAGGGCCGAAATTTTTCTGGCCTACATAGTGGAGAGCCTATAATGGAAGCCAGTGTTGACCTCTCCCTGTTTTTAAACCACACCCACTTTAAACCACACCCATGTTACCACAAGACCATGTCCAAATTAATTGTTTTTGGTAGCACACCAAAAACAAATGATTGGTGCTCACTATAGGGAAATCACTCATATATGAAAAAAAAGTTGTCATACCCTTAAATCCATATGTCTCCTCTTCCCCTGTGGATAACACAGCACCCCCAGCGCATGATTAAATGCCTTAGGGGCCCCTAACAATAATTTATTTTCAAATTCTAACAAACACCCAGAACAAATACCAGGCTTATGTTCCACAAGCAAAGCAGGGCACACAC
>CM044433.1:144634064-144646836 GCA_024363595.1 Xenopus borealis | reverse complement strand
TTTTTTTTTTTTTTGCTGTGTAAATTGTAACCTATGCTCTGTGGGAAGGATGTCTTTTTAATGGTCCAAGAGTGTTATTGGTATTCTTTGTTATAAAGGGGGGAGCAGCCATGTTCTTCTTCCAGTCTATGATGGCGATGGATTTTGCTGGAAACCCCAAGCAGGAAGCCTTGGTGAAGCAGAAGTAGGCCAGATTCCTTATTGTAAGTCAGGTAGGGGTACCAAATGAATGATCCTGTGAATGGTAACACACTCTAGGAGTGTAAGATAAGTAGAGTATTACCTGTGCCAGCTGAAAAGAGAGTGTACTTTTGGGTGCAAATAATGGCCTACATATTGCAGCACCCCACAAGAAAAAATAAAACCTCTTTTGATCTTGCTACAAGTTGCTTGTGTGAAGGGAAATCAATGAGAAAATGGTCATTTCAAATGCAGTTACAGATGTCCCCTAGGCTTCAATGTAGTTTTTATTAGGTAAATGAAAGAAAATGCCAGTCACTCTTTACTGCTGCACTGAAAATTGCTGAAAATGGGAAAATAACCGAAAACAGCAGCCTGACACCTGCATTGCTAAAAAAATTTCCCATTCCCACCTAGTGGTAGATATGAGCACAGCCAAGTCAGGCTAACCCAAGTAGTGACTATAACAAACAAGGGGAAATTGTGCTCACCACTAATTTTTAAAACTATTAGTTATAAAAAATGTGTTATAGTTCATAGAGGAGCAGTGACCAGCTCTCTGTTGTAGCTCCCACTCCTCCCAGCTATAGTCATGTGATCCCCCTGGTGTCTAATAAAAGGGCAACCAAGTTTGGGAGTTTTACTTTGAAAGCAGCAAGTAAGTTGCCGGTGAAACTTAGTCCCTTTGTAAAATGTATAATAAAGTAATAGTATCAGATGCAATTTGAGAGTAGGACTGGCCAGATATGGGATGATTTTGACATAGTTGGCCAGCTTAAATATATTGCAATATATGGACAAACAATCCCTGTTGTTTAAAGGGTAAGGCATTTTTTAGTAGCTGTATGCACAAAATGTCTTAAATATATTGATAATGGGTTGAGTGCAAAGGACCTCTTGTATTTGTCTATATATATTTTGTGGTCACAGCCTCATTGCACCCCCGCCTAATGGTTTTAAAAATTAGTGGTGAGCACAACTTTCCCTTGTGTGTACCCCTTGCCAATTATCCTGGATAAACCACCTTGCATGTTGAAAAATATTCTGAATTGTTTATTAGTTTTAGCCATACATAGAACCACTTTATCTATCCTTCCTATCATAAACCTTTTATGTGAAAGTATCCTACTTTAAGAAAACTTAACTCCATTATTGGTCATAATAAGTGTCCTCTAAAGTGGGATATGTAATTGACTATTTTTCTTCAGGATCAGGTGGGCACAGAAACAAAATGGCAATGTTGTGGGTAAACTCACCAGTGCAAATGCATATAATGTTATCTGGAAACCCATTATCCATAAAGCTCCGAATTACAGAAAGGCCATCTACCACAGACTCAATTCTATTAAAATAATCTAAATGATTAAAAAGTATTCCCTTTTTCTCTGTAATAATAAAACAGTAGCTTGTACTTTATCCAAACTAAGATATAATTAATCCTTATTGGAAGCAAAACCAGCCTTTTGGGTTTATTTAATGTTTACATGATTTTCTAGCAGACTTAAAGAATGAAGATCAAAATTACAGAAATATCTGTTATCCGGAAAACCCCAGGTCCTGGGCATTCTTGAAAACAGGTCCCATACCTGTATAAATAGACAGTAACATGTATATGAAAGTGCAACAACACACATCTGCATTAAACCTGTGCTTACTAAGTGCTGACCAGGGAAGTCTATTGCTAATTGCTCCTTGTCATTGAAACAGAACATATCCATACAGAATAAGTATTATATACAGTGTATATTTAGCCCTGACTGTGTGGTTTCACAGATATATTATTTAAAAAGATAACGAGAACAAAGTCACCATAACACCTTTCCCGTCATGCCTGTGAATATCTCACTACTTTGCACTTGCATTCACAGTCCCCCCATTAACACACCAGAGAAACAAAAGTTTTATTTCTTCTTCATTTTTTAGTTGCGGTTTTTTAAAATTATTTGCAGCTCTCCAGTTTGAATTTCTGGCTGCTAGGGTTCAATTTAACCTGGCAACCAGGCAGTGGATAAAAACAGAGTTAAGGTAATAAGTAATAAATAGTAAAAATAACAATTAAATTGTAGTCTCACAAAGTGTGTGTTAATCGGTAATTGCTTCTTTCCTGCACTGTATTTTAATAAAGAAGTTGCTGTTTTTTTGGTTGCTGGGATCAGTGGCCCCTATTTGAAAGCTGAAGAAGAAGGCAATTTATTCAAAAACTATAAAAAAAAATTGACAACATGAAGAATAGGCCATTCTATAACATGCTAATACGTAAACTAAAAGCAAACCACCTTTTTAAGGGTTCTTACAATTAGGCTTTGGTGCAGTAGTTTTTTTTCCTGTGTTGTACCACATGGGTTCAAAGGGATTTAATTGACCCAAGTCCCCTCTATTGGGACTGTACCCAAAGGAGCACATTTAAATATTGAACTGTAGCATACAGGTATGGGACCTGTTATCCGGAATGTCCCGGCCCTGGGCGTTTCTGGATAACAGATCTTTCCATATTTTGTAATTTGAATCTTTATACCTTAAGTCTGCTACAAAATCAAGTAAACATTAAATAAATCCAATAGCCTGGTTTTGTTTCCAATAAAGACTAATTATATCTTAGTTAGGATCAAATACAAGCTACTGTTTTATTATTACAGAGAAAAAGGAAAATGTTTATAAAGATTTGGATTATTTGTTTGTAATGGAGTCTATGGGAGATGGCCTTTCTGTAATTCCAAACTTATAGATAGTGATGGGCGAATCTGGGGTGTTTTGCTTCGCTGAATTTTCTGCGAATTTCCTGAGAAATTCGCGAAGTGGCGAACAATTCAAGAAATGGTGAGAAATCGTAAAGTTCACAAAAATTTCGAACGTTTTCATGAAAAATTTGTGAAATTCAAACATTTTCATGAAAAATTTGTGAAACTCAAACTATTTCACTATAAATTCTAAGGTCCAAATTACCCCAGCAGCTGTGCATTGATTTGAATAGGAGACTGCAATATAATTAGGGGAGCATCTGTACCAGTACAGAGAATTTGTTTTTTAGATGGGGTCAGTGACCCCCATTTGATAGCTGGAAAGGGTCTGAAGAAGAAGGGACAGACAGTTGATCCTACACAGTTTTCCATATATATTGAAATGTGGACTGAAATATGCTGCATAAAGATCACATGCCATTGCAGCTCAGCACAGATGACAAAGCAGTAACAGTTTCACAGCACACATGGGGCTGATTCCAGGACATTAAGTTTGTTGGAGTTTTAAAGATAAACAGTAACCAAAAGATAGTTTCAGGATGTACTTTATCTTCATGCAGAAAGCTATAGCAGTGCTCTGGAGATAAGTAACAGTGTCTGAGTTCCAGCTATGATCTGTTATCATATCAATAACCTATAACCTTATATGTTCTAATAGGTGTTTTATTTATTTGTTTTGTAGGATGTATATATATATATATATCTGTGTATTACATTTTATATTATACATTTTATCATGGCACACTAAAGAGATGAGTGTGTGAAATGATACATCAATATTTTGGTCTAACATTTGAGGGCAGTGTGGGAGTATTTTTTCTTTTTCTGTTGTTTGGATAGAACTTTAGCACTTGGACACCTTGAAGATGAGAATCTGGGCCACCGTCAGGTGCATAACTACAGAGGACATAGACCCTGGGGGGTGTTGGAGGTATTGGGGGCCCCATGAGGCTAGGGTTGCCACCTGTCCGGTTTGGACCCGGACAGCCCGGTATTTTGAAGGGCTGCCCGGGTCAATGCTTCCTGCCCGGTTTTCCAAATAAGGAAAACCGGGCGGGATTAGCTTGATTGACGCCGCGATCGGCCAATCGGCGATCGTGTCATCATAGCTCCGCCCGTGACGTCACGGGCCCGCCCACCGATGTCACGGCCCTGCCCACTGACGTCACGGGTCCGCCCCCCCTGTCCGGCTTCAGCCACAGGGAAAGGTGGCAACCCTATATGAGGCCCTAATTATTATACAATTACAATAAATATTGGTAAAATAGGTCGACCTCAGGACATTTTTGGGGGCCTGAAAAATGTGGGGCCCAGTGATATTTAGTTACTCCACTGGCCACAGTTGTGTGAACTCCCTCTGTAATACTGTAATTGGTCAGCCTCTCTGACTAATGTGGTAGGGTGCACATTGTAAAAGAAAAAGTACAACCTGCTATGTTTTTGCACTCTGCACCCTGCGCATGCCTCATGTCTGTAAGTGACAACATGGAACTCAACAAGACCTGTGATCCTCCACTGAAAACAGTGTTGTGTTCTACAGCAATGTATTTGGAGGCATGTAGTCAGGGCCGCCATTAGAAATCACATGGCCCCGCCTACCCAAGCCCACAAGCCCCACCCCAGATCCTGCGCACTCCACACCACAGTTAAAACACCACACAGACATCAGCACTAAAAAAGGTATCCCCCCCCAAAACACACATACAAGTTTTAAAAAGCTATTGATGGTCAGGGCCTCCTTATAAGTAAAAAAAAAAAAAAACTTGGGCACTAGGACCTCCATAAAAGTTTTTTTTTTTAAACATTAGCACCAGGAACCCCTTACTAGTTAAAAAATTGGGGCCCCAGAGAATATTTACATTGGTGGCAGGGGATTAAAAAAAACAATCCACTGTTCACCAAATAATAAATTGGTGAACAGGGGATTAAAAAAAACGAAAAAAAAAAAAAACACACATTGGTGTTCAGTAGAATTTACATTGTGGCTTCAGCACTTCAACTTCTCCTCCTTTCATGACTTTGGGTCTCTTTGCCGCTTCAGGACTTCAGGTGACATGAGGCTGCATGGCTTCGGCGTGTTCAAGGGGGCCCGGCTATTTTGAAAAGTGCAGCATAGCCGGACCCACCTTCAGACCCGGGCCGGGTACAGCAGTATCCCCTGTGCCCCCCCTGATGGCGGCCCTGCATTTAGGTGCTGACCCTCTACCCCTTCCATAACTTTCATGCCATTTAGATGCACAAATTAAGTCTCATTGGGGCCCTGAACTTATCATCTGTCCCAAGGTAGATAGTAGGACAAGCAGTAACTAGTAGAATTAAGTCAAAGGCAACTGGACTAGTGATGGGCGAATCTATCCTTTTTCGCATCACCAAAAAATTAGCCAATTTCCACCGAATTGGTGAAAAAATTAGCGAAACATGTCGTGTAACGCTTATTGACGCATCGCGTCAGTTTTGATGCGCATCGCGTCAGTTTTGATGCGCATTGCGTCAGTTTTGATGCGCATCGCATCATTTTCAGCACGCGCTGCACCATTTTTTTTTTTATCCAGTGAATTTTAGCCAGGCGAATTTTCACTGGCGTTTCGCTAATTTAGTTGCCTGCAGGAATTCGCCCATCACTAAACTGGACATTTACTGGAAATTCAACTGGAAGACGGAAGTGCTTTTTGAGGCACTAAGGGAGTGATTTTGTTCTTAATAAATGACCCCTCAAATCAGATGGATCTGTCAAAATTCTCAGGATGTAATTGGAGGTAGGGGGCAAGTTTGGGGATACTGCATACCTACTGTATCACAAAACAACAAACAAGGCATTATCTCCTTAATCATTAAAGTTCATTACATCTTTCATACTAAGAGTCCAGAAAAAGATTTTTTCAGTAAAAACAAACTGATTTTCTTTAGTAGAAATAATAAAATACAAAAATAACATGTATTGTTTAAAAAATATTTTCCCCTGAACTGGGTTTCATTGATAGAAAAAAGTTATAAAATGTATATTACCTATTACTATAGTGGCATTTTGGTCTCCAGTGCTAAGGGCTACATGTATAGGATCTCTTATCAGAAGCCTAAGATCCAAAAAGCTCTGAATTACAGGAAGGCCTTCTTCCATACACCATATGGACAGTAATTCATTTTTTTTTTTAATAATTTCTTTTTTCTCTGTAATAATAAAAATATACATTGTACTTGATAGTAACCAAGCTGCATGTATTTTGTGGCAGATACTCCTATTTTGTTTAAATGATTTTTTAGCAGATTTAATGTATGGCGATCCAAATTACGGAAAGATACCTTATCCAAAAACTCAATCTCACATAATATATCCTATACCTGTATTATTGAAATAGAGAGAATCCAAAGAAGAGTGGAAAGGCCGACCAAGTACGGGTTGTTTACACAATGTATAAATATAGAAGGGGGCCATGCAATTAAGGATGCACCGAATCCAGTATTCAGTTCGGTATTCGGCCAGGATTCAGCCATTTTCAGTAGGATTCAGATTCGACCGAATCCTTGTGCCTAGCAGAACCAAATCTGAATCCAAAAAATCGTGACTTTTCATCACAAAACAAGGAAGTAAAAAATTTTTTTGCCGCGCACGCGTGCTTTTACCCTCCCCCTTGCTCATTTGCATATGCAAATTATGGTTCAGACTCGGTTTGGTATTGGGACTAATCTTTCGCAATGGATTCGGGGGTTCAGCCGAATCCAAAATAGTGGATTCGGTGCATAATATATCCTGCAATAAACTTTCTGTTGTTTTGATTACAGTAGATCCTTCCAGCAGATACAGGTTAGAAGGGAGGAGCTTCCATCTTTAGACACAAATAAGATTTTTGTTTACAGTGAGATCTGTGAAGTTGTGAAATTCTCTCCCTGAACAGGTTGTACTGGCAATTACATTAGATTCAAGATGGGATTGAAGTAAGAACATACAGGGTTACCAAAATAAATGCTTAGTACAAAGTTGATCCAGTGACTTGTTGAATATGGTTTCCCCTTTTTCTGGGAAGCCACAAAAGTAAAAACTGTATAGTGTCAGAAGAAAGTATACATATTATACTTTTACTATAAATGAAACTGCTTCACCACCTAGTGGCCAGATCTCTGTAGGAGAGACTGACACTGAAATGAATGTACTGGCAGAAGTTTTACATTGGCGGGACATGTCCCAAACACTGCCCAGGCCTGGTGGATAAAGTTATGGGTATGTGCCACTTACATAATTTAATAGGAGCTAAATTGAGATCAGTAGTGATGGGTGAATCTGCGGCGTTTCGCTTGGCCAAATTTTAACTGAGAAATTTGCGAAATGGTGAAAAATTAGTGAAAAGTTGCCAAAAACGGACGCCCGTGTCCAAAATGGCGGCGAATCATGGGAGTATGCCGCGAATACGCCCTAGGCAAATAAATGCGCCCCATCACTAGAGATCAGTAGTTTTTCCATTTAAGCACTCCTTAAAGATCCAAAATTTGTCTAGGCTCTGCTCCCCAGTCACTCCTCCAGTTTCCAGCAGAGTGCCACTGCTTTACATATACAAGTGTAGCAAAGGCTCATGGGTCTCTGTATACCTGCCAATATTTCTGCACCCTCACATCCCTATCTATCTCTGTCACTATATTATACAGTATGTCCGTACCTTAAGGGGAATTACACATGTTTTGTCCACCATGCCATCTGACAGAAAATGGCAGCAGACAAAATAGCTGAGCTCTGCTCCAATGACAAGGAGACCATTTAGGTAACAGATAAGGGATGGGAAGCAGAAGCCTGTGTATCTCCCAAGCTGAGCCCACTTCTCATGAATAGAGCACTGCTGTACACAGGAGGAAATTGCAGGTGATTGAGCTCCATTCTGGATCAAAAGTATGTGCTTCTGTGCTCAGTAATAGCATCAGGGCACTAGTGATGTGCGGGTCGGGTAAAATCCTAAATCCTAACCCGCTCTCCCACAGCCCGCGCCTGACTTCCGGGTTACTTTTATAAACCGATGCCCACCCTGGCAATGATGGTCCAATTGGCTTGATAAAGGGTCCTGTGAGGCCCGAAACATTGCCTTTGTCTGCTATTTTGAGCCAATAAATTTGCACAACTAAAAAGCTGGATTAATGTGTCAGTGTTCAACGGACAATTGGACCACAAGCAGGTCCGGACTGAGAATTAAATAGGCCCTGGCATTTCAGGAACCTAGAGGCCCAAATCAGCCCACACAGAGGCCCAAACAGCCCCCACCAGATCACTAAATAATGACTAAATACTGACAAAGTACTGTTTGGTACCTGATCCAAAAGGAGGGAATACAGGGGTAGAGTACTCCATTATCAAGTGGAATTGAGCACTCTGCCAATAATGTCGCAAAAAGGGCAGGGCGAGCAGGCGCGCAGCTTCTTAAAAATGAAGCCGGAAGTCGGGATCCAGCAGTGCAAGATGGCAGGGAGAGCAGGACGAAGAACTCAACCCGGACCCTCCCTACCCGCAGGTTAAACCTGGTTGTTGGCCTGGCCTGCTGCACATCACTACAGGTGGAGAGGGACATTTTGATTGCCACTATTCTCCACCAGAGGGCAGCAGTGCTAAAAATGCCAACCCTATTGCAGAATAAATTATGCCATTTACAGTAACTCTGCTGGCCTTGCCATATCCCAAATATGTTCCTCATTTACATTAAAGAGAACTCTAACAAGCAGGTGACCTTCTCTAAACATTACAACAATGAATGGAGTAAAGGTCATCATACATCACTAATTAGATCCAAAACTGTGATAAGGTAGGATGCCAAACATAAGGGTATTTACTTTCCACCTGCACAGATGTGCCAGAGCATGCCTGGTAAGACTGGCTATATGGGTGAGACAGCTCTGTTCTTACAACTGCCTAGTCCTAGAGTCCACCAGAGCTCCCTAACTTGCACACCTTGCCCTGTTCCCCATGCCTGTCTCTCATAAATACATTACTGCTAAATAGAAGTAGAACAATATTTACTGGGCTACCTGCAGGTATTTGTGTTCTAAAACGAAGTCTAGAGACAGCCACCAATTCACAACTAGAGGAGGGTAAGGTGTGTAATGCAGAACAAAAGGCACATTGTGCCCATTTATTGCACTTTGCACCTTTTTTTCCTTATGGTATTGTTTTCTACCAACACTTAGAAAACTGACTACTGTTGACTTTTAAGAAATACCACATTAAAGTACACTAGAATAAAGGTCCCCATCATGCCCTTAAGGCCCCCCCCCACATCTGTGTAAATTGGGGTTGAATGGGTAATTGTAGCATAGATACTGGAGTGGAGGAGCGAGGGGGAGTTTACTCCATCCTAATTAAGCCACTCATTTCAATACAGATGTTTTCCCAATCAATTAGGCACTTAATTTTTTATTATAATATTTGAACTATTTCTTTTTTTGCTCCCGAAAGCTTGCACTTTTGAATGCATTTCTGAGGGTCACTGAATCTGGCTGCCAAAACTTTGCGAGGAGACAGTGTTATTGTTTAGTTTTTATTCAAGCCATTACCTGGGTGCTAGAGTAAATGGGACCCTAGCAATCATATAGTTGCTAAAAAAAATGCTAAATAACTAAAAAAAACATGAAAACGAAGTCCAATTGCCAATTGTCTCAGAGCAGAGTCCTGGACGGTCTGTTTTTCCAGACCCACACCCAACCCGTTCCTGATTACCACCATCACAACCCACACCCAATATTTGGTTCATCATGAAATACCACCCCCAGTGTAGCAATATCAGTTATTTTCCACAGAGTAAAGAACAGTAAAGCAGATTTTAATTTTTGTAGCCCCAAATCTCTGCCTACAATGCACCCACCTGTGCCGAATACGGGCCCACGAGTCGCCTGCATTTTCAAGACATTGATGTTACTCCAACTGAGCCACGTAGTGGTTAAAAATAAAAAGACCACAATGAGAGAGGAGACACATATCTCCCAACATTTGGGAAATAGAAAGAGGGGAAAAAAGATTTGCAATTTTTTTTTTTGACTATGCCCATTTTTGTGGCCATCTAATTATCATTACAGAATTTGGCAGGTTATGAAAGTTTGAACACATTTCTGTGTTTTTATATGTTATTACAGTTTTGCTAATGAAGGTGAATTGCCCTTTATGTTGCAAATCAGTTTTCCCAAGAGACTTGCTTATCTTAAATTGCTACAAAAGTATCCAAGTATCTATACTGGGCTCTCTGCCAAAAGCCAATTAAGTTAAAAACTTTATATAATTTTTTGACTGTTCAGTGCAAGAGATCAAAGAGATAGTTGGGACATTTCAGTAACAAACCCGGTACTATGGGCTGAGCCATCAAAATCTGGACTGTCCCACAAAAAAACAGGACAGTTGGTAGGTATGGAGACTAGTGATATGTGGGCCAGCCCATTACCCGTGGGTTTATTAGACGCTGCACCTGTTCACCCCCCCCCCTTTTGTGACTGATGGACCTTCTCCATTTCTATATGAGAACAAATAGAAGAATGATGTATCGTAGTATGTAAAGGGATGAGTAACAGAATACAGAAAGTGAGTGAACAGAGAAAGAAAAATTATCTGGAGACAATGTCTATGGTCATAGGTTTTCTGGTGGGCCCCTTGAAACCCATTCGGTACTGTCTGGGTGAATAAGTACATAAATAGCACATAGACCCTACATAACTAAGGGGCAGATTTACTAAATTCACATGAATCATTCGAAATTCGATCGAATTTTCAAAAAGATTCGAATTAGAATTTTTTTATATTTTTGAAAGCCACTTCGACCATCGAATTTTGAAATTCGATCGAATCAAATGATTCGAATAATTCAAATAAAATTCTATTCAAATTTTCGGCAGTTGAATTACTTGCCCTTTAAATTTTTATTCAACTACCTAGTTCGCCAGATGAACCCTACCGAATTGCTATTAAACCCTATGGGAAGCATTCTTAGATTGAATAGAAAAAATTCGATCGAATGGTTAAAATCGTTCGAATCGTTTGAATGGTTAAAATCATTCAATCATTCGAATATTTGAATTACGGTAAAATCCTTCAAATTCGATATTCGAATTAGAAGGATTTTAATTCCCTTTAAATTCGATGGTCGAATTCGAGGGTTTTTTAACCCTTGAATTCGACCCTTAGTAAATCTGCCCCTAAGTGTGGATTTGCACATATGAAAATGTATGAGATGCTGGAGCTGCCTCGCACCATTATAACGGAATCTCCAGTTAAATTCCTCCAGCGCAGAAGCCTGTGGTGGCCCCTAGCTAATAAAACCATGGGATCATTTATTAAAGGACCAGTAACATCAAAAAATGAAATAGTTTTAAAGTAATAAAAATGTAATGCAGTGTTGCCCTGCACTGGCAAAACTGCTGTATTTGCTTCAGAAGCACTACTATTGTTTATATAAATTAGCTGTTGTATAGCCATGGGGGCAACCATTCAAAGGAGAAAAGGCTCAAGTTACACAGCAGATAGCAGATAAGCTCTGTAGAACATAATGTTATCTGTTATCCATTACTTATCCTGTGCCATATAGCCTTTTTTCAATTTCCGCCATTGCTACACAGCAGCTTGTTTATATGAACTATAGTAGTGTTTCTGAAGCAAACAGATCAGTTTTAACAGTACAGGGCAACACTACATGATATTTTATTTACTTTAAAACACTTTAATTTTTAGGTGTTACTGTTCCTTTAAGCAGTCACAGCATGTATAAACTATCCCACTAGATTCCACAGTTCTATGTTTTGCAAATCTGCCCTATGTTGTTCCACATGGATTCTGGACTTGATGTCCCTCTGCTTTTCATAGTGGGCTGCGCACCTATTCTCTGGAAGTCCCCAGGATGCATCACTTCACAATAGAACAAGGTGAAGGAGGGGTTGCAGGACCCTATGAGCCTAAAGGGGGTTGAAAAATGGTTCATAAAATTCAGGGATAGACTATCATGGCTTTCAATCTGTGAATCAGGTGTAAATAAATAAGTGTATACAGGTATGGAATCTATTATCCAGAAACCCTTTATCCAAAAAGCTCTGAATTATGGAAAGTCCATCTCCCATCAACTCCATTTTATCCAAATAATCCAATTTTTTTTAAAAATGATTTCCTTTTTTGTTGTAATAATAAAACAATACCTTGTCCTCCAATCATTATTGGAAGCAAAAACAGCATATTGGCTTTATTTTATTTTACATGATTTTCTAGTAGACTTAAGTTATGGAGATCTGAATTAAGGAAAAACCACAGGTCCCTCTGCATTCTGGATACCTGTATATATTTCTTTCCCTTCAGATAGTGTTTATGCACCTTTTCTACCTAACCCAAGTGACTGAGCTCATGTGAAACAAAGGTATAGTTTACCTTTAATGCCATATCTCCCTATGGTCATGGTATTTTTATAGTCCAATAAATGTACAAAAACTAGGAAAAACATTTTTATTTCTGTATGGAAAAGGATAGCAAAATGAATTTACAGATATAAAAAAATACATGCTGTACAAAACAGGACAAGGGATTTACAAACTTTAACTGTTCAAAAATAAACATTTTCTTTTTACATTAAACTTCCTTTTCTTGTGATGCAGAAATATAAAGTCTACTTCCATAGTAAGAACCAGTTATATATTCTACATAATATACTTTCTTTTTCTCAAACTATGTTATATAGACTAAAATGTTTTTTTTTTTAAAATGACAAAATGCACTCTTTGGTATATCTATTATGCTTTCATAAAAGACAAAACTGGTTGGGATAGTAATGGGAGAAACTCTTAATCCCGATTCCCTACTCCTTTGGACTGATCAATAGTCCTTTGGAATTGTACAATATAAGAGAGCAGAGAAGCAC
>CM044433.1:144622141-144634054 GCA_024363595.1 Xenopus borealis | reverse complement strand
GAGGTACGGTAAACAACTCTCCTTTTTGGAATCTGTTTTGAGCAATTTTTTCTTTCTTTTACACATACATGATATCAGCAGTGAGCAACTTGGAATTTCATGAAATCTAAAGGAAAAAATAGAGATTGCAAAAGAGCAATTTTACAATGTTTAGGTTCGAATTTATATACTTTTGCCATATTTCTCATAAGAACAACCTGAAGCACAGAGTTAACTGAAACCTGATTTAACATACTTGTAGCAAAGCATGTTTTGGAGGTAGATGCACAGTTCTCCCATGAGTTTTCTTTTAGGAAGAAGTTTTATTTGCATTCTCCACTAACATACTGGTATTGGTTTATGCATAGCATTTCAAACTGTGGAGTCAAAAGTGACTGATGGGTGGTTCACCTTTGAGTTAACTTTTAGTATGTTGTAGAATGCCAAATGTTTAAGCAACTTTTCAACTGGTATTCATTGTACATTTTTCATTTCATTTCATGTTATTTCTTATTCTTCTGGTTCTTTCCAGCTTTCAAATGGGGGTCACTGACCCCGTTTAAAAGGAAAATACTCAGTAAGGCTACAAATGTATTGTTACTGCTACTTTGTATTACTTATATTTCTACTCATGCCCTCTCCTATTCATATTACAGTCTCTTGTTTAAATCAATGCATGGTAGGTTTCAAGATACCCTGGCAACCAGATTGCTGAAATTGCAAAGTGGAGAGCTGCTGAATAAAAAGCAAAATAACTCAAAAACCACAAATTACAACCAGAAAATTAAAGCCTATTCCATATTGTCTCAGAATATCACTCTCTACTGTACATCATAACTCAAATGTGATCAACCCCTTTAATGCTTAGATTATATTTTAGTAGAGTATGGATTATGAGTAGTGATGGGCAAATTTATTCGCCTGCGGCGAATTCGCAGAAAATTAAGATGGCGAAGGGTCGTATTTTTTAAAGGGGTTGTTCACCTTTGAGTTAACTGTTAGTATAATGTAGAGAGTGATATTCTGAGACAATTTGCAATTGGTTTTCATTTTTTATTGTTTGTGGTTTTATAGATATTAAGCTTTTTATTCAGCAGCTCTCTATTTTGCAGTGTCAGCAATTTGGTTTCTATGGTACAAATTACCCTAGCAACCCTGCATTGATTTGAATAAGAGACTGGAATATGAATAGGGGATGGACTGAATAGAATGATAAGTAATAAAAAGTGGCAATAACAATATATTTGTAGCCTTACAGAGCATTTGTTTTTAGATGGTGTCAGTGACCCCCATTTGAAAGCTGCAAAGAAACAGAAGAAAATTGCGAATCATTAAAAAACTATGAAAAATAAATAATGAAGACCAATTGAAAAGTTTCTGAGAATTGACCCTTCTACAATATATCAAAAGTTAACTTGAAGGTGAACCACCCCTTTAAAGACACAGTACTTCAATTTTCGAAACAGTCATATTTTAGCCTATTCTATAGTCGAAGTACCCAAAAATTACTTAAAATTTAAAAATTTTTAATTAGAATTTTCACTTCAATCCTTGCTAAATCTGCCCTTTAATGTTTAAATTATTTTTAGTAGACTATGGAGGTTATTTATTATCTGAATGTTAAAATCGCAAAAAAAATTCTAGTTTTTTTCACTAGAAAACTCAAATCTTTAGAGAAAAAAACTAAAATTTTTCGAAATTGATCATACTTCGATGCTGCAAAAAACTCAGATTTGAAAATTCTTCATCTCAGACCTGGGGAGGTCCTGTATAAGTCAATGGGAAAGGCTACTATATCAATTTGACTTTTTCGTGGTGTGCGCTGTTTTCAGGCAAACACTCAAAAACATTTGGTCAAAAAGCCCGACAAAATTGAGCAATTCCGCAAAAAGCCCGATTTTATCAATTGTTTTTAATAATTGATAAATAAGATAAAATTGGGCATGGGAGTTTGGTTTTGTTTTTTAAAAAAAATAATTCGGATTTTATTAGGGGCAGATTTATCAAGGGTCGAAGTGAATTCTAGGGAGTTTTTTAAGTTAAGTAATTTTTTGGATAGTTCAACCATCAAATAGGCTACTTAATTGTTTGATCGAAGGATTTTACTTCAAACGTCGGATAGCCAAATTCGATGAAAAAAACTTCGATGGTCGAATTTTCCACTTCGAAATTCGACCCTTGATACATCTGCCCCTTAATGTATGGAGATCCAAATTATGGAAAGAGTCCTTATCATGAAAACCTGAGCATTCTGAATAACAGGTCCCATACCTATATTATTACAGTTTATTTCATTAGGCAACATTTTGGGACTTACAGATGCTTTATGTAAAGCTAACAAGGTAGTTACTATTTTCCAGGTTTTACAATTATAAAATGTGCAAAATTTGTCTTGTGAAAAAGAGTCAGCATTATTATTTAAAAAAAAAAGTGACAGTAAATAAAAGTGTGCATTTCTGTGCCAGCAAAAAAACTTACATTTGCTGTTTTTGTCAAGCACAGTGTCTACTAAACGTCCAAGTTTTCAAGAACAAATAAAATAAGTGGGTGAGCTCTGCGCCATAGAAGATCAGTCTGATCGGGGGCAGTTGTCATAAATATATATGTTTTCAGGCTAGTTCTAGATTGTTCAGGAGATTGTGTTTAGGTATTTATTCTCTCCAGGCAGAGATGATAACATTGAGTTCAAGTCCCCCACCACCATGTTTGGAACCACTCCTGTATTTCGCAGTGTGGTTAAGTTTGAGGAAGCTCCTGCTAGTCCATTGGGGCTTATGTTCCCAGACATCACAGTATTATCTGCATCATCTATAATTGCTGTAAAATCAATTTGTGTATTCTCCAGATCAAGACCGTCTAATGTATTGGCAGTTGGACATGAACTTGTGTATGGCACAGAGTCTGTCCTTAAAAAGCCATGATTAGAATTGTACTGGCCATGTTGATGTCCATCATAGCTGGTCTGGTTTTGATTTAGTGGTGTAGTAAGTTTATGGAGCCCTGCTTTACCATGATGCATTTCCATTTGACTGGTGTAATACATCATGCTGGCATTGTTGGTGACTTCAGGTTGGGGCTGAATTGGAGGAAGGCAGGCCATTCTTTTCGGGCTTGATTCAGATGACTGGTAAGATGGACTTAGCTGATTTGGACTTCCCATGTATGTTGACTGACTTGATACACTTTGTTGCCTGCTTAAAGGTTTGGGGCCACAGGGAGGACGGGGCATCATGTCAAAGTTGTAACACTGACTGCTTGGGCTTCCCAGTGCTTTGGTATGACTTGATTGGCTGTCTTGGGAGCTTGGACTCATTAGGTTATTTGGTGATGGTTTGCCCTGATAATTCATATACTTAGGACTCATATACACAGCTGCATTTGGGGTATTTCTGTGCTGGTTTTGCCTAGTATCTACATCTTCCCCACTGTTGCTCATCATGGCCATACTTTTTGGATGTTGCTCCCACATTAGCGCTTGTTGGGACTGGACATAGTTTCTGACCATCATTTCCTTTACCTGCATCATGGGTGTCTGAGACCTACACGCTTGAGGGCTTAGCAAGTTGGGGTTAAGGCCAACATTAAAGCAAGAGTTCTGAGTGTTGTCTTGTTGCCCTTGGTAATCACAGTTTGTGGCTTCTGGTGACAATGGCATTGTATTTGGCTGAGTAAAATTATGCTCTTGTCTAGAAGGATGCTTCATGTTTTGACAGGACATCATGGCAGGACCTGAATGGTGGAACTGTTGTTCTGGCTTAACCTGCACCTGACCCCCATGGTTATATTTCTGATTATTCATATACATTCCCTGCTGGCATGAATTTCTATTTACAGGGCACCCCTGCTTTGTTGGTTCTGGGACCGTAGAGTTTGAGAACTGACTCTGGCAATGATTTCCAGGTGGCATACTCTGATGCATTATTTGGTGATTTGGGCTCTGAGCAGGGTTGTCTATGGTTCCTGAACTAACCTCATTCCATTGTACAGGTAAATTAGCACAGCTGTTCGGAAATTGCTGATTATGAGCAGTCATTTGGCACTGGTTGAAGTTTGTATGTGTGGAAACATTGCTCTGGCTGGAGTAATTCTGTGCATTGAGATGCATGTTACTCATAGCTCGCTGAGAATGGCTGTAGACATTTTGGCTTTGACCATCTAACCCATGAATTTGGTGATTAAAGTTCATATGGTCACTGGTTGCAGCCACCTGAGATCCTTGACCCTGGAAGTTCATATAGTGCTGCATTTCAGTGGGCTGGGTGATGCTTTGTTCCTTTGAATGGCATACTCCATCAGGACCAGCAGTTTCCATAAAAACATTCTCACTAATTCTGGGAGGCCGTGGAGAAAACATATGTCTTTGTAAATTAGCATCAGATCCTCCGTATGCTTGCTGCATACTGGTACCTTGTCGCCCCATCATAGATACATTCATATTTGTCATACTCTTGAAGCGCTGTACTTTTGGCACTGTTTGAATATCTCCCCCAGTTCTTGCAGGGTCACTAGCTCTTCTTATCCCAGCACCTGGTGCCTGAGCTGGGTGAATAATACCTGTTCCATAGTTGTGATACTCATTGCTACTGTGTCTTCTCTGAGTGTTATTACCCAGCAGGATGGCTGATCCACGATAATCACTAGAAGCCAATGCCATCCTATTGTTTGAATTCATTCTCTCCATGTTGGGCAGTGGAGTAGGAGGAGGACCGCCAGTTGCTGCAGCATACTTTGCCTTTAATCTATATTGCTGTGCAGGAGTAAGGCCCGGAAGCCCACTAGCACAAACAGCTTCATTGGAATGAACAGAGGGGTTTGTAGAAAGGTCATATGAATCCATCATGTTGCCAGAATCACCTGCTCTTTGGCTGGGTAGGTATGGGGACACCACTGAGGATCTGCGGCTCACTGTGTAGGCTGAGCTCATGGTACTTGTAGTGCTGTTCCGCCTGTCATTAAGGTAATTTACATGGTTGCTGGATGGCAAATCTACACCATGTTGATTGTGAGACATTGGACCACAGGCAACTGCCATATCTCCCTGAGGACCTGACAAAACAGGAAAAGTGATTCAGAGATGGAATGGATTTATGTTATTCCCCATGACCTGCATATTTCATTTAACTTTGTGTGACTGTTTTAAAGCTCTTTTTATTCCCATTCCCCACACAGTGGTTTTATCTCCAATTAGTAATAACACTCACCACTGTTGTGGATTGAAGGCAGTTTGACCATCTTTCCTGATGATGGGGCTTTACGTAGTTGGTTCAGTTTGTCAATCCTAAGATTCTCCAGCTTTCTTAGGGCTGAAGCACCTGCAGTGCCTATTGAATCCACAGATGGAATATCATCTAGGTTGGTGAGGTCCTCAAAGCTTCCTCCTGCATTGGCATTCATTTCCACCCCACTATCATTATTGTTGGTACTTCCCAAAGGGGACCTTTCACTGCTGCAAGATGACTGTCCACCAGGGCTGGGCTGAGACTTCTGTTAACCAGATGAAACCAGAATTAAAATGTAAAATATCATAAAAACGCACATATCTTGTAGACTTTCATAATGAACCATTCAGTGCATGTATATTGCAGATATCATTATAGTTTTTAACAATGTGAATTGTTAAAGGAATTGTTTAGTATACAAATAAAAACTGAGTAAATAGAGATAGGCTGTGCAAGATAAAAAAATGTTTCTAATATAGTTAGTTAGCTAAAAATGTAATGTATAAAGGCTGGAGTGACTGGATGTCTAACATAGTAGCCAGAATACTGCTTCTTGCTCTCTTGGGGGTAAATTTATCAAAGAGTGACGTTCCGCCACTAGAGTGAAATTCCGCTCTCCATATACGCCTTTAAAAATCACATAGAAATGAATGGAGATTGGCGGAATTTCCCTCTAGTGGAGGAACTTCACTCTTAACTTCACTCTTTGATAAATATACCCCTTGGTTTCTATTGATTGGTTACCAGGCAGTAACCAATCGGTGACTTGAGGGGCACGTGGGTCATAACTGTTTGCTCTTTGTGAGCGGCATGCTAAGGATCAATTTGCAAACTCACTGAACAGTTATGTCCCAGGTGGCCCCCCTTAAGTCTATGACTAACTCAGCATTAGAGAGCTGAAAAGCAGGAAGTAGTGTTCTGGCTATTATGTTACACATCCAGTCACTCCAGCCTTTATACTTTGCATTTTGACTAACTAACCATGTTAGAAAAATGTTTTATTTTCTACAACTTATCCATTTACCCAGATTTTGTTTTTACATTGAACTGTTCCTTTACGGTTGCTCTAGATATATTAGCATTTTGAGACCCAGAACACCTCTCTCTCTCTCATTCTCTACACACACACACACACATTTATATACATATCCAATTCTATATGTACATCCATGTATAATAGTGAGCATACAACATAATAGTGAGTACAGCTACTATTTGTTGTTTTATATCTGCTGTTCTACAGGTGCAATCACACTGATTTAGCATTGTTCTTTTTGGCCAATAATTTGCTTGTGCCTGGCAGCAAAACTTGTGCTTTTTTCCTCAACATGGTCCATTTGTAAGATGTCTTTGCTCACCAATGTTATATCTGGCACAGCAAGTCTTCCATCCTCTTTGTGAGCAGAGCTTGCTTCCATATCCAGTTGGTTTTCCCCTTTAACATTCTGAATTCCAGGTCCCTCATGACCAGACTGAGCCCTGGGCATTCCATCTCCACGGTGCTTCTTGGTAATGTGCGCCTCTGGGCCATGTACAGTTTTAACATGTTTCCTGAGAGAGCTAGGATCTGTGTAGCGCTTGGTGCAGCCGGGGATCTTGCATACGTATGGTTTCTACAAAAAAGAAACCACAGAGTTTGTACCAAATTTAGATTGATCCATGTGCAATACAGCCTCCATTAAACCAACTACACTAACACTTATTCGTACCACTGCTTTTGTTTACATCATATTTAAAATAACGTTCTTTTCTATTACATTGTCATTATTATTTGTAATACTTTTGCATTAAAATGATAGGCATTTGTATGTTTATATGTACAGAAAATAAATTTATGTACATGCAATTATACATTCTAAGGGCACATTTTTATTGAATACTAAACTAGGGAGTCCAGAAGAATTACTGGAAGTATGATCTCCCCCCGTTTATTAACATTTTCTGATGGTCAAGAAAGTATTTTAAAGAAGGTAATGTCCATTCATTGTGCTGTATTGGGGTGTTAGAGCTCAGCAGCAACGCCTGAATCCTCTCTACAAATTGCAAATTTGCAATCAGCAAACTATACAACAAATTATTCCATCTTTAAAAAATATTTTTCAATGTGAAATGCTAAATGTTGCAAGTAGTAACCATTATTACTTCCTAATATATTATTATCAACCATAACACAATTTCCTTTTGCTGCAAGATGATTAAGATGACAGTCATAAACAGCTACTTACTGTCCTATTAAAAATGAAGACACTGAAATACATTGACAGTATAACTGAATAATTAGGGTTGGATTTTGAAAGATGGAACTAGGAAATCCAGGAGTATACCCAGCGGTCTGATGTTTCTTCCTGACAGTTAAGAGGTATTAACAAATTAATTTGTCAAAGAAGATAGAATTCATCTGCAGAGCTTTGAGTATTTCAGTAAATTAGTTTCCAAATAGGTGTTCAAGGTCACCACAGCTCAGTGCCAGAGCTACTAACACCCATCTGTGCCATTATCCCCAATGCAAACTGCATTCATGTTTTAGACAATTCTTTTCCACACTGGAATACATTTTACTGGAACATTCTATATGTAAGTATGTTTTAAACAGAGGTAGTTGGCTTACACTTAGGGAATTATTTACTAAAACTTGAGTTTATTAAAGCAAAGTCGACCCATCTACGAATGTGACTTATTTATCAATAATTGTTCAAGAAAAAGTCGGTGCGAAAAAAACATCACAACAAATTCAAATGGAATTCGAAAACTGACGAAAACTGACAAAAGAAAAACTCGACTTTATTGGATTATGGGTCGAAAACCAGTGCAAGTCAAGAAACATCTTCAGGGACATCTGCCATTGACTTCTACATGACCTCAACAAATTTGAGATGGAGTATTTTTGGATTTGGATTTTTAGCAGCTTTGGGGGGTATAATAAATCTCTAAAGATGTGAGCTTTTTCCTTTAAAGATTCAAGTTTTCCCCTTTAAAAACTCGACCAGAAAAATTTGAGGTGTAATAAATGGGCCCCTTAATTTTAAACCCTAGTTGCTTGACATTACCTCATTAGAGTGAGTTCGATTTTGGTGCTTGGCTCTGTCGGAGGCATTAGAGAAGGCCTTGTTGCATCCCTCATGCTCACATACATAAGGTTTCTCGCCGGTGTGGGACCTCAGGTGAGTCTTCAAGTTCTCAAGCCGTGAATAGGCTTTGTTACATCCCTCAAACTTAGGAAAAAAAGTCATATATATGTTTAAAACGGTTTGAAACTGTGCTTATTAACAGAATATAAGATGCATAACAAATTAGCACAAGCTGTCATGGAGTAACGCTCAGGCCCATATTTGTGGGAAGGTCACAAAGGCTTAAGCCTAGGGCAGCAAAGTTTTAGGGGTGGCATGTCACCCACTTGCTGCACGGATAAGGAGCTCTACCAGCTACTCTGCTTACTTTCAAACCATCTGTCCTCAGTGCAGCCCCTGTTTTTGTGTAGGGCAATGCATCTATAGCAGTTCTCGCATATGTGCGTGCATACGCATGGGTGGTCAGGTTAGAATGGGATCACAGACAGCCTAGGGAGCATACATTTGAAATATGTCCCTGGTACCTCCCTATTTGTCAGATTAATACACAGGATTTCTCCCAACTTTAAGCTTATCATTAATGATTTACGTGGTATTGCTTCTGTATAAATATATATATATACACACAAATACAGGTCTAAACAATAGAAAAGCACAATGCAATGTGTAATTACACACACTATTAGAAATGATTCATTTGTATGGTTTGAACAAACTCACTGTGCATTTGTGGGGTTTCTCCCCTGTGTGCCTCCTCATATGAACCACCAGCATATATTGTGCCTTAAAGGGTCGGAGTTCTCGAGAACAGTCCTGCCAGTGACACACAAACTCCTTCTTTTCCCCATGGATATGTTCATTGTTTATGTGCTGTAGAAGAATTATTAAGGATTATAAGATAAATTCTTGATCATGAGGTAAGTAATGAAGCATATCTATATATTGCAATAGATGAATCTTACATGGACAAGATGTTCCTGAGTGTCATACTCCTTGGTACAGCTTTCCCAGTGACAGTTGGTCTCGTACACTGTTTCCGGCTCATGTTTGCCATCATCCTTATCCAAGTCATCACGCCCATCCAACAACCCAAGCAGCGGGTCCTAATTGAAGAGGACAGGTTATATAGTCAATAATAATCATCTGCACTGATATGGAAATCTTTAAAATGTAAAATGCAGGATCTCTGAGGGATAGCTCAACTCACTGGCCTTTTAGCTTTGAAGTATTTCAGTATCTGGGGATGCCTTGCTCTGACACTGCTTGACAAAAGGCTCATGGGCATGAAAAACATCACTGGCATGGAGACAAGGCTGTACATGTGATGCCCTTTTGTTTGTGCTCGTTTGTGTGTTGTAATTTTTACCTGTGTTAGAACTGAAGCAGGACTGGATATATCTCCTTCGGATCCATCCTCTAATCTTTTGCTCCCAATCGAATCCAAGCCAGCACTCGACAATGGCTCCGACTTCAACTGTAATGAAAGGTGATACTACTTCAGCAAGTCTAATCTTCACCTGTTGTTCCAGGTTGGACAATAGCAAATAATATATTAGTTATAGGGAATATCACTCAGGATTGCTCCACCAATGAGACGAGTTGAAGCACTCACCTCAGGCGGCAGCGCCCCCCTGGTTACCAGGGGTGGCAAAAATGCCGCTCCTAGAAACTAAGAGCCAAATTTACGGTTTTCAACCTGTAAATTCGGCTCTTCTAGTGCACATCACGCATGCAAATGCTCTTCGATTGCGACGTGGACCCCCGTCCGGCGCTGAAAAAGTGAGCGCAGTGGGGAAGGGGGGGGGTGGCAAATTGAAGGCCGCTTCAGGTGCCGAAATGGGCTGGTTCACCCCTGATATCACTGTCTGCATATACTTTAAACCTCCATACATTTATGGCAGAGTGGAAGCCCCCTTTTTAGTGAATGAATGAATCTCTTAACCAAATAAACAATACTAAACAATACCATGATTAGTTCTTCTATATTTTATTATACAACTACTAATACTGATCATTGTTTGGAGTCCCTGTCCCATACATCTTACAATATGCTGCACCTGCATTTATTTTGTCAAATTTTTGTATTGATAGTATAGTTACAATATATAATATATCATGGTGCTTGAGACGTTAAGGGGTTGTTCGCCTCTGAGATATGTTTTAGTATGATGTAGAGAGTGATATTCTGAGACTATTTGCAATTGTTTTTAATTTTTTATTATTCATGGTTTTAGAGTTATGTAGCTGTTTATTCAGCAACAATTCAATTTGCATTTTAAGCAATCTGGTAGCTAGGGTCCAAATTACCCAAGCAACCATGTACTGATTTGAATAAGAGTAGGAGTAGGCCTGAATAGAAAGATGAGTAATAAAAATTAGAAGCAACAATACATTTGTAACCTTTGCTTTTTAGAAAGGGTCAGCGACGCCCATTTGAAAGCTGCAAAGAGTCAGAAGAAAAAGGCAAATAATTATAAAACTATAAAAAAAAAATAATTAAGACCAAAGTTACATAGAATTGTCCATTCTATAACATACTAAAAGTTACCTTAAAGGTGATCCATTCCTTTACTAATTACCTTAAATGTCAGCAGAGAAGAGAAATAAACATACATATTCTTATGTGCTGATTACTGACAAATTAATTATAGTAATGGTACAGAGCTGGAAGTGACTGAACATCAAGGCAAAAATGGTTGACAATGTTGACATCATGCAAATGAACAAGGGGTAATTCCAAGGAATTTGTTGGAAAGCTGCTAAACTTGAAATCACTCGGGAGACTGAGGGGTTAAGGAATATATGAGGGAAGATTCACTAAAGGGCAAATTGTTGCCAGCGACCATTTTGCCTCAATTCACTCCACTTCGACAGGCACAAATTCGCTACCACTACGCTAATTCACTAAAATGTGAAGCTGCGTCTTGCTGGTGACTTTTCTGTAGTGCTAATTCTACTGGGTGAGCGTTTCATAGCGAATTTTTACTTGAGCTCATTTCTGCCTAGCGAAACTATTTGAATAGGGCGGGTAAATTAAAGTCATATGGATGTTTTTATTAGAGATGTTGGTGCAAATGCTTGAAGTGGCCACTCTTTATTACAAATGCCCAAGGAACCTGAATAAAGACAAGAGATTCTCTAATGTCCTACACATGAGCCCACCCTAAAATGTATATATCATGCCCCTCAAATGTCTGGGGAAAAATGTTAACCCAAAAAAGTTTAATAATTAGGTATTTTGAAGGCAATCCCACTTAAAAAAAAGGAGAAGTCTCCAGTGTTTTTACAACTTTAATGCATTTCCTATCCGGCAGATAGGATATCATACCTCGCAACTATTCAGTTTTTAGAAGGACAGCCCCTCTTTTGACAGCTCAACCTGCAGTCCCTCATTTGTACCAGAAAGTCTTATTTTTCTCTGCACTAAACAGCCAGTAAAAGAAACAAAGATTCTAACTTAACTGGCTTTTGGCAGAAAGTCCAGAACAGCCACAGCAGAATATAAGATACTTTTGTGACAATTTTTAGATAAGAAAATAAGTAATTGTAACTATATAAGATAACAGGTCCCTTGGGAAAAGTTAGGGGCAAATTTACAAAATTAGTGTGAAGGATTCGAAGTTCAATCAAATTTGAATACAATTTTT
>CM044433.1:144580153-144599017 GCA_024363595.1 Xenopus borealis | reverse complement strand
CTTTTGACACCTCAACCCGCAGTCCCTCATTTGTACTGGAAAGTCCAGTTTTTCTCTGCACCGAACAGACAGAAAAAGAAACAAAGTTTCTGACTTTATTGGCTTTTGGCAGAGAGCCCAGAACTGCCAGGAGGTTCAGATAAGATACTCTTTAACAATTTCTAGATAAGCAAATAAGAAATTCGCCGCATTACACACACCAACTTTGTTGTCCCTCTTTTTGTTTCCAAAATGTTGGGAGGTATGCAGAATGCTTTTCACCTGGGGTTTTCCAGAAACGGGTCTTTCTGTAATTTGGATCTTTATACCATATGTCATCTAAACCTTAATTTAAATATTAAATAAACCCTATAGGATTGTTTTGTCTCCACTAAGGATTAATTATATATTGGTTGGAATAAAGTGCAGGGTATTGTTTTATTATTGCAGAGAAAAAGGAAATCATCAATCAATGTTTTAATTATTTGATTAAAATGGAGTCTATGTTAGAAGACCTTCATGTAATTTGGAGCTTGTGGATCCCATACCTGTATAGCCAGCAAGAGGGAATTTGGGGGACCCCATATTAGGAACAGTGTTAGAGCTGGTTCCTTGGCAGAAGACATGTTAATGAGACAGATGAAAACAATCAAGTCATAAGTAAAAGTATAGATGAAACTTTTGCTATTAGGACTATTGCTACATTTATGCACAAGACTCAGGCTCCTGACATCTTCAAACAACAGAAGGGCCCCAACTTAGCTCCGATCACCTGTAATAACGTATCACATCACACAGCATGTGTCTGCATTTACAGGTTCTAAGGACCCTAAAATATATATTTTTTAAATGTCTTTTTGTCTTCAGTGGCAAACTGGCAACTGCAGCCTCCTGTGAATCCACATAACTTGTATCGGGTGTAAGGGAAATATACAGTAAGGGCTTTTACACACAGGCGTTTATTTAGTGCGCACCCCTGTGTTGCGATTTCTTCCATTCAGCCGCAGGGGAGCGGAGGAGTAGACGCACTCAATTATTGTGAAGGGGGCATGTAAGTGGCGAACGCAGGTGGAATGCAACATGCTGCATCCCACCTGTGTTTGGCACTTACATGCGACAGTGTGAGTACAGCCCCCTTCACAATAATTGAGTGCGTCTACTCCTGCACTCCCCTGCCGCTGAAAGTGCAATGCAGGGGTGCGCCTGAAAAAACGACGCGCGTAAAAGCCCTAAGAAAACTGCACTTTTGGTTTCAAAAATATATTAATTTTGTGAAAGAAGCCTTCCAACTGATTACATTTCTCTCCAATTAATCTGTGAGGAGGAGCAGAGAGTCGGCTACAGCTGCATGTAAAGGCGAATTGGAAAAATCTGTGTGTTGGGGGGAAGGGAGAAAGTCTGTGTGTGGCATTGCGAGACCTCAATGATTCACAGGCTGCCCTCCCTTCCCCCTACCCCACCCCTGCCGCAAGCCTGGAAAAAGAAAGCGTAAAAAGAAATATAAAACGTAGTGGGAGAGTGAGAGGGGGAGAGGAAAAGGGCCAAATTCTGCAGAGAGAAAGAGGGAGAGGGAGAGAAAGAAAAAGTAACCAAAATAAAAGAGTTCCCAAGGAATTTTTATGCGTGATATCTCCTTTTCACTTCTTGTCTGGTACCATTGTGTATCTGCTCTGTGAATCGGGGTTAAGGTGGTGGAGGGTAGGGTGTTTAAAGCATGAGGAAAAGGTTAGGGCAAGTAGAGAAATAAAGTGGAATAATATTAGAACTAGTTAGGAGATAAATTTAACACATCGACTGCTGATGCACTGCTGGCCAGGAAGGTCCATTTATTAAAGTTCGGATTTAAGTGATATTAGAGCATTTTGATACCACGATTAACTATAATGTAATACAGGTCGCTATAGGTTCAATTTGCAAACAATTTTGCCTTTGCGCACATGTAACGAACAATTTGCTCCATCACTAGACAGTAGGATAGCAATTGCAAATGTTATAGTCTGCGATAGTCCACAGTGTATGTAATAAAACTTCTTACTGAAAATATTCTGTTTGCTCCAAAAGTTTATGCCACCTTCAAACACGTCTTAAAAGTTTGCAATTAAGTTTCAAAATGAAATATAAGTCTAATGAAGAATATTACATTAGGATGTGCAAATTTTTATACTTATTTGTGCGCAAATTTGTTCTCTTTGCAAATGTTATTTCTCTAAATCCATGAATACCACGAAGGTTATTAAAACATCCTAATATAAAAGTACCAACAGAAAAAAATGCTGAACAATGCATTACCATACCTGAGTAAACAGCTCTAGAAGCTCCCTGATTGTTTACAATAGCAGCTGCCATATTAGCTTGGTGTGACATCACTTCCTGTCTGAGTCTCTTCCTGCTTGCTAATAGCTCTAGGCTCTGATTACAGCAGGGAGGGAGGTGGAACAGGCAAACTGAGCATGCTCAAGTCTGTGCCCTGGAGGTTTAGTCTGAAACAGAAGACCATGTGTAAACAATAGAAGGAAATAAATGTGGTTTTTCTTTTGACAGAGGACTCAGAGCAGCATTACTTTGAGGGTTTACTGGTGTATTTATGGAGACCTTTCTGATAAATCTTACATAATTTTTGCAGTTCCTTCTCTTTTTAAATCCCTACCAAGCCCCGTTAGGGCCCTTACACACGGGCGTTTGTTACCTGTGCTCCATTTGGCTGCGTTCAGCCACAGGGGAGCCTGCATCTGAACCTGCGTCTAGCGCTTACATGCGTCTCATGGGCACAACGTCATTGAAAAGCATGGAGTGCGTCTACACTCCCCTGCGGCTGAACGCAGCCAAACGGAACGCAGGGGATCACAGGTAACAAATGCCAAACTATGCACCAAACTATGATGTCCCAGTGTCCTTTAATGGGCTCCTCTCCCATGTCACAAGAAAGACTTGTATTATAGCATTAGCTAACGCATACCCTTGAGCTGCCCCATTTCATTTATTCTAGTTTGCATGAAATATGCATTGATATGGAACCCACTGGCTTCTCACTCAAATTCTGAAGGCAGTATCTCAGAAAAGTAAAAAGATGTGATTATCCCCAGAAACGGTTTTAAACTAAGACATAAATGGCAGATGTTTACTGCATGTGGGAGGTGTAGTTTAATAACTGCTGCAGGCTACATGTTGGGTATCCCGCAGACCTCTCATCTTTAACTCCACCTGTGCACAGAGATGGGCCCTGGGCTGTTGACTGGATGTGGGAGTTGTAGTTTAATAACTGCTGGGGTCTACAGATTGGGTATCCAACAGACCCCTCATCTTTAACTCTGCAAAAGTCTAGTTTTCAACATACAAGCTGTATACGAAGGGCAGTTATATCCGTATGAGTTAATAGCTAACAAGCTGTGAAAATCATTGAATTTATCCAGATGACCGTTTAAAACATTTTCCACAGTTACATCCCAGCCACAGAAACCAGGTTTTCCAACACTGTTGTTATTCTAGAGCTGTTTAATGATCACAGATGAGTACATACACACACACACACACAGGTCCCAGCGCTTCATTCTTGGAAACCCTATCTTCAAATTCCTTTGAAGTGAAACTAAGGACAAGCTGACTAAACAGAGCTGAGCTTTGGAATGATTGATTTAGAAGGCATATGTATAGTGAAAAAAACCCAAATTGTATTCACACTTATTATACTTATGTAGTCAAGCTATTGCTAACAAGGACATGTCATGGTGTGGAGCTTAAAGAAGCAGGTAAGACAAGATGTCAACCTGGAAACTATTGCTGAGGATGGGGTATGAATGCTTAATGTTTCTTACTACTATAGATCAGTCAGTTAGGGTTGGTTTTCCCTGGACAGCCCAGCAGGGCCGCCATTAGAAATCACGGGGCCCTGTACAAAAACCCGCCCTGGCATCAAAGCCCCACCCCAGATCCCGCCCACTCCACATCAGTTAAAAGACCACACAGACATCAGTGCTAAGAAAGTGACCACCCATACACATGTTATAAAAAGCTATTGATGGTCAGGGCCCCACTTACAAACTGGGCCCCAAAAGATATTTAAAAAAAAAAAATCAATGACACTAGGGCCCCCCTTACAAGGTAAAAAGAAATTGGGGCCCTAAAAAATATATGTTTAAAAAACATTGGTGACAGGGTCCCCCTTACAAGTTAAAAAACAATTGTGGCCCCAAAAATATTTTTAAAAAAGCATTGGCACCAGGGCCCCTTTTACAAGTTAAAAAAAAATTGGGGACCCAAAAATTAAAAAAAAATAAAAAAATGGCAATCAGGCCCCCCTCCTCCCCCCCCAATCCCAATGCAGATTTACAATGACTGATTCTTAAAGGACCAATGAGGGTAGAGATAATCTAAATAGTAGAAAAGCTCTGTGCACGGAGCTGCTGTGTGCTGTAAAATGACATCACGCTGAAAGGAGGGGGCCCGGCTAATCAAGTAAGTGAAAGCGTGGCCGGGCCCCGCCCCGCCCCCAACAACACCCACCCCGCCCTCAACTTCATCAGTTCTGCCCCAACGTCACCCACCCCTGCTCACAGTTAATTTAGAAAAAAGGTGGCAACCCTACTGTCAACTCAAGTCAACCCCATTACTAAACACTATAAAAAATACATTTCAATTGTTTGAAGATTTATATGGTCAGAACATAATGGGCTAGCTTCAATTTAAACACATATCTTTTAATCTAATACCAGACTTCTGTATATATATCTATTGAGTTGTCCTGTGATAGACAATGGGTAAGGTTTTTTCTTCTCCAACTGCATCTGTATTTGAGGCTGGCAACATATTTATTATTTTTGGTGAAAAAGATAATCTTACAAAATTGGAACTTTCACTACTTTCCATGCGCCTACCAATCCTATACATATAGTGCAAAGTTCTCGTCATAATCTCTTCGAGTAGTTATGAACTTGGTAATGCCAGAGATAGATTGCTACAAACAAGGAACTGGACTCATGTTGGCATTGTTTTGGTTTAATTTGCTCTGTTCCAGTTCTGTTAAAGATGCTGCTGTGAAGTCTTTTGCAAAGACATCTAAAGAGAAAGCTCCAGCACCAGAATGTTTACCTTGATTGTGTTGCTGAGCATCATTTTGCTTAGTAAAAATCACAGCAGGTAATGTCCATCTCTAGCGCCATTTTGGACACTGGTATTAAATACACTGGATGCAATTCTATAGACACAACCCCCTAGAAATATAAAGGTCTGCCTGTTTGGGGTGGGCTTAAAAGACCTACTTACATTCCACCACAGTTTATTTGTAAATAGATGTGTCTTTGTGGCCAAAAAGATGATTACAAGGAGATGGAAGGACTCCCTCCCTCCTGATGGCCAACAGTGGTTGTTGGAGGTCAAAAATCTCTGTGCCCTGGAAGCTCTCATATACAAAACTAGAGGTAGCCCCCTCAAATATGAGAAAATCTGGGGTAAATGGACAGACTGGGCGGTTTAACCCCTTCCAAGGGGATAATTCTCTTCTTTGTATTGTACAGTGGAAGAATAAAGTTCTGAATAGCCTACCCTCAAATTGGACATACTGTAAATGTAATGCTCTACTGCTGTACTCAACTATTTTAAATTTTAAATACATTTATTGATGTGTATGAACGTTGTTATGATATAACTGTACTGTATGCTGATTCTCTATGCTGCCTAAATAAAAACGCCTGAATTAAAAAAAAAAAAAATCTCAGCAGGTCTTTTCAGCAGCAGAGTGGATGTCAGTGAATGGGAGCTTTCCAAGTCAAGACACCAGAGGCCAAAGCCTTAAAATCATACAGTTAAACCCAAAACACTCCAAGCTCCTCCAAGAAGTTTGCAGGGCCACTTAGAAAGTTTGTCTTGTAATTGAGTAAATTGTTTACTCTTTTCTTCCAACTTTCTCCTCCCCATCTTCCGTGGTCTTGTCTTCAATACCCCCCTTTTTTTGTCCCACTGGCGGGTATTCTGCACAGACCATAAAATCATGCCAAACAACCCTCTGCAGGACAATGGTCAGGCTCTTCTATGTCTCGTAATTGGACAGGGCTAAGGGTCAGTTTTATCAGCTGTGTGATTTAAAGCTTAACCGTTTTGATTGTCTTGTTAACACAGGCCTGTGCAAGCCGCATGCGTGGGCTGAATGATAATGATAGAGGGTATATGCCAAAAGAAGGGGAAATTTTTTTTCGGCTGTAAACTTTCACTCTCCTTTGCTGGTGAGCACATTAAGCTACTTGGGTAGTACAAAGCCAAATGCTTCTAGCGCTAATGAAGATGTGTTTATTATCCCAAGAAACAGCTATACATCACTTTTATCACTAAAGCAAAACAAACACGAAGATGTATGACAGCTTTCGAAAAAGTCATACCGAAATAAACATTCCTGGAGATGAAAAAAGAGCATTATACATGTGTGGAGGTGTGTATCCAAAAATCATGACGTTAAACTGGGTCAGTAGCTAAGAAACTAGGTTAGAAGTCTCAACTCTCTCCTCTTTAATGTCCATATCATACCCTTCTGACCTTGGGAACTTTATTACTCATCAAAAGTAGATAAATTCAACATAACGTAATGGAAACAGCCTTTAAACCCAACTTGAGAAACAGTAAAAGAACAGACAAAAGTTGATGCTTGTCTCCTGTTTACAGACTTGGATTCAAAAAGAAAAAGTGATTCACATATTTTTAGCGAGAAAAAATGTTTATCTCCCAAATTACACTTTTAAAACAATTCTGTCACAAGTAATATAAAGAAATTTCTAATCAACTTCAAACTATCCCAGGGCCTTAATTGATGTCCCTGTAAGATACAGTCACAACCTTCAATGTGTGGAGAGCTGCTATATCATTTTTTTTATACAGATATCACACTGCATCTACAATTCCAAAGAAAAGAAACTGGTTGGATCAGTCGTTCAGGGATAAATTGTCTGGTGGAGCAAGATTAATGCAGCAGGTGCAGGTGCCCTTGGGACTGTATACTTTTAGGGCTCCTACACACGGGCGTTTTTACCTGCACTCTCCTGCGTTGCGTTTTGCTGCGTTCAAACGCAGGGGAGCGCAGGTATAGACGCACTCAATTATTTTCAATGGGTCTGTACTCACACGAACGCATGTGAGCGCCGAACGCAGGAAAAATGCAGCATGTTGCGTCTGAATCTGCGTTCGGCGCTTACACGCGTCTCGTGGGTACAACCTCATTGAACAAAATGAGGTGCGTCTAGACCTGCGCTCCCCTGCGGCTGAACGCAGCCAAACGCAACGCAGGGGAGCGCAGGTCAAAAACGCCCGTGTGTAGGAGCCCTTAGGGGCTCACTAAGTCCTTATAGTAAAAATTACAACCAATTGATCTGTTTATTAAGGACTGGATTGGGATTCAAAATAGGCCCTTGCATTCCTAGTACACAGAGATCCAAAAAGCCCCCACCAGCCCACTTAGTAGACACTTTCTATGACATTTTACAGCAGCACCTCTGGCGTTTGCCAGAACCCATAGATTGCCAGTCCAGGCCTTGTATATATTCAGACTGCATTCCAGATTCTGTTCTGTGAAAAAAAGCCTTTATTGGACTAACATTGGCTGAGACCATGGACCTTGAATCAGTTTTTGTCCAATAAAGGTGGGTGCGTCATTGCTTGATTGCAGTGAAGTGCTAACTACAAGTACCCAGTAAACAGCCAACAGCCAAAGACTTCTGGGGCATACTTGCAGCTTTAATTGCACTTCAGTTACACTTGAATGGCTACTGGTTGCCCCTTCCTTGAAATAAGGGACAAAAAATATGCCAGTACTAAGGGCTCTCATGGTCTTTTTCCCACCCCTGCTCCTTCATTTGCTGCCTGCTACCATACAACATTGTACTTTACATTAAATATAGGTACAGTCAAAAATAAAGTGAACAAAATAAATGCAATTATTGACACAATTTCTCCAAAAATGTATCCCAAATAATCTAGTGTGCTAAACTGGTATTATAATTCTGCTGATGCTTGCCATTTAATAAAGATAGACATCATTCAGTGAAAATACAGAATTCCGTGAGTCAGTAAGATATTAAAGTGTTTTAACTGGGAATTCTATTTATCTTTAAAGGGGTGGTTCACCTTTACGATAACTTTTATTATGTCATAGAATGGCCAATTCTAAGCAACTTTTCAATTGGTTTTTATTATTTATTTGTTATAGTTTTATAGTTATTTGTCTTTTCGTCTGATTCTTTGCAACTTTCACATGGGCGTCGCCGTCCCCTTCTAAAAAAACAAATGCTCTGTAAGGCTACAAATGTATTGTTATTGCCACTTTTCATTGCTGATCCTTCTATTCAGACTCTCTCCTATTCACATTCCAGTCTCTTAATCAAATCAATGCATGGTTGCTAGGGTAATTTGGGCCCTAGTTACAAGACTGCTTAAAATGCAAATTGAAGAGCTGCTGAATAAAAAGCGAAATAACTCAAAAACCTTAACTAATAAAAAATGAAAACAAATTGCAAATGATCTCAGAATATCACTCTCTACATTATACTAAAAGTTATCTCAAAGGTGAACAACCCCTTTAATGACAATGTCATTTTTGTAGGATTCAGGAATGAGGAGCTGGAGAGCTAATCTAGAGCATCTGGTGTGGAGGTGCTTGCAGGTTGCATTTCCTATCGACACATTCATTAGGATGTCACACCAGGATCTAGGTGAGAATGGTTATTTCCTCTGAAAGGCAGAGACCACAGCTGTACTAGGTGGAGTTTACAGGTCTGAATAAAGGTTCTGCAATCTGTCCCATTCTCCAACAGCTGTTGGAAGGTGCTGAAAGTACTTTGTTAGGAACAGCGTGGAGATCATTTCTATCAGTTCTATTCTGAACCACCATGCTCTTCTGAGCACTCATGCTGCTATCTGGAAAAGGGACAAGATGGTAGTCTGTGGCTGTGAACAAACTGGCAGAAGGCAATGCTGTTTCTGAATGTGATATAACTCCATACACCAGATGTAACTGTGAAGGCTCTTCCATTTCACAGTACAAACGCAAAGCCTTAAGCATCTAATCTATTCTTAATACGTGAAATGACTAAAACAGCCTCTTAAATTACTTTTTAAACCTCCATAATAAAGTACTGCTTTCTTTACCATATAATTCTGCATGAATGGCCTTTAAAGGGGTTAACACATTAGAAAGCACAAGCTTTGCATTTCAATGCATAATTGTATTTGACTTTATTTTTATGAGCTGGTACAAACCCAATTATATTTGTTGATATATGTCATATGTTGCAAATTGCACTTTGGTTTAAGAAAATAAAGAATAAGCCATCATATTTCCCTTTTCAAGTTGACATTTTCTCATGTTTTTAATTTAAATATTACATAAATCCATAAATGAGCTCAAGCTTTTCAGCATACTCCTGGGTAGACGCAGTAAGATGAATAAGCAAGTAAAAATGAGCAGTCTGTCCTCAATAAGTGGATCAATGGGCCAATTTCAATATTGTATACATTTTTCAAAACCCATCATGTCCTTTACACTAGAACAATGGCATAACTATAGCGGAAGCAGTCTGCTTCCTCTAGAGCCAACAAGAACCCCTCCTTCCCTACCTGCTCTCTTACCTGCAGTGGGGAAGCACAGTGCATAGGCACTGAGTGGAGTCTGGGCAGGGAGTGGGTGGAGTTTGAGCAGGAAGTGGGCTGAGGTGGGAAGTGGGGCAGGAGCATGGGGATCAGAGTGCGCTGGGCCCCTGTGAAGATTTTTTGTGCAGGGGGGCCCAGCACACTCTAGTTACCCTACTGCTAGCAGAAACTAAATTTATAAAGCTTTAGTCTATATTCAATCTCCTTTAATATAATCCACCCCTTGTGTGTCAGGCCTTTAATGCATACTATTTCTCGTTTCTAAATATATTGCTTATAAAGGAAAATGTAAACCATTGCAAAATGTATAGCGCATGTGGATATGTCAATGTATGGAACACAAGATCCAAGAAAAACACAAGAATTTAATCAGCAAATGCTTTCAAGTTGGAGGATATAAAATGCATACTTTAAAATGTGCGTAAAGAAAGTATATGCTGTTTAGACTTGTATAGTTAGCTTTTTTGGCCTTTTGTGTTACAAAATGTGTTTTGACTATTACTGCAACAATTACATATAAACCAAGGCTACTACAGTTTCATAAAACTGATGGCTAGTGATTGGCGAATTCATTCGGCAGGCGCGAATTTGCGGCGAATTCCAAAAATGGATGCCAGCATCAAAAATTAGATGCCAGGGCCGTATCATGAGTTTTGCAGGAAATTCGCTAATTTTTCAGGACAAATTTGCCCATCACTACTCACTGCCTATAACTCTGGTTTAATCACTTTTAGTAATGTACCTTTTCTGAAAGTAAACTGTTAAGGCCACTGCTGCCTATAACAAGTCTGAAAAATGGGCTGATCCTGGTGGTGAAGATTTATATAAAAGCACTTGGGGGGGGTTCCATGTGCCTTTACAAGATCATGGAGCTCACTAGAGGGTACATTATTCCCTGTTTTCTTGCTGGAATTTAAATAAATTCCAAAATATTGACCTAATATGACATATTTATATTTTACTATGTTTATATATTAATAATATTGAAAAGTATAAGGATATTAGCAGATACCAAACTATGAGCATATATAAGCTTGTGCATTGAGTCACTCTAAATATCCTTATTAGATAAAGTAGATAACACAAAAGACATCACTATGCACAGGTTATAATTTATGCCATCAATTAACATCATTTATAAATGGTATAATTTGCTTTTGCTGATTTATGTTGTAAATTCACATTTGTAGATACTGTATTATTTTTACAATTTAGCATTCATTTATCATCCACTATTTGCTTTCTGCACATTAAAATTAAACACTGGGAGCCTGACATAAATTTTATAAGGTCATATATTTCCATTAGGTAGAAGAGGCGGTACCTCAGCAATGAAACTGTGAAGCATCTGTCATCATAGCTACAGTCTTTAAGGACTTGTAGGGGGAAATGCACTAAGGTGCAAAGTGGCTAACGTTGACGAAAACTCACTAGTGTAACGTAATTTTGCAACTTCGCCAATTCAATAAGTTGCGCACTGACGAAGGGATGTAACTATGCTAATTCTATGTAACTATGCTAATTTTACTGAACATTACCTCTTGCGCAAGACTTTACTTCACAAGGTCAGACCTGGCGAAGTTCAATGTAATACATTGGTGTTTGAAAAAATGCTGGCGTCTTTTACTTTTTTTTAGGTGATAGTCTGAAAAATACCGTGATTTTTTGGGGGGTTACCCCTACATTTCCTAACATATGGCAAATCAATTATACAGGGGGCACATGTTTAGTGCAATAGGACAACATGTTTTATTTATTAAAGGTTTCCTGGGTTTGTGTAGTGTAATGTAGTGGCTGTAACATATATTTCTATTATACGTTTAAATTCGCACCGTATGCAAATTAGGCATCGCTAGCATAAATGCGCTTTGTCTGACGAATTAACGGTAGCGCAACTTTGCTATTATTATTATTTTATTATTATTAACATGTATTTCTATAGCACCAACTTATTTCGTAGCGCTGTAAAGTGAATGTGATTATACAACTAAATCACATACATAGAACATATGGAGTTACATACATCACAATACTGGTACAGAATGTGAGGAAGACCCTGTGCAGAAAGAGCTTACAATCTAAAGGCAAGGGAATGATACACAAGGTGTGGGAGTGGGCAAGGTCAGGGTTAAGTGAGAGATGTGGTACTGTAAGTGGTATTGCATTTGGTAGTTAACAGTGAGGGTAGGCTTCTCTAAATAAGTGTGTTTTAAGAGATTTCTTGAAAGCTGAAAGGTTGGGAGAAAGTCAGACAGATTGTGGGAGAGAATTCCAGAGGAGGGGTGCAGCCCTTGCAAAGTCTTGAATGCGAGAATGTGAGGAGGTAATGAGAGAAGAGTTGTGTAGCAGGTCAATAGAGGAGCGTAGTAAGCGTTTGGGTGAGTATATAGAGATTTCCACCTCCCTGAGCACAAAAATGTTTTTTAGTGAATTAGCGGCTCCCTGGGAAAATTCAACTGGCAAAGTGCGGCGAATTGTGGCGAAGGCTTCGCTAGTGCATTTTCGTCACTTAGTGAATTTGCCCCATAAACTGCTGCCAGTCTAATCTGTATGTGGAAATAGGAAGCTTGGGTATCAGTTTCTACAGTTGGTATGGGAAGTTTCCAGCTTTTAAAGATAAACTATATCCCATTCAAATATTATATGTATCTATCATATACAGTACTGTATGTATTATAAAAATATTTTCCATTAACAGCACTCTAACCTTAAAAACACATTTGCTTAGTTGTAAATAGGGCAATGTTATGTCCAGAATTATTTCCTGTCCTAGATATGTGCAGTTCTATAGTTATAACTTGATCGTGTCCATACACAAATTAAATGCAGAAAAATAAGTATAAATATAAGTATTCCAAATGGGATGAAAGCATTTCTAATCTATTTCTGGCCACGTGGGGTGCAATTTTGTGAAAGTCTATTAAAGAAATCACGTGCATGAATAGAAATAATCATTAAAGGCATGTACTCTGTACACAATACTTCACTGTCTATTTGAAGGAAAGACGTGCCATTCTGCTTTAATAGAGTATATTGTACCCAACACAAGCTAGAGTCCGTTGAAATTTCAGTGGGCTTTTAAGGAAATAATTATCTAGTGAGCCTATATGATACTTTCTAGCATGGCCAAATAAAAAACAAGACATGGAAGGGTCTACCAGATGGGGAGGCATCTCAGCTAAGTACTTTTTTTATTTTCTTTCACAGCTTTAATTATTGTACTTTTCTTTTCTATGAAGAGCATCTCAAGATGCAGGCTCCTCTTTGCCGTTCGACCTTAAGTGGGGGACCTTTCATATTAGACCCAGAAAGGTTGAGATTGTATATTCTTAAAGGGGCCCTTTTGAGTGTTGCTGTTTCTTTGTTCCCATGACTCTACTTGTGGAGACACTTACCATTCCCATTCACATGAAGGTAATATGGGGACCAAACAAACTGCTCATTAAGGACCGGGTAGCCAGAAGACTTTAGTAAACCCCACAAACCTCCTCAAAAGCTTTCACTAATGACTAGAGAATAGGAAATAGTTTGATAATGCTGTGATTTGGTGACCCTGAACCTATTTGTCACATCAATCCATTTCTATTACTTTTTATTCCTTTCATTTAAAAGCCTATCTACACAGTTAGCCATACGAAACGATCTCACAGTCTGGAAGAGCACAGCCATTATTCTATACAGTGGTTGGATCTTCTGTATTAAATGCATTTATTAAAATCTAGAAAATGCTTAAATAGATTTAAATGTCACTGAGCACTTCTCTATTTATCTATCTTTGAGCACTTGAGGTCTCAAGTAAGTGGGTTGACAGAAAGATATCCATTCAGTTAAACAATGATGTGTCTGCTCATATGAATCTTGGAATATTTTAGCCCTCCAATTTTATGGATAATGAATTACAGGTATGGGATCCATTATCTGGAAAACCTTTATCCAGAAATCTCCAAATTACAGGAAGGCCACCTCCCATTTTTTTCCTTTTTCTTTGTAATAATAAAACAGTAGCTTGTACTTTATCCTAACTAAGATATCATGAATAATAATTATATCTTATTATTTAATAATTAATATTAATTAATAATAATTAATGATTTTTTTGTAGACTTAGGGGCAGATTTATCAAGGGTTGAATTTTTCCAGTTCATGGGAGTTTGTAAAAACTCCCATAAACTAGAAAATTCGAGTTAAAAACGACCAATTGAAATTGTAAATTCAGGTAAATGGGAACGACCCGCAAACTTGAATTGAATTAGATTTTTTCTCTGAAGAAAAGGCTGATCCCAGGACGTCCCCCATTGGCTAAAACAGCAATTTGACAGGTTTACGGTGGCGAATAGGCCAGTACATGATAAATTTCGAAAATCAAATCAAATTCAATTTTTTTTTTTTTTAAACTCCTATCAAATTTTAACTATTCCCTAGTCGAATTCCACAAAAAAAAATTTGAAAATTTGAAATATAAGATGATAATGTATATATATCGTAGCAAATTGTGTTTGTAATTAAATTGAGCTGGCACTACCATCAGCATTTCTATGCCACTTTAAACCTGCAGCTAATAAACATACGTACCAGTTAAGGACAGGTAAGGCTTATCACTTGGACATAGCAACTTTACACTCTGCTTTAGAAAAGGCTCCCTTCCTTCAAATAAAATAAGTTGGGCTCTAATGACACACACACTTTAAATGGAAAACTTTGGCTTCCAGCACTCAAGTAGCTAACTACTGTTCTTGCAGGCAGTCTCTCCCATCTGGTCGATTTTTTAAATATGTTCCAAGCAGAAGCAGATGAAGGCTGGTTTCACTTGTTTGTAGAGTGGGGCTAGCTGCTCTCCCTGTTCCTGTGCCACACATTCAGGGTGGTTAGTAATGTTATTCCAGGTGGTGGCATTTTCTCCACCAGACGACTGGAAGCTATTTCCCCACCCCTTTCACTTTATGAGGTACTAAAAGCCTTAACTCATATAGAGCTGAAGCACTCCTGGTATGCACTGCTAGGCATGTGCCAAGGCATTTCTCAAGCAATACAACCAAAATCAATGCGTATTTTTGGAATTTTCTTTTACGCCTGAACTCTGCTAAGACAACTTGTACCACTGAAACAGTATATGAACTAAATTAAGCACAATATTGCTATTTCAGATACTGACAGCATATGCAGGAAACTCTCTGTATCACAGATGACTTTGCAGTTTATTTGAAGCCAACATGATGTCGTTAGAACATGTCAGAATAATGAAAAATCAAAAGGTAGGAGGTCCACATAGAATGAAAATACAGGTATGGATACATAAACCAGAATACGTGGGACATGTGGGGTTTCCAGATAAGGGATCTTTTGGAATTTGGATCTCCATAGCCTAAGTCTGCTAAAAAAAATATTTTAAAGATGACCATAATAGGATTGTTTTTCCTCCAATAAGGGTTACTTATACATTAGTCGGGCTCAATACAAGGTACTGGTTTATCATTAATAGGGATGCACCGAATCCACTTTTTTGGCTTAGGCCGAACCCCCCGGATCCTTTGTGAAAGATTCGCCCAAATACTGAACCGAATCCAAACCCTAATTTGCATATGCAAATTAGTGGTGCGAAGGGAAAAACATTTTTTACTTCCTTGTTTGCATATACAAATTAGGGTTCCAATTCGGTTCAGCTGGGCAGAAGGATTTGGCCGAATCCGAATCCTGCTAAAAAAGGCTGAATCCTAGCTGAATCCCGAACCGAACCCTGGATTCGGTGCGTCCCTAATTATTACATTGAAAAAAGGAAATCATTTTTAAAACATTCTAATAATTTGGTCTACGGGAATCAGCTTTCCTATAATTGGCGGCTTTCTGGATAAAGGGGTTTCCGGATGATAGATACTATATCTGTACTGCTCTACTGACAATGTAGTAGAGTGGAATATAATATGTAGAAGGCCTTGCCACTGGCGACGGAAAGGGTTCCATAATTATTCTAATCTCTCAGAATTTCGTAGAATCACTTCTTTCAAGGAAGAGGAAATTTACCTCTAAACTGAAAAACACCATGTGGAAATGTAACATTATGGCATATTGTAATACAAATAAAACTCATAAGTAGATAAAAAGCTGTACATTTAATTCTCATTTTACAGTGTATTATTGTTCATTAGCTAATTGTTACACTGCTAATTTTATGTTTTATAAAGATTCAGGTTTTTTTTTGTCAGTGGTTGATTCACTTAAAATCGCTGCGATGTTTCCAGAATTTATACTAAATAACATAAAGAAACAGAGGTGACGACCAGATTGCACAAAGGCGATGTATTCCCATTGCCCATATTGTTTTCTATTAAAAACATCACAACCATTACATTCACTCCCCCCCCCCAATATTTTAGGTGTCTTCATTATAACTCACTGTTATTAAGATATGCACCTACAGTTTCAATGAACCAATATAGTTCTAAAAATTAAATACTTTTTAATCCTTTTGCAATGCAAAAAAATTCCACCAAAATATCTACCAAAAATAACACAAGTTTCCCAAAAAGGCCCAACTCTTTTGAGGTCAATAAAGAAACTGTCCTGCCTGGAATCAATGTATGTAATTATATTATTTTTTCCAAAAAAAAAAAAACCAGATAGATCCATATATAATACAGATAATAAATTATTTGGTCTATTGATTTCGTATCTAACAAGTATCTCTTTTTTTGGGGGGGGGGGTTAGGTGTTATTAAGCAGGGATAGGTGTTTCCTCTTGTCAGTAGCATGGAGCTCCTACAAGTAAATTAACAAACCTAAAACACTTATCACCGAATTAGCACTGGGATAAAGGCTTCAACGCTGAACCCTCATGGAAAGGTCACTGAAGGGTGTGGCTTCAGATCCTTTTACATTTTTTGCTGTAAAATACTTTAAAATCTGTTTCAGTTGGTTGAACTAAATTTATTTGAACTTCCTAGGGCATCTGATTATGTCGCTGGTAATTAAAAAAAAAAAACAATTTGCTCTTAACTACGTATACAGGAATAACTGCCTTTGCCCAAAGTTGCTACGTCACTATAAAAGAAATTTGGTGGCAGATCCCCAAATAATTGTTAAAATGAAGACACAGAAGGTGAAATGTAGAAAATGCTGGCTTGAATTTGTTAACTCGCCCGGGGGAATTATAATCCTTCCTTTTTAATGGAATCCATAAGGAAAGATCTAGAAATTGGAAGAATGGACTAACCATGGTGAGAAACGAACTCCCCAAATGCACGATGGAAGCGATTATAATACACCTAAGCCTAGGCTGGCTAGTGAAAAGAAGCATCCACTGCGGAATTGTTTTCAACAAGGAAAGGGATTCAGTTCTAACAGCTTTGATCTCTGTAGAGGAGCATTTGGAATTGTTGGGAGAAATGTTAATCCTACAAGGCTCTACCCCTCCATCCAGTTCTGGTATTGACCATACGAAGAGGACAGAAGGTAGCCTTTACAGCAAAGAAAGGAAAAATATCTGTGATAAAGTGGAGCCCATATAATAATAATACAATACAGTAATCTGGGATTAGTTTAGTTGAATGTCTCTCTCTGAATGTATGTATTCTGTGATCCCACCCTGCACTTCTGTTCCTGTCTGGCAAAGAGAATAAACATTCAGGATAAAAGTAGGACAGCTATACTATAAGCAGGATAACCATTTTGCCTTTTCTTTTTAATGTTTGTTTGCTATGGTTTGCCTTAGTTTCTTCTGACTCTTTCCAGCATTCAAATAGGGGTCTGTCCCCATCTAAAAGACACATTCTCCACAAGGCTACAAATGTATTGCTACTTTGTATTACTCATATTTCTATTCAGGCCTCTCCTATTCATATTCTGGTCTCTTATTCAAATCAATGCATGGGTAATGGTATGGGTAATGGTATGAATAATTTGGACCTTAGCAACCAGATTGGCAAAATTGTAAACTGGAGAGCTTCTGAATAAGATGCTAAATAACTCACAAAAACCACAAAACAATACACAACTCAAGTGTGATTGGAAAAAGTAGCTGATAAAGAATACGTAGTTCTTCATCTTCTATATGTTTACTGAGACTCATAACATATAAATATTAGCATTCGTTAATAGATTATGCATTCTGATAGGTTTTAAGTAAAACAATACAAAAGGATAAAGATGTAATGGCATAAATAAAGATAACAAGCATGATAAAGTCTCTTTTTGTTCTGTTGTGTATTGAAATGTTGGCCACTTTCTTACATGCCAACTGCTTGTGCATGAGATTTATAGAGCAGTTTTATAGAGCAGGCCTTGGAAGCTCATAAGCAAGTTCCAAACCAGTCTTTTGTGTGTCTTGTTTCCTATATAACAGCACTGCAAAATATGCAGGCACTCTATTAATATGCAGGCACTATATTAATAGAGGGTATGAATAATGTCACTGTGCAGTGTTTACACGAGTACCACTGGTGCTTTAGCTTGTCCAGAGGTGCAATATGTTTTCTGACACTAGGAGACAAATGGAAACACTGCTGTCTTTATTCAAAGGCTTTGAGTCCAGGTCCTTTGTTTCTGGTATAAAAGGAATCCCACCTGTTCACGCATGTGTGCATTACTTCACTGAGAGCTATCCGGACAGGTGGTGGCTGGGTGTCTGTGTGCTTTACCATCCTTGCAAACAGTTCCCAGGTGGGAAAAGTATATCTGAACTGCCTGCTTGCTCAACACAATGGAAAAGGAGCAGAGGGAGGGGGGACAGCAAGCTTCCTCTTCAGCAGTATATTACCTATACTCTTCGGAAGTACATTACCTATCCATTTGTAATAAAATATTTATAGATATCAGTATTTCTCTTTAAATGTTGCCCTGTTTAAAATACTTGAGAGTGCCAATCAAGTTGTCTTAGCCATACACTTAAGCTGGCCATAGATGCAAAGATCTGCCAAACGAGCGGATCTTTCCCCAATATGCCACTAACTGGCAGGGCTATATCGGAGTAATCTCAACATTCGGCACTAAGGCAGAACGATCGGATTACAAGAAGTGCAACTGACTTCCGACGGTCGGTTGGAAGAAAATCCGACCTTTCTGATTGATATCGTGTCCAGATATCGGTCGGGAAGACGAGTCGGAAGCCCCCATACACTGTCGCTGTCAAACGGTCTAAACAACCGATATCGGCAGCTTTATCTGCCCGTGTACAGCCAGCTTTAATTATTTCCATACACTCAGGGGCACATTTACTATGGGGCAGATTTACTACAGGCCGAATTTTAGAAGTAAAAAAATTTCGAAACT
>CM044433.1:144542738-144572528 GCA_024363595.1 Xenopus borealis | reverse complement strand
TTGTGACCATGGATGGGTTAAGCTAGACTAATAGTGCAAAGCCCTCTGCATAAAATCTGTGGGCGACAATGTTTAAACTGACTGCAAGTGTTTCTGTGCCGCCGGGCCTGTACGGAATGCATGCATTTAATCCAAAGCTGTAAACCCCATGCTGCAGCTGACCCTCTCCTGCGAGGCTTTCAAATAAACAGATTTTGTTGAAGTGACCTTTCTGCAACCATGTTTATCTTTGACGCAGACTTTTCTTTCCAGACTTTATTAGCAATAGCAAAAAAATTTCCTTCACTAAATTACAAAACAAAAGGCTGCCAAATGGGACCATTAACGGCATAATTCTCATTGTTCGTTTTGCTTAAAAGGAAAACTTACAGTTAAATGAACTTTCAGTGTGATCTAGATTAGCTGCAGTTATAAATACTTTTATAGTTTTTGGGGTTGGTGACCCTAGCAATGAAAACAAATCCATCTCTGTGAGGCAGTATTTGTATTGTTATGTTGTTTTTTGTATCTTTCCATAAAGTCCATCTCTTTTTTATCCGCCGTTCTGACTTTTTTTTGTCGGGGTACTTACCTTTATTATGGAATGTATAGCTTAGTTAATTCTCTAGAAATAGCATCCATTCAACGGTTAAGCTGGAGAATGGGTATTAAAGATAAGTGACTAATCAAATACGTCTTCTATTAAGAAGTAGCAAGTCACAGGACTCATGGGACTCATTGACTATATCTACATATACACTACATTTACCAATGAGGACCAAGTGCGCTTAACTGTAACATATTTTCCTTTATTGCTTCTGATACAAAAAACATAACGGAGAAAAGTAATAGGTACATTCATATGTGTGCACCCTTGAGCTAAATTCCTCAGCAGTATGTATTTGGTAGATAGTTTGCCATTATTTCTATGAAGATTTTCATTCATCCAGGCCATGATCTGTACATAGCATCTAGTAAGGGTAAGTCTAAAGCAACTGGACTGGTCTGCTAAGCAAATCTGGTTGCTTAGAGACAGACGAGAAAATCTGGGAAGATTTTGTAGCCCACCGAAAAAGTCGGGCAACTAATCTCACGTAACTGCCTCTCCGCCTGCTAGAATCAAAATGGGATGAAAAAATTGGGATGGCGCTCGGGGCACCTCATTTTCCAAAGTCGCCCAAAGTCTCCTCGTGAGGCAGTTTTGGGGAGATTAGTTGCCCGAAGAAGAGGCAAATCTTCTCGTCTGTCTATGCCCTTAACTACTACTAGATACAATCTGCCAATTTTATTGCTGGGAGTCACAACTGAGGCTAATAGGATTAAGGTCAAGTGAGGCACAAGTGGACCACTTCTATTTGAATCCTAAAAATCTAGGGCAGTGTTAAAATGCTACACTTCTTTTAAAGTGGATAGGTAAGGGGGCAGATGTCCTCTGTAACTTAGGTCAGTTATGGACTGGAACTACAACTCACAGAATGCTTCCAGGCATACGGGTCTTTTAAAGTATCATGTGCCAGCTGTTCCCCATCCATTTCGATTGTATTTCCTTGCAAGTAAGGTCTCCTCACTCAAACTGTTTATTCTGCAACCCTTATTAATGGATTGTAAGACCCCTGTTTGCTATATATTAACTGCCATACTAGACAACACGTTAGCCAGGAATAATGGGCTCTATAGATGGCACAATAACCCGCTGTAAGTCCAATATTGAATATAGCTGAGGCTAAAGCACTGGCATATTTACACCCCTCTGCAGCTGCTCTGGCTGCTCTCTTTGAAGCAGATGTCTTACTTTCCTGCTAATGAGCTTCACAATGTCGTCTGTAGAACTGTAAAGGAAATGTATCCATGACCTACAGACCTTGTGCGCTAGATGTTAGTACTTACAAGGAACAAGCAGAACATACTCATCCGAAATAAAGATTATTCAGAATAAGTTATGAAATATTCATGCAGGGAAAAGTCGTGCTAATAAAAGCTCAGATTTCCCACCAGTCACAGTACAAGCCGTGCCTTGGGACTGTGGATTCCAATGCCTCTCCCTCTTTTTCACTGGAATTAAAGTGGAAGGGTTTCTGCCCAATACAGGAAAACAGCCCCAACTTGATGTCAACTGATGTCAAGCTGCCAGGATTGCACTACATTTCCCAGCATTCATTTACAGCTAGCATACTGAAAGTTGGGGGTTACAGGATAGCCAAAAATGTAAATACAGTAGAACCCCCATTTTACGTTTTTCAGGGGACCAGGAAAAAATGATGTAAAATCAGGGAAAATGTAAAATCAGGGAAATGTGTTAAAGTAACTTTTTCTTCAAGAAATTAAAGGACAAAAGCACAGTAGTCTGTTTTACTTTGAGATACAATATTTACTGGGTTAATAATAAGGCTTGAACATTGCAGCATTAATGTTACACTATGGGGGGCATGTGCAAGATTCTTTGTCAGTCACACACACAACCTAAAGCAGTAAGTGATTGGTGCAGGGCTGTATACGGGGCACATTCATTGGAACTGACCATTTACAGGTAGAACTGGCAGAATCTGGTTAGTATTTTAAACCTCTTTATTTAACATATAACATTCATAGAGGAACAAAAGCCATTTTTCGGCAACAGCAGGACAAAATTTGGATGTAAAATCAGGGAAAACATGACTTAAAATCAGGGAAATGCCCCCATTGAAATGCATTATAAATTGGTGGGACCACAAATAAAAAATGTAAAATGCGGGAAAACTTAAAATCAGGGGACTTAAAATCAGGGTTTCACTGTAGCTAATATATATATATATATATTTCAGTTCTGCATAATTTTAATAATCAATTTGTTCTGTACTATGGGCATTTTCTGGCTATGGACCCCTGTCTGCTGCTGGTGGTCCTGGCAAAATGACCACTGTACCCTGCCTAATAGTCTTTTTAAAACAAAGCAAATTGCACAGAATGTACATTTTGCCTGTTCGCCTGGATTAGGTTGCTTCTCTCTGCCTGGCATTCCTGGTTCTGTAGGTACATCCCCTTTCCTGGCAAGCAAGCTAAGGATAGAGTGTGTCTCAGTTTGGATTCTTGGTGTAGGGGGGGCAGGGAGGGAAGGGGTTTGCTTACGTCTAGAGGTCTCTTCTGCATTGCTATTAGATTTATGCCCATAGGCTTTCAACTTGTGTGGGCTTTTCTGCAGTCTGAAGCACAGCTCTGGGAGTGTACAAGCTGAAGCGCTGTGCTGAGATGCTCGGCTAAGGAAAATCCACATCTTTCTATCTATCCTTATTTAATATGGTTGTTCTTCTTGAGTGTACTTTTCTATATTCTATAATGTTACAGCCCTGTGTATACTAGTAATGCTTGATAAATAAAATTATAAATTGTCTGTGATGGTGCTGTGGGATAGCAGGTATAGTAGGGAGAGATGGTGTCTATAGTAGCAGTGGGATAATAGTCTCTGGGAAGGGTCTGTGACTGTGGAACAAAAGGTATAGTAGGGAGAGATGGTGTCTATAGTAGCAGTGGGATAATAGTCTCTGGGAAGGCACTGTAACTGTGGGATAGCAGGTATAGTAGGGAGAGATGATGGCTATAGTAGCATTGGGGAGAATAATCTCTGAAAGGGACTGTGGGAAAGTAGGTATAGTAAGGAGAGATGGTGGATATAGTAACAGTGGGATAATAGTCTGTGGGAAGGAACTGTAGCTGTGGCATAGCAGGTATAGTAGGGAGAGATGGTGTCTATAGTAGCAGTGGATAATAGTCTCTAGGAAGGGACTGTGGCTGTGGGATAGCAGGTATAGTAGGGAGAGATGGTGCCCATAGTAGTAGTGGGATAATAGTATCTAGCATGGGAAATTAAATATTTATATACGGGCTAATTTACCAATGGTACATGCCTGAGTGCTGGGGAAATATGGGGCACTTTTTGTGAAATGGACCCACAGAGGCTGCTGCTCTGCTAACTTATGGGGGTTTACTGGCATGTGGTTTCCTCCTGCAGAGCAAAGTTTCTATTTGGTGATGTTTATAAGAGTTTGCCATAAGGAATTACTTTGAGTCCAACACATCGTTATAGAGTATTCGTTAATAAATTCCCACACTCACTAATACCTCTTTTTTTAATAACTGTAGCCAGCTACATTATAATGCAACACATGTTTCAGAACATTGGTGTTATTATTTCCCTGTAATATAAACCCATGCACAGGTTTTTTACGACTCTTAATATTGAGAGGTTCATGGTGGTAAATTTTACAAAATGTCGAGCAGGCATCAGAGTGGAAAAATAAAGATGGTGGCACATGAAGAATATGGTGACTGAAAATGACCCAGAAAATAACACAGTCAGAGGATATGCTCAAAATGATAACCCTAATGGCTATGTCATATGGGCGCTTCATCACCCAACAGTATGTGCCTCTTCACATTAGTTGGAAGCACAACATGTAATACACATTACATATGGAGATCCTGGGTAAACATTCAAGAAAGGCAAAAGAGGCATTTTTAAGAGATTAGCCAGGATCATCCCACTGAGCCCTCGGTTTCCACAAAAAAATAAGGAGGGGGCAAATGATCACTTGGGGATCCAAATGTTTATTCCACTCCCCCCCAAATAAGCATCTTTTACTTATAATACAGGAATACACTGATGTATGTAACCAGGTGGTTCCTTTCAAATAGCTGGAATACACAAGATTGCCGCTACCCTGCTGATACAGTCTGGCTAGCTTACATTCCCATAGGTTTGTCTGCAAGCATTTAGAAGGAATCAAGAGCCTTTATTTTAATTCAATCAGTCTATGCCACCTCATGCTGTCTAAGTGCATTAATGGAGCTCATTATGGAATTCTCTGTTATCAAGAATCCATAAGCTTCTTACAGTACTCCATCCCACACATCTGTAAGAAACACAAAAGAAGAAGTCCTTGAACTTATTGGGATCTCCCTTCCCCCCTTCCCAAGACCTTTTCTAAGCATGACCTGTGATTTTCTAACATCCTCCCCTGGGGTCAGTCTGATTGGTTTAACCCTAGGTGTCCTAAAAATAACATTCCCCTACTTGCATGACCTACCACCACGCTTAGCACACAGACCCTGGGATAGGGAGGCACACAGCACGCTTCCCACTGCTTCATTAACTGCCCTTCCTTTAAGTTTAAGATCATTTTTTTCTTGTTGAGTGATTGGGGCAATGCCCATGTCTAATTGAGGTTGATTCCTTTGTGGGGCACCTGTACAGAAGGAAATGCTTTCAGGAGAAATGGAGCTGAACTCTGATTGATATCAAGGACTCATTCTTTCTCTTGTCCCTTTCCTCTCATCTCATCTTGCCTCTCTTTATTGTTTTGCCTTTTCCCTCAGTATCTTTCCCACACACTTATGGTGGCCATACAGGAGTCCATAAAAGCTACTGACTCCTTCAGGACCAAGTGGGAATCTTTTGGCAGTTGTATGGCTCCAGCAGGTGGGCCTGAACCACCAACATCTGGCCTGCATAATCTTAAAGTGGGCATATCAGTGAAAGATGTGCTTGTTTGACTACCTTGCCAAAAGTGCTGATCTTCATGAGTACAGCCAGTATTGCCTACCCCCTGTAATAGAGAAACAGATGTTGCAACTACAACTTTCAATTCCCTACACCAGCAGAGCCAGTGGAAGCACTCTGCAGTTCAGCAATCACTCTGAAGCTTAAAATGCCTCTCCTAGTCTTCTTATTAATAAGGTCAGCGTAATGCTCACATAAGATACTCCAAGAGGGCTGCTTTATCAAAAGTCAAAATTTTATTTTTTTCATGATTCGAAAAAAAACGTGAACACAAGTATAAACAAGAATGTTCTTTGGAACCCTGAAGAGGGATTTATTAAAGAATAAAATCACAAAAAGTCGCAAGAAGAAGCAAGTAAAAGCTGGCGAGACTCAGTAGGAGTTAATGGGAATTGTCTCTAACAGCTTTCATGATATATTTAATTTCCCAGCTCATGAAAACATTCAGGTTTCGTAACATCCTAGAAAATGAATGAAACAATGTGATTGTCACTGGTGTGCAACTTTTTTTTGCAGAATATTTATTCTGTCACTTTTTTTAAAGTTGTACAAGTTTTGTCAAAGTTTTTTTTTTGGAGCTCATGTTTTTTCCCCCCGACCTCGAATATTAATAAATAGCTCCTCCAATGTTTCTGACACAATGCAGTACTGTCTATTTGATAGTTATAGTTACAAATGTATGCTTACCTTATCTAGTTATGGCTATCATTATTTATTAAAGGGGTTGTTCACCTTGAGATAATTTGCAATTAGTTTTCATTTTTTATTATTTATGTTTTTTTTTTAGTTATTTAGCTTTTTATTCAGCAGCTCTTCAATTTTGCATTTTAAGCAATGTCAATAAGAGGCAGGGATATGAATAGAAAGATGAGTAATAAAAAAGTAGCAATAACAATACATGTGTAGTCTTACAGAGCATTTGCTCTTTTAGAAGGGGTCAGTGACGCCCATTTGAAATCTGCAAAGTGTCAAAAGAAAAAGGCAAATAATTAAAAAAACTATAAAAAATAAATAATGGAAACCAGTTGAAAATTTGCTTAGAATTAGGCATTCTATAACATACTAAAGTGCCGACATATTCCACAGCGATGTACAAGAAACGAGTGTATACACTGACCGAGCAGAGAACATACAAAAGCTGATAATCAATTCACAAGGTAACCATAGCTGTTACAATCTAAACTCTCTAGGTATATTGTTACTGTATCACATTACATACTCATTCACCTCTTTGAGCTTCAAACAAATACCGTGAAGGCATGTTGAGATTCGGAGCATCTCTACTATTTGCATAGACCATTTATGTTTTTCAGAAATATTTACATTTCCCTTTGTAAAACAACACAGTGGGCAAAATGTAGTCATTTTGTGTCCACAACAATGGTAAAAGAAACATTCCCACATGGAGATCCCAGTCTAGGATAAAAATGTATATACTATGTATTCTTTCCTGATGTTTCTAATTTACTAACTAATTCCCTGTCAAAACACAGCAGGCCCCATGAACTTTACTGGGTGTGTGTGGTAGGTGCCTTCCACCCCCTATTTTCTCTCCCTCTCTGCCCCTCCTCGGAGCTCTCCTGAGCTACTAATCTCTGCAGGATAGACAGCTGCCTGAAAGCACATTGTGTATGGTTCAGGGAGTCTGTAAGGAATTTGATCCTGTTGAGTAAAGGGGCACAGAGCCAGTGAGTATTCAGGGTGGTCCAAGGAAGGAGAAAAAAAGGAGCATTTGAAAACAGAGCAGGTTATGAGTTTTTTTTTTCTTTCTCATATATTACTCATACAGTAACACGGTGCATAGATATATATATGTGTGTGTGTGGTGTGTTTTATACTCATACATTTCATGGCATTAAACATTTATCCTCATGTTTCCAAAGCTGAGTTCCTAAAATGACGCAATCATGAAGATAATATGCATGTAAGCTAACATTCATTGATGCAAATATGGAAAACATAAGAAGCGGTGTAACCTATTGCATCAGACTGGAGGCCCTTGTACTCATCGGGGGGAGGGGGTCATGACTTCATTACAGCCTAATATGCTGCTCCCCTCCATTTAAAAATAATATATACGTTAAGTTATACCTTTTGCTGATAACATTTTCTAACTGATCCAAAAAAAAGATGAAACAACTCAAAGTACCTCATAAGCAGGTTGGCTAGAAAGCTGGACATAACAGTATAGGGTCTTTTTATTGGGTGATGTCTTCAAATGATTCTTATCTGATCTGGCCTCCAACAGGTTGAGTTAAATCAGCTATCAGATGATCTGATTCATTGGCCCCTGGACCAACAAGTGGATCATAAGGGTGCCCTTTGGAGGTCCAGGGAGCCCCATATGTTAGAGGACCATGTCAATTGCCAATGTGGTCCTATCCTGATGGGATTTTCTAACCTGCCCAAAACATTCTAGCTGACTTTTAGCCAGATATTGGTTATCAGAAGGGCCAATAAACTGCTGAGTCTGGGGGCAGAGTCTGTGGCTTTTATCATTCCATGTATGACCACTTAAGATGGCAAATGTATTAGTCCCTAGATGAACAACAGAGGGCATGATAATATAGTAACATATACATAAAATGTTTGCACCAGCAGGTGCTAGCACCCAACAGGTTGACATTGCTTTACAATCCAAATCCAGCGAAACAATGAATTACAGCTCCCAGAGCCTGACTGGTATTCTTATAATCTGTTGCAACCAACCAATATCGGTTAAACGAGAAACCCCATGCGCCATACATATTTTGAGAACCATCATCTACTTATTCTGAACTCAGTTGATATCACTTGTGCCCCAAAAGCCTCAGTGATGCAATAACATCATCACACAGTGGCATATTAATGACATCATTACAATATGTGGGTTCCTATTGGTTGCTTGGATATCTGCTGGCATAGAAAAGTGGGATGCTGGAATCCATAGCTAATTAGGTCTCTGGGTTGCTGTTTTTTTTCTCCAGAAAATCCATTCTGTCATGCTGCATAACTGCTATTTTCACAAAACTAGAAACCAAACATAACACAAAAAATGTTTTATACTTTTTGCCAGTTTTTAATTAGCACTAAATATGTGAGCACTAGATTATAAGATAAGAACCATGGTATGAATTTAAAATAATCATTTCTTTTAATTAGCCTTTCGATGTAATCATATGTCCCTGTAGCCTGCTACACACAAGTGATGTAGGACATTAACATGGCCAAGAAGGACATAAGAGAGACTAATGAGTATGTGAGCCAATCAGATGGAATTTCTAAAGGAATATTTCATTTACCATTCAAACGAATATAGTATCCTCCCGCTAGCAGCCACACCTTCTCAATTATTCCCCAAGGCAGAGTCATTCTATTCATGCCTTCTCAAATAAGATGACACAGGGATTTAAGACCTTATAATACAGGGTTTCCTTACAGAATCAGTTGGAAAGAGGAGTGCTGTGCAATTACTTAGCTAGGTGTTTACAACACATTAATGAGGGATCTTTCATACTGTCAGTGATTTGTGGCTAAAGTTTTTATAAGGGGGTCTCCACTTCTAACTACCCCTTGGTAGCAACTAATGACAAATGTTAGCTTGTCTCTGCCAAGAGCCAATTAAGTTAGAAACATTGTATCTCTTTTGGCTGTGCAGAGAAATAGGGACTTTCTCTGTTCAGTGCAGAGAGATAGGGACTTTCCCCGTTCAGTGCAGAGAGAGATCGGGGCTTTCCAGTACTAACCCGGGACAGTGGGTTGAGCTGTGAAAAATGGGACACTTGGGAGATATGCACTTACGATGTCAGCTAATGTCATTACCAACATCAATTAGCCAAAATGAAACAAAATCAGACATGCCTATGCTTCCACACTGGCCACTATTATATCATTACTTTAAAGAGGGCCTACTGGCACTTCCCTGGGGGCCATTTATCCTGCACAGTGTCAGAGTGAGGTGTCCAAGGCCTAGCAAGGCTGCCACTTGAGGATCCCAAGCCAGTCCCAAGCCAGTTCCTGTAGGGGGAACAGGCCTGGGTAAGTGGGGGTCAAAGACCCACCAAGTTTTTCTGGGGGTCCCCCTGGCCCAGTTCGTACCTGATCCTGTACAGACAGTGTGCAAAATCCAAAAAACAGACATAAGCATCTAAAAATACAGGTCCTTATGCAAGGACCTAGGTATCCCCTCTCCAGCCCCCCAACCAGGGATGCATTTAGATCCAGTACCAACCTAGGCACCAGATGTAGAGCACCCCCTCAGCATGCAGTGAAATGTCATTTCATGCACTCCTAAATGAGTCCTGTACCCCTGTGGTGGCTTGGATGGATTTTTTCAATTTTATTTTGAAAAAAAAAAATTCAAATATATGGGCACTCCGAGGGCCACCCAGCGAAAGCTGCCGCCCCAGATACTAACTTCCGTTTCATATAGTGAGTGCAAGCTGCAAAGGAGCCCTATAGTTACTATACGTCAAGAGGTGCAAAGAGCAATTAAGACTGGATGCAAAAGCACTAAGGGATTTGATTTTGTACTTAGTATTATTTCACTTGCATTTGGGACATTAATAAATTAATCCTCTAATGTTTTTATTGTGTATGTCAGGGAAACGGAACCCCACCCCATAACCCCAGTTGCATGCTGTAGGATGACAATAAGCAAAACATAGTAACCCAAGTAAAGCAAGTAAATCGAGTTACTTCCAGCTTGTTTATAGACAGCTGTCATCAGGGCTTTTCAATGAACCATGGAATTAACATTACCTAATCGCAGAATATTTCAGCCTCAGGCTAAGATACAGTCTCCAAAAATGCTGTTTTAGCAAGAAATGTAAAGGATCTACATACCTCCCAACTGTCCCGTTTTTAGAGGGACAGTCCCTCTTTTGACAGCTCAACTCACAGTCCCTCATTTGTACTGGAAAGTCCCATATTTCTCTGCACTCAACAGCCAGAAAAAGAAACAAAAAGTTTATAACTAAGTTTCTAACTTTATTGGCTTTCGGCAGAGAGCCCAGAACAGCCACATCAGAAGATAAGATACTTTTGTAACAATTTCTATATTAGCAAATAAGTAATTGTAACAATATAAGGTAACAGGTCCCTTGGGAAAAGTTAAAACTCACAGCTTAAAGGGCAATTCACCTTCATCAGCAAAACTGTAATAACTGGGGAAAAAAACACAGAAATATGTTCAAACTTTCATAACGTGCCAAATATTGTAAAATGAACATGGTAATCAGGGGGTGTGGCCACAAAATGGACATAGTCGCCGCAGCAAGTTTTTTGTCCTTTTTATTTCCAAAATGTTGGGAGGTATGGATCTAAGGCACGGGAGGGTTTATTCAACTAATCTTTGCGTATCAGTCGTACCCATTTATGTATATGCTGTTTATATGCTAAGGACACTGGAGCTTATACATTTTATTAATTGGAAAGGGTAAGGCCTTCATTTATTTTTTGGGAAAATTTCTGTTGTGTATAAAGCAGGCCATACACTTAACGTAAAAATATTGCAAAACTATTGTATGATTTTCATGTATGTGGACCAACGGTTGAACATTCAAGGATTAATAATGGCAAGGACTGAAGCATAATGGCAATGAATAGATCATGATGGTGGCCACACAGATGTGCAGTGTTCTATAAAAGAACTCTCAGTTATTACATCACTGATGTCCTTGTTGCTGATGCAGAGAAATGATGGAGTGGACCAGGAATGAAGGCTTTTCAGAAGACTTTTTAATGCCCTTCAATACACTGTTACTACTTTGCATGGCTTTCGGCATGTGTGACACTTCAGTTTCACCAATTAAGGATTTATATTTAGAACAGTTATGTTTTTTTAAACCCACATAAAATATAAATTTTCCTATGCAAAGTTCCTGACAACAAGGCAGAGACAGATATCTCATTCAATAGACAGCTCTGTGGTGATCAGTATACTCCAGCAAGGACAGGGCTATTAATAAAACTTACCTTTTGGAGCCAGTAAAATACAAAGAATAGAAAAAAAAAAGGAAAATAAGTTGTCCACGTGACTTCATAATTTTGGTTATTCTCCAACACTCAATCCAGAGTTAGAATGGTCAATAAAAAAATGCTGGGATTATAGTCTACAAGGGCTAGAGTTCCACCAGCTAGTCAACCACTGAAGAATATTTATACTTTTAATAAGTTAATTAGAGTTTGATTTTAGTAACAATAGTTTTGTCATTGGGATGGCACACAGCACACTAATAATATCACCTGGTTTATAAAGGTTTTTTGAGACAAAAAAATGTAGGGTTTTAACTGGATCACAGACAATGCAATGCTCATCAGACTTCTTTCTTTTGTTGAACTGTCCTTTATGCTCTGTCAAATACATCCAGGTGTTTCGCATGTACCCATAGAATCCCATAGAGTAAATGTTGTGGAATGTTATATGGTATATGAGTTGTGCAGAATAACAAAGGGACTGTCACAGAGCTCCTCTTCCAAATGCAGGACGTAACCAGCAAATACCGAATGAGGCCATTAACATTAAAGGGCTGACTGTATGTGTGAATAAGATCAGTCCTTCAACACGACAGGTCAGCATGGAAGTGCTCTGGCAAAGCGCCACTTAAACACTTGCTTTAAAAAGTGTTAACTTTACTCCATAAGTATATAAGAAAACAGGTCAACAAAGAGCAAAAGAGAAAGCAGCTTCCCTTGTTGGCGCTGAGTGTTTGTTGAAGGACTTAGCTCTTAGTGACTGCAATACAAACACAAATACTGCACAAGAAAAAAGTTAAGTGAAAGTTTCCTCGAAAATAATCTCTCTTTTGCTGTCAGTGGTATATCACATGTTACAAATTGGATATATGGACCCTTGAATGCACGAGGTACCTACAATACATGAAAGGACATGCCATTAAGAATGAGAAAAATACACATTTTTTTTTTGGGGGGGGAGGTACCTCCGTTTTCATCCACTACATCTAGCAAGGCGGCTGGAAGCCAATGGGAAGCCACTTGCCCAAAATAATAAGAAGCTGATTCATAGGCTTCCTATTGGCATATTGTGTTACACACTCGTACCTCAGAATTATATGTGTACACTGCCTATCCTATTATACTAAAGTCATTACTTTTGCCTCATTTTTGTTTCCTGAGTAGTCTATTCTAGAGTCCAGTCTATGAGCCAAACCAGTTCCCTTCCCCAGCAATATTCTGTTACTGAATATACAATTTTGTAGTTCTGTATGGATCATCAGCCATCCAGAAATTAGCCTGAGGGCCATACATTCAGATTACCACACGTTAGTTCTAAACAACTTTTCAATTGTCCTTCGTTATTTATTTCTATAGGTTTTTAATTATTTGCTTCCTTCTTCTGACTCTTTCCAACACAGGGCATAAAGTGTTCTGTAAGGATACACATTTATTGTTATTGCCACTTTTATATTCCTCACCTTTCTATTCAGGTCCTTTCCTATTCATATTCCAGCCTCTTAATAAAACCAGTGCATGATTGCTACAGCAGATTGCTGGAGAGCTGCTGAATAAAAAGCTAACTAACTGAAAAATCACAAATAATATAAACAAATGAAAACCAAATGTAAATTATCTAAGAATATCAGTTTCCACATTTCTACATCTACATACTAAAAGTTAACTCAAAGTTGAACAACCTCTTTAATGAAAATTTTTCAATTTAATTGTGAAGTATTTTGACCAAAAGGCTCCAACATTGCAATTCAGGAACCCTTGAGACAATGAAAAAGTTAAATTATTTTTAACAGCCCTTTTTTTTAAGAGGGCGAGCTCAAAAATATTTTTTTTTTATTTCAAATATACTGCTGTAATGAGTGAGTCAATCAATAATAATGTATGCTAAGAGAGTAGCATAAACAATCTCAATGAATGTAGTAACACACGAACTTCAGATTTTAATTCCTACTGTATGATCAATTTGTTTTAAATCTTCATTTATTTTAAACCAAGCATGCTTCACAAGGTTTCACAATTATGTGGCATACAGTGACTATCATGCGTTAAAGTTCCTTTAGAAACAACAATCCAGTCATTATGTTCTTTAAATAAGGAAAGTCTTCTTTTTTCATACTGGAACAATGTATCATGGACCATCCAGCCATATCCCAAAAAAAGGTTTAGGTCACCTGATCCCTTACCCTAATAATGATGGGAATTTAAGGGTAGGGAGGAGAAGTGTAGAAGACAATGCACAGTGAGAAAGGGAGACTCATTACAGGACAAAGCAATTCATTATCATATAAGGACAATGCCAGGCTACCAATTACTATGGGAAGGCTCATCTCTTAGTATAGTGTACTCAATCACAAAATGAAATGGTTTGGTAAACAAACCTGGCTCTCAACCTTTTTGCACAAGCATTCACATCAGCATATTTTGCATATTCTAAAAGCAAAACCTTGTTAAAAAATGTAGACCCTGAGAACATTGTTGCCTAGAGTTGCCTATTCCTTTCATGGTATCTTCAAATACCAAAAAGGGAAGCGTTTCAAAAGCCATTTCTGAATAAACAGAGCTGGGAACAACACATCAACATGTTGATACTTGACTACATCCTGCTATGACCTATACATCATAGTTTGTTTAAAAACTGCATTTGTGCAGCCTCCATAGGCCAAGGGCCACAAAACGATAAGCAATGGTGTACATAAAGTAAATGAGATGCCATGTGTCAAAATAGGCGGCCCTTATTATTTTTTTTTTATTCCCCGAACTGTTTGTTTTAGTAAAAAATGGAATGCTGTGGGCTAAAGCACTGAAATCTGAAACAGGGAATACTGATTTAATTCCAAGTTCATTTTTATTTGTATGAGCTCCAGTTAAGTTATCTCTTTATCTCTGTGAACATCAGCAGGCAACAATTACAGTGCATGTACTACAGGCCATTGGCTTACTTGAAATTCAAAAGACAGCATGGGAAAAGAATAAACTGCATTATGTGTGAGATTTATACTTGTATTAGTAGTAGTATACAGTAGGTGTTTCTAGGTGTCTGGTATACTTTAAAAATTCACCAGCATTTTCAGAACTAAAATTCCCAACATCCCCCAAAAAGAAAAAAATGGGACTATAAGACTTCAACTGTCAAAGTGCTAAAAAAGGAAATAACTTTTTCTGGGTGGCCCATATTTTCCTAGTGTCCTTATTAATTACATTTTTGATTCCAGAGTAAAGCACATAAAAGAGGGAAAGTTTAACATTTTTTTCTACCCGCAATTTATTTTGGAAGAATTTCAATGCAATTACAAGCGCTACAATGCAGGACAAACTTTGCATCAGTTAATAAAGGCATGAATCTGTGCACACCGGGCATCTGTGATGTAAAGGCCAGCATATGTGTAGGACATGGGAATGTACTTACACACCTTTAAATTAATTTGACGCAAAATGTAGCCCATGTGGGTACACTATGAAAAAGGAGTCATCTACTTAATGCACAATCACAGCCAGCTGTTAGATACTGTGCGCCATTTTGATAACACAAGGCACAACAGATGAACTGATGTCTTGGGAAATCTAAATGCAATAACTTTTTGAGGCTGCCTACCTAATGTTTATCCCTACGTGCAGAACAAAAAGGGAGATAGATAGTGAGCTCTTCATTTCTCCAGCAACAAGTGCCTTTAGGGAATGCTCACTGCAGGATTTTCCAAGGTAGCCAAATTGTTTGCTTTTTTTTCTTCATATGACTCTTGTTTCTAAATGAGTTGTAGCACACCTTCATTAAGAGTTTCTCCAGTAATGATTGCTTCAATATTTATGTACGTATTATAATTTACAAGCAATGAGTTGTAATTTTCTGAATTGCAGGCCTCCATCACCTTCTGAAGGTGCCAGATAGTAAAAAGGTGAGCACCTTGTTGTTGCTCTAAGGCAGAGGTCCCCAACCTTTTTTGCTCGTGAGCCATATTTAAATTTAAAAAAGAGTTGGAGAGCAACACAATCATGAAAAAGTCCATGGGTTGTCAAATAAGAGCTCTGATTGGCTTTTTGGTAACCCCTATATGGACTGGCAGCCTACAGGAGAGAATGTTTGGCAGGACATCTGTTTTTTATGCAACCAAAACTTGCCTCTAAGCCATTAATTCAAAAATAAGCACCTGCTTTGAGGCCACTGGGAGCAACATCCAAGGGGTTGGAGAGCAACATGTTGCTTGTGAGCTACTGGTTGGGGATCACTGCTCTAAGGAGTTTTAAGTGGTGATCATTTCCTGAAAGCTTATCAATTGTTTGTGACCTTGTTACAACCTTTCCCAGCCTAGTCTAACCCCCTGTGGAATTCACTCTCCTCTTCTGGGCTCAAGTGACTCTTCCAAAAACCTTCAACCTGAGCCATGTATCCTCAGAACCTCCACTGTGAGATTATTCATCTCAATTAGCTGTAGCACATATCATGCAGGATGGCATGAGAATGGTACTGAAATGTTGGATTGTGATGGGAGGGATACCAATTAATTTGCAGCAGCAAGCTTCCTAATGTAGTGCTTTGTTATGCACCTAAAGGACAGCAGAGACAAAATAAGCCCCTGGGCAGGCTGCTTCTTGCATTTCAATGATGGTACAAATCACTCCAGGTGTGGAGCTATGAGAAATGCCTGTTCAGGTTTGTTAAGTGAGATTTGTATTTCTTTTTTTTTTCTTACAGACCTCCTAACTCTCGCACATAATGGGGAATTAAGCCATGTGGAAATGACCTATAGACTTGCAAACTAGCCCCATATCCTCCTTAAACATTTACATGTAATGAGTGCCAAGAGAAAGTGCTTAAGCCCTCTAACACACTCTCTAATGTGCTACACCTGTTGACAGCAAATAAGAACTTTTTGTTCTGTTCATTTAACTACTTGCAACCACAGCTCTGACCCTTTGTTCTATGAATATGTAAGTTGGGAATTTGCACTTTTCACACCATTACAGCAACTGTTTGACCTAACAGTCGATACTCAATTCTACAGAAAAATCTTTTTATGTCCCTACATTGCTCCAGTCATTCAGGAGATATGAGCTTCGGGGACATTAATAATCAGGACTCTCCCTGCCCCTTAATACTTTCGGCCCACCCTCTACAACACTAAGTGACTTTGTTAGGACAAATGTGATACTTAACTAAAGGCTGCAGAGAAAATGGACAATATTTTGGGCGGAAGAACATCTGCTGGTGAGCAATCATGCTGTAGTCTACAAAGGTTGGAAACACAGAGAACTACTGTTGTCCAGACAAGGTTTATTAGTGCTAGTCTGACACCGTTATAGTGCCATTCCTGCTGAACGCCAGATGTTGTTTATGAACAATTGTTTACCAAACTGAAATTTCTGGAATCTACAATGCAATAATGTGCCAATAAAGAGCATCTTACTTTTCTCTTACAAGGGTTTTATGGATGAATGCAAATGGCGTTATTTAGCAGTTCCTGTTAGGCAGACACAGAGAGGTAATAATAGTTTATATTACTATGTAACCAACACAGGCACAGATACAAGCTCTGTACATAAACAGTGGAACAGCATCTCTCCAATTGCATAGGTTTAGCCCTCAGAATATCTATACTGCAACAAAGTAGAGTGCTGCTAATTGTCTGCTAAAACAATAATTGGCAAAACAGATTATAATGAAAAACAATTCCTGTTTTTATTGCAAGTACAACTGCAAAACACTGTGAAATGTCCCATGCTCATTATACCTGCTCCTTATAGGGGATATAAGCCCAAATTTTGCATAATGAAAAATGTAAACCTACATTCTATGTAACTTTCCAAAACACATTCATTAACCGGAGTTGTAAATGCAACTGCCATTGAAAGCAGAGAGTATCTGTCCTTTTCTGCACTGCTAATCCTGACTCTTTCAGCAGAAATGAGCTCCAGCTAAGAGTCCATTTCCCACAGGTCTTTTAATCAGTTTGCTTTTCAGTGCAAAAAAAATATTCCATTGCATGTTTAAAAAAATGGTGAATTGCATTGCTAAATGAGTCCTAACCGTTTCAAGAGAAATTCAATTTACATTACTGTATATAAAAGCCCAGTAATAATTGAAAATGTTATAGGTCCTGTAAAATCCACTGGACTGTTCCTTTATAAACCACTGCCTGCAAGAGATGCTGGGATTTGTAGTTCTATAGTACTGTACTGCATTGCCCACATGTAATCACGGATGTAATTCCAAAGTTCGATATAGTAGACTTCAAATGACTGTCCCTTACATTATCAGCAAAAGCACCAAATATAGTTTAAAATTATAATTTCATTATCTATGGCTACACTGGGGGGCACATTTACTAAAGGTCGAACTTCGAATTAAAAAAAATTCGAAATTGACCTCGGGAATAGTGGGTAGTGATGGGCGAATCTATCCCATTTTGCTTCACCGAAAAATTAGCGAATTTCCAGCGAAATTCGCGAATTGGCGAAAAATTTGCGAAACGAGTCGCTGCATGTTTTTGTTGGGTGTCGAGTTGACTTCGACGCGCGTCACGTCACACCATTTTTTGACGCGGTGAATTCTCGGAAGGCGAATTTCCGCTGGCGTTTCGCCGATTTATCACTAATAGTGGGAAGGTAAAATCCTACGAATTCAACTATTGAATTGGAAGGATTTTACCACAATTCGAATATTTGAACGATTTTTAAGCGATCGATGGAATTTTTTATTTTCGATCTTAGGGAATGATCCCCATTTCGGTAGGTTTCATCTGGCGAAGCAGGTGTCGAATTAAAATTTAAAGGGGAAGTATACGACCATCGAATTTTTTCAAATGAAATTCGAATTCAAATCTTTTTTGAAAATTCGATCGAATTTCGAATCACTCATGTGAATTTAGTAAATCTGCCCCTGGGTGTCTGGGAAATAAGTATGTATAGCTTTGCTATAATTGTGACCAACGCAGCAGCTGTTAATCCAGGTGAATAACAAATAAGCAGAAATTTTAAAATTCCGTCTCCACGGTTTGGACTCAAACTATTGTAAATATATAAGTAAATATATCACTTAAAGGAGAGGTATAATCTAATGGTCCAGACAAGATTTAAAAATATAACACAAATCTGACTGTGGTATAAAACATCTCAAAGTCTGCCACTTCACAGGCTAGTGGTCTAACCACAAGGCCACCAGGCCTACTCCTTTAAAAGCCGCTGCCATTTTATTTAGCAAAGTGATTGCAAGTCAGCCGTCTGTGCTTGGCACACTACACTGCCTGTTTATTTACGTTTGGAATTTGAGGATATTTCCTGCTGCGTCGGGGAAAAAAGGTTATTGCATTAACGCTGTCTTTCTCCATTGGAAAATAATGTGCTCGTATAGTAACGCACACAAAGACACAAATGTGAAATCTAAGATAGGAATGACAGTTGTAACGAGGAGCTGTGTGTACTGTGCCTGCTCCTTGGCTTTACAGATCTATTGCTTCCATCTATCTCTTGTGCATACAGCACTGTGTACATTATAAGCAGCATACAAACATGTACCATTCAGGGTTGACACGACAAATAGTATTGTCTAAGGACCTGTCAATATTGCCTTTGTTTATTAACTCCTACTTCATTTAATACATAAGTTGATTTTTGTTAGCTTTTCTCCTAAAACCAGTCATTACACCTCTTGAGCTTCCAGTCTTAAAGCTACAATGGACATTTAGGGATTGGCTTGCTGAATCAAGCAAAGATTTTCCAGAAGCAGCAAATTTATTGCCAAAGCAGGCACAACGTTCAATTATGGGACCTGTATTATGGATCTCCGTGTCCTAAGTCTACTAAAAACACAATTTATAAAGAAACCCAATAGGATTGTTTTGTCTGTTTTAAGTATCTTAGTTCGGATCAAGTACAAGGTACTGTGTTAATATTACAGAGATAAAGGAAATCATTTTGAAAAATTTGAATAATTTGATTAAAATTGAGTCTATGTGGCAAATTCACTAAAGCGCGAAGCGTGTAACGCTAACACTAATTCACCAGCGTAACGTCAATTCGCAACTTTGCCGATTCACTAACAGTGTTCCTGGGGCATTTTTGCGTTTTAGTGAATTTGCCCCATGGGAGAGCATCTTGATAACGGATCCCAAAACTAACATCATATCAGCATCAAGAGACTGAATTCTTGTTATGTCCTCATTAAGTGCTTGATCGCTGTTTAGAATAAATACATTTACAGGGCACAAAGCTACTAGCTGAAAAAGTACATTAAACCCATCAACCCTATTGAGGTCTGTGCAAAGGAGGATCTGGAATATGTTGCTTTCCAAACGCATTCACACATGACAACAATTTAAAAAAAATGTAGGCATATAGTGATACACACACACACTGGTTTGGGTAAGCACTAGAGTTGGAAAACACTGTGTGGCGTCATTTTAACGGTGGCCATACAAGGGCCAATAAAAGCTGCTGTCTGTGTTTATTGGTCTGTATATGGGGCCCTTGGGAGGGCCTGACCAGCTGCTGTCTGGCTGAAAATCGGGCATACAGTTTATCTGTCTGGCAGATTTGAAAATCCTATTGCCCACACGCTATACCTGTGCCTGTGTGTGTCCAAATCACTATTGGGAAATGTGTGCTCTGTCTTCAAGCACATGGATATGTAGAGTCAACATTTAACTTTACACCAGCTTTCTTTTCCCCCACATTGCTTCAGAAGGGACAAACTCGGCAGTCTAACTGCATGGCCTTTTTTCTGTATCAAACCTAAATAATTAAAATAATAAAACCAGCCAACAGCAGCAAAGAACCTCCAAAGTTCTGAGCAGCTTCAGAATTAGTAACAACTGAATATATTGGTAAAGAACATAAAATCATTCTATCTGGGGCAGGGGCGTAACTACCGGGGGAGCAGGGGGTGCATCTGGGCCAGGGTCCGTACCCCTGCAGGGCCCCCCCGGCAGTCTCGCGCCTACAGATGAGTTAAAATTTCACACTGTCCCATTCTCGAATGATAATATGCATACGTTATCGTCTGCACTAAACTAAGCTTGAGTATGACATAATACAAATTGATGGGGTCCCCCCTTTGACCATTTTGTAAGTGCCCCCAAGGCCCAGATATAGCTTTGCCTGTCCAGGACCCCTGGATTATATCTTAACTGTAAGTGGGTGTCTGTGCTGAGTTATAGAGTTATGCCGAGACCTGGATCTCTTCTTTTAAAGCTGAACAAAATTTCCTTCACTTATTTGTTCTACATTCGGAACCAGGGGCTTGTCATTCTGACGGAAATGTAAGGCACAATGGGTAATAAATATATAGCTGGGGCTATATAAATATATTTCGGTAATGATAATCTTGCTGCATTTCAGTGATTGTATATTGTGCCAATAATCAATAAGCAGGTCCCTTTCATATATTAAATCAAGGCTCCTTTTAGGACGTGCTGAATCTTTAAGAGCAAGCATGATTTTTTGAAGGCCATAATAAGGCAAACACAATCTTTTTGGCGGCAGCCCAGCTGTTTGCTGCTTTGGTGGCTGTGTGTGTCTCTGTGTTGCAAAAGTGCATGTGTGTGCATGTTACATGCGATACAGATTTAGGAGTGGGCTCATCACTATGATGAACTATACCCTGCTGCCATTGTTCATGATAAACATTACAATTGATTATTTGTTCAGCTGTCAAACAGGAATACAAATACATACTGTTTTGGTCAAAATTTCAGTGTTTCTCTTGCAACACCGGTGTATGGCTCGTTCGCACTTCTGTTACTGCTGAACTACAATTCTCAGTTTCAGTATATGTGTAGGCAGGTGATAAAATGGGAATAATATTAGACTGCTTTTCAGCTTTAATGAAATTCAGAAAAGAACTGAAAAGCCAAAGGCCCTTAAAGGGGTTGTTCACCTTTGAGTTAACTTTTAGTATAATATAGAGAGTGATATTCTGAGACAATTTGCAATTGGTTTTCATTTTTTATTGTTTGTGGTTTTATAGATATTTGGCTTTTTATTCAACAACTCTCTAGTTTGCAGTGTCAGCAATTTGGTTTCTAGGGTACAAATTACCCTAGCAACCCTCCTATATGAATAGGAGAGGGACTGAATAGAATGATAAGTAATAAAAAGTAACAATAACAATACATTTGTAGCCTTACAGAGCATTTGTTTTTAGATGGTGTCAGTGACCCCCATTTGAAAGCTGCAGAAGAAAGAAACAGAAGACAATGGCAAATCATTAAAAAACTACGAAAAATAAATAATGAAGACCAATTGAAAAGTTTCTTAGAATTGGTCCTTCTACAATATACTAAAAGTTAACTCGAAGGTGAACCACCCCTTTAAAGGCACTGGAATTCCTATAAATCTGGGAAATTCATGAAGAGTGTGGCCAAATATTTCTTTAACTTTGTCAAGCATCTAGCCCAATGATGGCTCTGAGACTAGGTCACGCTGACTACCTCTGCTTATTAAACAAAACCCCCCCTAATGTGGTTTCCGCTTTATTTTCTATGTCTATTCTGCTACCTGTGTGACAAACTGTATCTTTCAGTTCTTCATGTCAACCCTTTACCCTATTATAATATTTGCAAAAATAAAATACCTCTGTGAAACAGAAACAGAAATTACAATTGAAAAATGACATACACTAAAAAAATGCTGCAGTGTGACTGTATTATTATTATTATTATTATTATTATTATAGTAATTTACCGGGAAGTAGCCAAAACAAAAGCTAATCTTAATGCAACAAAATACCCTTCCAACCAATTTTCTAATGCACGTGGATTAAAAAAAATGTCAGTGGTGTTAATTGAAAATATAATTGTGCTACTGGTGCTGCACTGCTGGTTCTGTCCCTTGAAACAATGTAGCTCATTGTTTGTTTGTTTTGTGCTTCTTTGTCAGCTGGCTTCTGCTACATAGTTTCAATAGTAATACTCACCAGGATGGAGAACAGACTGCTTTCAATACTGGTTACATTTACAAATAACTTTAAAAGCACTGGATATGGGTAATAAATATATTTTGGAAAGGAGCCCAAAATTACAATTCCCATTTACATCAAGCAACTTTTTATCTTTGGACTAGTGTTGTGTCGTATGCGGCCGCTTTATAAATAAAGGCTAATAATAATGAAATTGCATCTGAATTTGGATTTGACATATTTGCTAGATTCCAAAAATGCTAAATAAATACAGCAAATGTATTCATAACACACACAAGAGAAGACAAGGTCATGTATCGAGTATATAACCGTGCTGAGTGATTTTCACCCCAGGCCTTTAATACTACATTGGATGACTATGCACGGAGTATGCCCATAGAAGCCAACAGGTAAAATTATACTGCAAATATTCGGAGAAAGCAATTCCATATTTCCGTGTGTATGAAGACACAAGTGACTCTAAATCTGACCAAGCAGAAGCATATTTCATTGCCTCCAATAGACAAGAAACACCACAACACAAGAAAATAATTAGAGCTCAATCATCCTTATTGATTTATGGCAGCATCGTAACTTGGGAGCAGCTGAACTTTTAGTGCCCCCTTTCCCGAAACTTTTAGTCAGATCTGTGTCTTGAGACACACACTCACATATAATGCAAATTAGCATAGTTTGTGCCTGCTCAAAATGCGTCATCAAATTCACCATCCATTACCAGTATTGCTGTCTATGAAAAACCTGTGAAAACACCAGCTTAAATGTTTTTCACATGATTCTTGCTAGAAAATGCCCAACTAGCAGCAGCTGATGGGCCTGTGAGCGGAGAGGACCTGGCCTTGGTGGAATGGAGCACAATTCCTACATGTGTGCAAAACTATAATGCTGCAACTCCCAGTGTTCATCAGATTTGGGGTGTACCATTCTATATACTTGTACATAAATCTGTTTCTGACTTGTGATTGGCAGTGAGAAAGTGCAATCACAATATCCTTCAGGGAACCAAGCTGTGATGTCATAATCTCACTTTTTCCCTTTTTTTAATGTTTTAGGTTTTGGTTCTCAGCAAAGAATCACTGCAATATGTCCCAGGAAATCTTTGGCAATGTATGCAGGTTGCACACGTATTACTGACTAGTCTGGGTTGTCTAGACTTGCTGCTCTCGCACTAATTCCATAGTCTGTACTCAATGTAGCACCCGCACAATATGCGCAACACGTGAAGTGCGGAGTTGTCTGTAAACAACAAGAGGAGGTGTGTGGGTGTGATTTCCAAGTTGTGGCTCCCCAGCTGATAAACTACAGCTCCCAGCATTCTTACTATTGATTGATACTGAGAGATAACCTGCAACAATGTGGGAGCTTTGGCTTGAACCTATACATATATATGTATCCTTGAAAAAGACCCCAATGAGGGCCAAAATGGATTTATGTACACAATAAAAGGAGTTTAAATGTTTGCACAAAACGGAGTGTGGGTCTATTTAATAATGTAATATACATATACACACACACAGGCCCGGACAGGCAATCTGTGGGCTCTGGCAAATGCCAGAGGGGCTACTGTAAGTTGCCATAGTCAGTCACTATTTATTGGGCTGGTAGGGTGCTGCTTGAGCCTCTGTGAATTGGAAAGTCAGGGCCTATTATGAATCCCAGTCTGGACCTGTATATATAAATGGTGAGTACTGATGACATCAGTTAGAAATGGTGAGTAGTGATGTCATATCTGTCACATGACTCACTGAAACTTGTGCATTATATTAAAGTACCCACTGCAAATTATGAATTATTAGAATGTACCTTGGAGTTCAGTGACCTGTATAAAAACACTCTGCCTTCAGCCTTGGATTTTTATATAGTCATGAAACTCCTCCGCAACTTATAATATCCTTATCATTTACAAGAGGGGATATATATATATATATATATATATATATATACAGGAAACACAACTATCAAAGGACTCGTCTGATGCTGAAGAAATAATAAATAAATGTTTATTGAAGACTCAACGTTTCGACCCCACACCGGGGTCTTCGTCAGGAGAAAGACAAACAAAAAAAGAACTGTGGTGTAACTAGATGCTCGCAGGACCCAAGTGCAAATTTGTTTTAGGGCCCCCCAAATGCTGAGCATTCCTATATATTGATATTAATGATCAGTCACTGCCCAATTGGCCCCTCTATAACTCCTTGACCCCTGCTTATAAATAAAATGCATTTGTATTAATGACTGTGACCCCAAATCCTCATACTGTACCTCCCAGTTGGAAGAGATGATCCAAAATCGCCCACGACAACTCACTCCTTTCCCCGCAGAACAATAATCTAATCCACTTTCTCAGAGCGATTCACGCCAATGACATATTCCAGGGGATCAAAAGTGAACACAAACAGGAATAAAAGTTCCAATCGTTTAATTCATTTTGCGCGCTGGGTGTCTGTCGCACTGTCGCTCTTCCCCCTGGAAAGTTTGCTGCAAAGTTGCGCTGTTGTCGCCCCTGTGGCCGCAGCTCCACATTTCACATTCTCGCAGGACCACCCTGAAGCTGGAAGAAAGGGAACTGTTTTTCGCCCAAATCAGCCTCTTCTTTGAATGCGGCTGGAGAAGCTGCAACTTTCTTGCGCTGATAAAAAAAAAGTTGTTGGCTGGGTCTGCCGCAGCCTGTTTGTTTCTCTTCTCTCCTCTATTTGCTGATATTTTGGGGGGATCCGTTGAGTAGAGAGCAGTCCGGGCAGGCACTGTGTGTGGTTTGGGATGGAGAGACCCAGAGGATTGTCAGTTCTCAGCACGCTGTCTGGCCTTACTCGGGAGCACAGGAAGATGCGGAGTGGAGTCTCTGGTGGGATGTGGATTGGAGAGAAGAAAGTGAGGGGGAGGTTACAGAATGAGGCACATTCCACTGGGAGAAGCACGCAGGGAAGGCAGGACTCACACAAACCAACTTGGATCACACACATCTCAATCAGTGCAATAGCCTCCATGTGTCCTGGGCTGCAGATATTAAATAATGATATCCACCCCTTGGCACCAATATAAAGTTCTTTATAGATAGCTACACCGCTGTCAGCATGCTTTTTATTGGCTCTATCATTATCATTGGACTTATTAGGTACAGAAAAGCAAGAAAAAATTATTTATTGCTGAAGCTGTTTCAGTGTGTCTGCCTGTGTCACTGTATTCCTGTTCCATTCTAATGGCTAATATTAGTGATGGGCAAATCTGCGCCGTTTCGCTTAGATGAATTTTTCGCAAATTTCATGAGAAATTCACAATAAGGCGAAAATTTTGCAAAAACACCACCGGCGTCTCGTTTTGGATGTGGGCCTCAGATGAAAAAATGGATCCAAAAACGGACACCCACGTCCAAAAGAGACGCCGGCGAATTTTTGCTGGTGTTTTGCGAATTTATATATATTATCACAGGAATTTGCCGCAATTTTGTTCCAGGCGAATAAATTTGCCCATCACTAGCTAATATAAATAGATATATTTTATTTCTTAAAATCATAGAAACAACAATTATATAAAAACTTTCTCCTCCTGCTGGTTCAGTTCACAGGCAGCTTTAATTTATTGATTTTATAAGTAAGTATTATAGTGACCCCTAGCAATTCTATTCTATATAGATGAAACCCCCTGCTGCAACCAATCCTGACCAACTGTTTTCTGCTGCAAATCAAACTTTCACTTTTAGGCGATGGGATTCATTTCAGTGTATAATATTTATATAGTTGTAATTCTATTAAAGCCAAACGTGATTTCTGAAAGTGTGATTGGATGTAAAGGTATGTGATCTGTTATCTGGCAACCTATACCTAGAAAGTTCCAAATTATGGGCTTCCAGAATACTGGGTTTTCCAGATAAAATATCCCATACCTATATTATTGTTCTTCTAACACTAATGGGCACTAGCATCGCCTTCTCATAATGATACTCTCTGGGTCGCAGTAGAAACGGATGTCAATTCTGATAAGGCCATACAATAAATGTATTGAAACTACCTAAGTAGCCACTGCAGTAATATATGTACTCAAAAAATTGTGGTTAGAGAACATCAGAGTAAACTGGAGCAGATAATGCAAGTAGGACACTCATACTTTACTAAACAGATGTATTTTCATATTGAAGGAACAATCAGATCTCCTCTAACAAACCAACAGTTTTGTCATGATTAAAGAAAAAGGAAAGGCTAAAATTAAGTATTATCAGAAAGGTCTATATAAATACACCAGTAAATCCTCAAAGTAATGCTGCTCTGAGTCCTCTGTCAAAAGAAACACAGCATCTCTTTCCTTCTATTGAGTATACATAAGCTGTCATATCATATCATACATATCAGACGTCCTGTTTTCTGCAAAAACCTCCAGGTCACAGGCTTGAGCATGCTCAGTTTGCGCCTCTCACCCTGTGCCCCTTCCTTTCCCCCTCCATCCTCCTCTCCCACCTGTAATCTGAGCCCAGAGCTACGAGTGAGCAGGGAGAGATTCAAGTAGGAAGTGATGTCATGCTGAGCTAATATGACAGCTGCTATCCTAAACAAACAGAGAAAGCTTCTAGAGCTGTTTACTCAGGTATGGTAAAGAATTCTATAGTCTTATAGCTTGCACCATTGTGGCAACACATTGCTCTGGTAGCTTTCCTTCTCCTTTAAAGCTTTTGGCACTTGTAGTGGGAGGATAAACCATTAAAAATGCACCACAGTCCTCAGAGACCCTATCTAAACCCAGTTTTTTATATAACTGCAGGATTCAGGGTTCTTATCAGGAAGAAAGAAGAAACAACTGCACAATGCACGTATCAATATACATGTGCAGAGAGAAAAAGGAAGGCTGTCCCTACCCCATAGAAATGAATGAATATGTGAGTAGGTGGGATGTTGGGTAAGTGACACACACACATTGTCAGACAATAAGTGCAACCATTCACAATGCTTGGAGTTTTGACTCGTAAGTTCTGATACTGAAGCAAATCCTGTGCTCCAAGAGGAAGGGCTTGAATTCACCTTTGAAGAAAAGGAGGAAGACTATTTTATGGAGGAATGCAAGGAAGGTTGGGAGCACTAAGAGAGAGAACTCTGAGGACTGAAGAAGAATGCATGGAGATAGAAATGCAGAAAAATATGAGCCTTGAGAGCTGTGAAAGCTAAGATAATGATTTTATAATTTATTACTGTTTAATGTCCTAGAAAGGGTAGACTATTGGGGGAATGTGATATAAGAGAAAAAGAATTTGCATCAATAAGAATACAAATTTGCAGTTCACAATGTAATAGAAGCATTGCAAATTGAAATTGCTCACTTTTAAGAAATGCTTGAAGGTGTCTTTTGAAGCAAACAACTTTTTCAGCAAATTTTTCATTGCTGGTGCTACATTAATAAATAATAATGAGGATGGCATTTCACTGACATCAATCCCTGCCCCAGTAAAGGTTAACATTTGCCGCCCATACCTTCCCTTCCTTCCCTTGCATGCTTAGGCATTTAAGGAACTATCAGGGGAATGTAATATACGTCGGTAACGGAAAAAATGTAAGCCTTTGCGCAAAGAAATTTTGCTTTGTGCGAATGCAATATTACTTTTGTGAACCCGGAAACTGTTTAGCAACCACTTCCGCCAGCGGAAGGCCGTTTGCGAATTTTACACTTTGCACTAATGCGCTGTCAATGTAATAAAACTTCTTATTGAAAAAGTCGCAATGTTTGCTCCAAAAGATTATGACACCTTCAAGCACTTCTTAAGAGCGCACAATTATAATGTCAGGGGAAAACATTTTTTTCAAAATGCATCAGTTAATAGTGCTGTTCCAGAAGAATTCTGCACTGAAATCCAGTTCTCGAAAGAGCAAACAGATTTTTTTATATTTCATTTTTAAATCTGGCATGGGGCTAGACATTTTGTCTATTTCCCAGCTGCAACAAGTCATGTGACTTGTGCTCTGATAAACTTCAATCTTTCCTGCTGTACTGCAAGTAAAGGTGGCCATACACGAAGAGATCCGCTAGTTTGCAAAACGAGCGGATCTCTCCCCGATATGCCCACCTTGAGGTGGGCGATATTGGTCTGATCCGATCGTGGGCATCTACTGGAGCAGCACTATTAACTGATGCTTTTTAAAAAAACATGTTTTCCCATGACAGTTTCCCTTTAAGGAACAATATTACATTGCAAGATGTGGATTTTTACTCTTACATCCCCCCCCCCTTTATAAAGCATCCAACCTGTTACTATTCTATTATTTCCTCTAGGAGAATGAAGAACTTCTCTCAGGCCTGTGGAAATAAATAATGTGTGTTTTTATTCTTGTCAATGACTTTGTTTAAGGCCAAGGCATTTCATTATTATGAGGAGCTCATTACATTGGCTTTCTGGTCTTATCCCAAAATGTATAGCTTTCACTGTATTCCCTAAATGAAAGACACAGAATGCAGAGACATGGGATGTTCTTCATGGCCCCATCATTTCCAGATGTGATGTGGTCAAGATACAATGGATAGTTAAGAACTATAGGGGTTTGGAAAGGGGAACAAAGACATTCTAATCACTTGTGTTGAGAACATGGCAATACCGTACATGACAGGCCATACCTTGACACAGAATAGTGTTCTCTGGAGCTGCCTTACAAATACTGAGCAGAAAAGAGAACATAATGTATTGTATTTCTATTAACATTTATGGTCTTTGTCTTTTGTTGAAATACTATATTTTCATGTCTACATCAACAATATTTTGGACATCCCTCTAACTTTGCTGGGAACTAAAGGTTTTTTTGAATAGGTATTTCCAATATCAGTGCAGTGTGTCAAAGTAAGTCAAATGTTTATATTGATTTCCAAATAGGTACTCTGATGCCACCCATATGCCCAAAGGTTAAAGCCAGACATCCGGTTGCTTTGGGTTATGGTCCTCAGTAAGACGAGACACCTAGAACTATTCCACAAAGCAAATTATGCTTTCACACACTGAGCTTCAACTGTGCAACGGAAGATAATGAGACAACCAATGGGAAACAAAGGTTAAAGTGAAAGTTATTTGGAGAGCAAGGACTCAAAATACAGCCACACCTTGTATCTTGCCCAGGGCTTAGATTTAAATGCCAAACAGCAAGCTTAAACCATGTCATTTTAATTTGGTAAATGTTTACATTTTTTCCAACATGCAATGTGGGTGTTCTGTACGTGAATTTCTGCCAGGGATGAGGAATCAAACCTTCTGCACATTTGAGTATCTCAGAATAACTAAAATAATTCTAAAATTAAGATTGGGTATCAAGTGTTTATCACCTGCGTATTTATTGTTCATTTGTATCCTGCATTTTATTCTCAGCATATTTTTTTTTCTTTCTGGGTAAATTATTGTCCAGAATGAAATCCAGTGAAAAATGTTTTTGTAGATTCAAACCATTCTTAGTCTGTG
>CM044433.1:144522271-144532446 GCA_024363595.1 Xenopus borealis | reverse complement strand
TCTCAGCTACCAAGAAATATTTATCTTGCAAGAGCAAATGAATCCAAGAGATTTGAACTTGTTTGCTGTATAATGGCTAGTCTCATACCAGTACCAACCTAACTGCTGAACTATAATTGACTTTTTTAGATTATTTGAGTCTAGACGCTGAGTGCAGGTGTGTGTTGGCTCTATTATACAGTACACAAGAATGTTATTATCTGTCAGAACAGTAGCTGAGTGAAACACACCTACAGGTAGGTGCTACCACCACCCGAAGGCTTGTTTAACTGCCAGATGCACCTGGGTTGCTGCAATCATGGCTCCAAATTCGAAATTAAAAATCAATTATTGCATTTCCAGAGAAGCATGGGTGGCACAAGCACTCACACTAAAAGCATTTGCTTTCAACATGTTACAGCTTTTTATTGATGAGAAAGGCTCCATCATCCATTCCAGACCAAGGACTTTAACCCCTCTATGAATGAGGTCACAGTTAACAGAGAAGCCTTTGAAGAACTTACCATAGCAGACCCCTAATCCAGAAATCCCTTCCTGGCCAACGTGAGACAAGAGAAAATCTTAAAGAATCCCAAAGGGGGGTTGTAAACTTTACAATAAGATACTGCCTCATCTTACAAATTGACTTTCTCAGTTTGGCATAAAATCACACCAGACTTAATAAATACAACTAGGCCCGCATATCTTTGAAGACTTTATTAATCAAGTGCTGCATGCTGGCCATAGAAACCCAATGTCATGATTAAATAATAATTATGGATTGCCATGGTAGGTAAGCCCATTGTCTATGGGGCCGATTTACGAAATTCACGTGAAATGATGGAAGTTCGATCGAATTCGATCAAATTATGATCGTACGAATTTTTCGTGAAATTGGATATGCAAATTTGGCCTCTGCGATCATCGAACATCGAATAGATCAAACAGATCGAATGATCGGATATTCAATAATTCGATCATTCAATGATCGAAGGAATCAAAATTTTAAAGTTATTCGACTGCCTGCTTTCGTCAGATTGAACTAACCGAATTGTAATAGAAGCCTCCCCATAGGCTTCAGAGACTAAGTCCTGCTCGAATACTATTCGTACAATTGGAGCGTTCGATCGTTCGAATCGTACAAATTTTTCGGACGCTCAAAGGAAATTTCACAATTTTTTCGCAAAATCTAACGATCGGTATCTGACCGTATACGAATTCATCGAGAAATCATATAGGGAGCAAAACAATAGCCTAAAACAATTCGATAAGCATTCGATGATTGAATGCTTATCGAATTACGAATTTGGTCGAGCTAATTATGGGGAATAATAGTAAATTTGCCCCTAAATGTCACTGATGTTGATGCTCTATTCCAGCATCCTGCACCAAAAGCTTTTTTACCCCATAAGTTCACCATTTAACTTTTACCCCTCCCAAATGTAATAAAAGTCAAAAAGTTTGCCCAGGTGCGCTAACCCACAACAACCAATAAGATGTTTGCTTTTAAACAGGTGACCAAGAATTGGTATGTGCTGAATGGTTGATATATGATATAAGAACCGTTGCAGACTTTGCTCCTTATATAACCACATTCATACAATATAGATGGACCTATTGTAAGCAACTTTTTCATTTCTAGCCTTCATATTCTGTCTTTTTCTAGACTGTAGTTGAAAATCTTCTCTGGTTGTTAGGGTCACTGACCCTAGCAACTAAAATCAAATTGACTGGGAAGTTTCACATTTGTTATTCTTATTGTTTATTTTTCCATTAAGGCTCCATTTTCCAGCTGCTTAATTACAACCAGGCAGCAATTTAAAATATTTTAATGGGGTTGTTCACTTTTTTATATCTATGGGGAATGTAATAAAAGTTGGTAACGGGAAAACTATTCGCAATGGGAAAAGTTATGCCTTTACGCGAACAAGTTTTGCTTACGCAAATTTAATATAGCTTTTGCGAACCTGGAAAAGTTTGCAAATTTTATTGTTTGTGCCAATTTGCAGTCAATGTAGTCAATGTAATAAAACTTCTTACTGAAAAAGTCGTAATATTTGCTCCAAAAGATTACGAGTACGACACCTTCAAGCACTTCTCAATAAAGATTTGCAGTGCAATAACAGTTTAAGGAACAATATTACATTGCGAGATGTGCATTATTATTCTAATTGGTGCAAATTATTTCTCTTTTTGCAACATTAATTACATTTCCCCCTAGTTGTTTTTAGATTTAGTTTACCAGAAATAAAGACTTTTCTATCTGACTATTTTCTATCTGTGACCGTTTTTTTTTCTAATATTGAAGTGGAAAGTTTTATTTTTCACCTTCCAAAGCAGCTCTGGGAGGGGGGGATTAAGGCTGGGGACAGACGATTTCCGGAATCGTCCGAAGTTACTTCGTGAGGAAACTTCGGGCGTTTCCGGAAATCGCCGCACCGCGTGTGCACAGAGCCGACGCTTTTACATTTCAACTAGCGACAGACAGGGAGAAGGACGTGCGGGGAGATTGTCGCCTGCTATTAAACGCAAGGCGACTGAATCTCCCCGAATCTCCCTGTCTGTCCCCAGCCTAATACATTTAATGGATACATTTCTTATCTTTGTCCCTGCTGAGCAGAATCTCTGGGTTTCATTACAGGTAGCTGTTAGAATTGATACAATGGTTGCTAATACTCCAGAGATGTTGCTGTGAAATGTATCAATTAAATGTTGCAAAATTGCATCAGTTAAGAGTCTGCACCTGAATTACTGAGCTGCCAGACTCAAACACCTCAGACACCAACATTCAACTTTAAACTTAGATTTTGGAAAAACAGTAAAAGATAAATAATGGAAAATGATTTAAAAAAAGTCTGTTTCTGGGAACAATCTGAAAACAATTGAACCAGAATAAGTGTTTGGAAGGTGAACAACCCCTTTAAAAGGGGTTTTCTGCTTCAAAAGAACTTTTAGTATGATGCAGAGACTGATGTTCTGACACAATTTGCACTTGGCTTTCATTTTTAATTATTTGTGTTTTTTTTATTTATTTGACTTTTTATTCAACACCTGAAGCAACTTGCAGTTTAAACAATCTGGTTGCTGGAGTTCAAATTACCCTAGCAACAATGTACTAATTTGAATGAGAGACTGGAATATGAATAGGAGAGGGACTGAATAGAAAGATAAGTAATAAAAAGTAGCAATCACAATACATTTGTAGCATTACAGAGCATTTGTTTTTCAATTGGCCCCCATTTGAAAGCTAGAAAGAGTCAGAAGATAAGGGCACATAATTCAAAAACTATAAAAAATGAAGACCAATTGAAAAGTTGCTTAGAATTAGGTATTCTATAAAACACTTAAAGTTGACAAGGGTGAATCACCCCTTTAAAATAGATTGGAAGGCTGTCCCTGATATACTTTAAAACTTTATGTTTTTTGCCAAGTAGTTTTGGCGGTCAAGAATCTTTTATTGAAGGTAAATACTCAGGAAAAAAAAGATATATATCTCAAAAAAGTTTTTACATGGCTAATATATTTAATTTAAAGCAATAGTGCCACCTGCTGCTGTTATTTCTGATTTTCCATGCAACAAAAACTAAGGGGCAGATTTATCAAGGGTTGAATTTTGAAGTGAAAAAAAAACATTGAAATTCAACCATCAAATTTTTTTCGATCGAAAATGATTGAATCGTTCGATTCCAACGATTTCCAAAAATTCAAAAAGATATAGGAGGTCCCCCATGGGCTAAAACAGTACTTCAATTTTTGAATAGTCAAATTTTTCAATTCAAAACAAATTTTGGCTTATTCGATAGTCAAAGTACCCAACAATTAGTTCAAAATTTGAATTTTTTCAATTCGAATTTTCACTTCCACCCTTGATAAATCTGCCCCTGAGATGATCAAAACGGACCCATTTTGTGACGTTGGAGAATGGTGAAACTATTTGTTTACCTGTGGGCCAAATGAATTGGTATCAATAGGCATTTTTTCTCATTTTCTCATTTTTTTCCCAAAGAAACAAAATACATGGCAGTACAGATTGGTGAACGTTTTAACCAGAAATGCAAATTTTATTGTGAATCTGTATCAGACAAAAAAATGTGCTCATCCCTAATCTTTAGTGTGGGATCAGCAAAATCAGAATAAATAAATAAACTCATACTTTCAAAATATTCAAACTTTTTTTTTTATCTGAATAAAAAAGACTTGATTGAATAAAATCACTCAATTTCTGGAGGTTTTTGTGCATAAAAAAATGTGACTGAAAAAAATCTCATAAAATTCCACTTAGAATTTAAAATATTAGATTGTTTCAAACAGTAGTTTGAATTTATGTAGTTTAGTTAAAAAGACATGGAATTCTTGCAATAAATTTAATTCAAGCGTTACCCCCAAATAAGGTGGTTCAATATTATAAATAAATTGGTAGAATGAAGTGCACAGTGAGTCTGTTATACTCATGTTTTATTATTGAATGGTCACTTATGAATATAAAATGACTTATTTTAATAAAATATGTGGCTTTTGTCTCTGATTTGCTGATTTGTTTGTAATCCTAAACATCAAACAAAAACTATTGTCTGAATACATTCTACGAGACTCCATAGAGATGAAAGCAGATGTACTTAGTGCTCTTGCACTTCTTCTTCTTTCGGGTCTATGTAAATAACCCCTGAAATCTAGAAAAATAAGTATTTCCCCTTTTTTAAAACCCTTTAAATCAGTTCAATAAGCTACTGATGCATGCTACAGCACCATCTTGTGGCAGAATGTAAAATAGTCTATACTTCAGTAAATAAAACAAAATTCTGGGGACGTTGCTGATGTGAAAAGATGGAGCAAATCATATTTTCCACTCAACCATATTTTACCAACTACATTGTATAATTCAGTGTAGAAAAAAAAAGCTCCCTCTTACAGGATCAGCTGAAGTGTAGTTTAGTCCCCCAGGGCTATCCTTATCTGAGATGAAGAAGGAGACCACTATGTACTGGCAAGCCAAGTGACAGCCCCCACCATATACAAAGTTTGGATAAAAGTTTTCCCTGGGAAGAGGGTGAAAATATGTGTAGCAATCCTTGGGTGCAACTTTCTGTGAGGACAGATGTTTGAGTTGATGGTCTAGATTAGAAGAACAAAATAAAGAAGGTCTGGGTAGCATTCAACCCCAATGTGGAGTAATAGAGGGGTTACTGTCCTGGTGCTTACCACTATGGTTGTATCTTTACATCATGGTGTAGTCATATCACTAAGCAGGGACTGGGCTGGGCATGGGGCTTAAGGTGGCCATAGATGGACCAATAAAAGTCGGCAGCTAATTGGCCCTAGAATGAGTTTAAATAAAGGCAGTTGTTAGAATTGATACAATAGTTGCTAATATTCCACAGAATAGCAAATGAAAAAATCTTCAGTTCTGGTATAACTGATGGTGTATCTGCAACATCTGAACTTGATGTTTGGAAGGCAAACAATCTATTTATAACTGGCTGGGTTGGGGGCCTGATTGTGCAGGTAGGATGAAGGATTGAGAACTAAATCCTGCGTTTTATGTGTTCAGCCGCAGGAGCGTAGGAGTAGACACATTCAATTGTTTTCAATGGGACTGTACTCACACAGACGCATGCAGATGCTGAACACTGGAAAAATGCAGCATGTTGCGTCTCAACCTGCGTTCGGCGACTATATGCGCCTGTGTGACTACAGCCCCATTGAAAAAAAATGTAATGCAACTGCTCCTGCACTCCCCTGTGGCTGAATGCATAAAACCTGAATGCAGGGGAGTGCAGCTTCAGACGCTCATGTGTAAGAGCCCTTAGAGATATTGGTATTTTTGTCTGGATTGTCCCGCTCTTTTTGGATTCGGTTCGGAATTCAGCCTTTTTAAGCAGGATTTGGATTCTGGCGAATCCTTGTGCAAGGAGGAACCAAATCCTAATTTGCATATGTAAATTAGGTGTGGGAAGGGAAATCATGTGACTTTTTGCCACAAAACAAGGAAGTAAAAAACATTTTTCACATCTTTTGCTTTCCTGCCCCTGATTTGCATATACAAATTAGGATTCAGATTTGGTTCAGTATTCAGCTGAATCTTTCACGAAACAGTCAGTTGAATCTCAAATAATAGATTTGGTGCATCCTTTCTTTTTTTATTAAACATTTGTGGTATTCACGGTTTATAAAAAAAAATAGAGTTTAATCGTGGTTTCAAAAATCTCTAACACTACTAAAATAAGACCACTATTAATTGGGCCTTCCTGAGTTAAGGGTTAAGGGAGGGCTGCTAGACAGTAGTTAATCAATAGAAAGAGGAAAATGAGAGTCAGATGAGGGCTGCTAGAGGAACTTCTAATTGGCCAAAATGCTCCCCTCTGTGATTTCCTCTGTTGTGTTTGGGAGTTTAGGCTGCACCCATGTCCCATGAGTGCAAACCTTTCTCAGCACCCGATATTCACTTAACCTTTATTAGGGCCCTTACACATTACTTATAAACCTGTTTATTCTGCTCATAATTAACATTTGTATCTATTCTATTACAAAGTAGCCCAGTGATCCTGCACCACCTTCTGCACTACCCCAGACTGACCAAATGTTACTTTAAATACAGTATTTGACATATAAATTGGTCTATAGTCTGCCCAATATTCACCTACATTTGGTTTGTTATACAACTGCTCCCTCAATGAATTCTCTTACGAAACTCCCCCCACACTCTGCATTTGCTGGAAGGATTTTCCATGTATTTAAGGATCTTTATAGTATGACAGCTGCATGAAGAAATGTAGATAATATGGCTATGGAAGAACAGGGAGTAAAAATGAAACTAAGTGTAAAAAAGCAAAGTTGAACAGTAAGTACAAATAGCAAACGTTCATCCTGTGTTTTTAGGTTATTACAGATTCAAAGAATCAACAACATGAGACAAACAATCACAGATGCAGCTTTAGATTACAGAGCTATAAACAGACTCACGTTAATCCGCATTTGCAAAGACTAAAAGGTAAGCCATAAATATGCCTTGAAATCCCAGATAAGTTCTATCTGGAAACAAGTAGCAGGAGTTGAGGAACAGTGAGGTGGTTCTGGATATAGGTGAACTTCAAGTCTCTAACCTGAAATACAGGTCACTGTGCTGGTGCTGAAGTGCATTGCATATAGTGGAAACCATTGTAGTGTGAAATGTTTGTTATTCAATACGATAAAGGACCCACTAGATTTATCAGAGAGGCGCTGGTTTTCACTAATTATTAGTATCACAGTTGTAAAGTGTTGTTCTTAGAGATTGTGGGATGTGGGATGGAACGATCGAATATAGAAAATTTGATCGATCGTTCGAATATTCGAATCGAATATTCAAACTATTTTTAAGCGATCAATTTAATTTTTTATATTCGATCTTAGGGAATGATCCCCATTTCGGTAGGTTTAATCTGGCGAAGTAGGCGGTCGAATTAAAATTTAAAGGGGAAATATTCAACCATCGAATTTTCGAATATTCGAATAAAATTAAATTCGACTATTCGAATTATTTGAATTTGAATATCCGATGGTCGAATTTGCCTAATTTGCATATTCGAAATTCAAATCTTTTTGAAAATTCGATCGAATTTCGAATCACTCATGTGAATTCATGTGAATTTAGTAAACCTGCCCCAAAGTGTGGGTGTACTAAGGGACATTCATGTCTCACCTTTGTGCTGGCTCTGTAGTATCTATTGGAGCCAGACACAGGCAGTGTCACTAACAGGGAGAGAGAGAGACCACCATTCTCCATTCTGGGAAGAATGGAAATGGAGATCCAACTTACAGAAATATCCCTGGTAATAACTTGCTTCAGAAACACTACTGTGTAGCCATGGGGGCAGCCATTCAAGCATAGGATACACAGTAAGTAAAAGATAAGTACTGAAGAATCCCATTGTATTCCACAGAGTTTATTTATTATCCTGTGCCTTTTCTCCTTTTTCAGCTTTGAATGGCTGTCCCCATGGCTACACAGCAGCTTGTTTATACTGTATAATCTATAGTAGAGTTTCTGAAGCAAACACACCAATCGTACCAGTGCAGGCAAGGCTTTATTGTATTTTTATTTCTGTTCACCAGCTTTATTTTTTTGATGTTACTGTTCCTTTACATATGTTTTTTTCCCCTTACAACATCATCATTGTTCAGGTGGGCAGCTGGTGCTATGGAGTGGTGCAATCTAATTTTCAGTTAAATTGATGACAAACATAAGTTCTAGGTAAATGTTATGTTCTGCAGCCATCATGTGCTGAGTGCTTCTGCAATACTATAGAATGCTGCAGTCTAGTTGGTTAGGTGGGCATGGGTGTAATTTTGGGGTAATCAGATGGCAGGCTGAAGCTTAGCACCCTTGGACTCGTATAATTGCAAGTGCAAAGTGCGACCATACATATAAAACTTGCGTCTGTGCTCGCTCATCTATCAGCCTTTGCCAAGATTCCAACTACTTTTACTTTCTGAATAAGCTATAGGGTGCAAAGAGGTGTGACTCCCAGAGCTTCCTTTTGGTGTTGAATCTATACTCGCACTCACTCACATTTACACTTGTACTTAATAAATTGCATGCTAATGGTCACATGGGCCACACAGAAATGATGCAATTCTGACTTCCAAAAGCAAAACGAGAATGCGTGAATGTGTGAATGATTTACCAAACCAGAGGCAGATTGGCATTCACATTACCATAAATACCATCTGGGTGGTGCCCAGCAATTTAAGAAATGCTGCATTGTGGGGGGAACAGGGCATTTTGACTGCATTTTTAGCACTTTTGTTGTTCAGATATTCTGAGACAATTTTAATTGGTTTTCATTCTTTATTGTTTGTGGTTTTTGAGTTATTTAGCTTTTTATTCAGCAGCTCTCCAGTTTGCAATTTCAGCAGTCTGGTTGCTAGGGTCCAAATTTTCCTAAAAGCCACGCAATGATTAGTTTAAGAGACTGAAATATGAATAGGAGACGTCCAGGGTAGAAATATAAGTAAATAAAAGTAGCAATAACAATAAATAGTGTAGCCTTACAGAGTATTTGTTTTTTAAATGGGGTTAGTGACCCCATTTGAAAGCAGGAAAGAGTCAGAAGAAGTAGGCAAATAATTCAAAAACTACAACTTTAAAAGACAAATAATGATAACCAATTGAAAAGTTGCTTAGAAGTGGCCATTCTATAACATACTAAACAAGGGACAGATTTATCAAGGGTCGAATTCGAGGGTTAAAAAACCCTCGAATTTGACCATTGCATTTTGGCCGAATTTAAATCCTTTGAATTTGAATATCGAATTCGAAGGATTTTACCACAATTCGACTAGTCAAATGATCAAATGATCGAATAAAAAAAATCAAACGATTCAAACAATTTTAACCATTTTTTTATTTGATCTAAAAAAAACTTACAAAACCTCTATGGGAGGTTCCCGTAGGGTTTAATAGCAATTCAGTAGGTTCAATCTGGCAGTAGGTTTAAAGGGCAAGTACGTCAACCATCAAATGGTCAAATGATCGAATAGATTTTTATTCGAATCGATCTAATTTTTTCAAATTCAATGGTCGAAGTACTCAAAAAAGTAATTCGAAATTGGTGGTGCTTAGTGGTACTATATGTAGGTACAGGGTCCCTTGCAAATACCCACAATTACACTTGCAAACATATATGACTATTTTGATCTTTAAATGTTGTGAATACTGAATGCATTTCGCTGGAGTGCAAGGGATTAACTTGCTAAAATAACTTTGCCATTACTAGTGCCCTGCACAATCCAGCCACTTCCCTGAATTTAAGTCCACGGTACTTTAATATAATGGATGGTTATAAATATAGGCCCATTAACTAATGAGACAAAAAGCAGCTAGGTATTGACATGAAGCCAAATGGTTTTCTTCCCTGCACTAATGCACTAGGCCTTAGGGAAGACCTTAGCAGACACTGTGCGGCTTTACCTTCTCTCAGGAGAGCACGGGGAGTCAGAGCCGTTCCATATGCCAACAGTGAATGGACAGATGTTTCCATCTCCAGTAAGAAGACTCATATAACAGAGCTTTGCTGTGCAGATGGGCCCATGCATATGCCATACACTTCAACTCTGTGTATTGACTATAAATATCCCTCAGCAACACACTCAGAATAAATAGACACCAGCACATTCCCACACGTGCATATGAAGCCTCGGATGCCAACAGCACACAC
>CM044433.1:144400343-144411478 GCA_024363595.1 Xenopus borealis | reverse complement strand
TGGCAAAATAGCAAGAGCAAACATCAAGTGGACAGTGTTTCTATATTGTATTTTGCACCTTGTCCTGTTTTATGAATCCTGAGATGCAACTCTTTGTGCTCCAAGAGTTCTGTATAACAAAAAGAGAGATAACTGGCACATGGCCATCACCTGGAATAATACTAGCTTGAACATCATTCACCCTAGCTTAAGAGCGCCAGGAAGACCATAATTATACTCTTATCACATTGCATAAATTGGGTTAACCTTATTTCAAATCATCAAAAAACAATCATTGCTGTCACTGTATTGAGTCTCCGACAGGGAGATGTTGGTTTTACTGCTACTGCCCTAAATATATTTATATGTATGTATTTATCCTACAGAAGCAAGAGAAGAACATACCTATATCTGCAAAGCTGATGACTTCATAGTCTTGATCACTGTCCAATTCTTCAACATGTTCTCTATGGGAGAGTAAGTCCTCATGTGACCGAATATTCAGCCTTAGCAAGGCCTGTGCCAAAGCTTCCCTGGAGATGGTGTTTGAAATCTTTGGCCTTTGCTTCAGATGTAGTTTGCTCAGAATGTTCTGTTTAGCCATGTCCAAAAGAATATCTTTTTCATTCCGGCTTCCCAGCTGTTGTTTGAATGTGCTGCAGCCTGATGAGGAGGAGGCTGACAGTGATACTTGGATGATAACCAAGAGAAGAAGCAAAATGACTGGTGTGTTCATGATGCTATCTGCAGAGAAAAATCCCTTTATTGTGAAGTCTACAGCAGTAAAAATAAAATAATGCTTCAAAGAGTCATAATTAATCACTCAATCCTGAGGTCAGCCCTACAGAATTGGACAGATATATTTCATTGACAGTAATATAGAATCTTCACTGAATATTAAAAAAATAATCAAATGGAGCAAAAGGGAGCGTGCTCTGTATACTGTAATTAGCATTACAGATGTACATAGAGTAATTTATAAAGATATGTATAAAAACACAAGATAAGTAACTGCTACACAGTTTTCCCTTATAGCTATACAATGATTTCCTTTGCTCCAAACTTTGTGCAGCCGCATATATCCCTCCCAGAGAATAAAAGAAATGTTATATATTCACCACTTGTGTCTTTCCCAGGAAATCTCTGCCTCTGACAGCAATGTGGTTTCAGTGTGCTGGAAGTCAGAATCCAAAGTGCAGAGTGCAGTATTTACTTCGTTTGGTTTTTCTTTGGGAATAAAACAAAATAAATAAAAGCTGGATCATAGGGTAAAACACATGTGACCTCTTTGTGCTGATTGGAACAACTCAGATTATCCGTCAGTGATAACGTTGAATTTTTAGTTCCTACAGGCAGCATGTTCAGCCTAGATTAAAACTGACCACAACACTTTAAACATGAAACATTTGTCAGAAAAATGTGTTTTCAAATATAAAAAGTACTTATGACTTATAACTTCACCTTTAGCTGCTGTATTCCCCTTTTACTCTGGGTCGATGTGTAGAATATTGCAAGCAGAGAGGGAAACAGATTCTTGCACATCTGCATGCGCACATGTATGTGAGAAAAGAGTTGCTCTCCATCCATTTAATAAGGGAAACCAAAAAAAAAATACAATGCCTACATTGTTCACTGCATTAAATTCTAAGTTTTATTCCACTAAACTCATTAGAAATTATCCCAGGGGCGCGTCTCTTCTTTCTCCGGAGGCAGCAGACCTGATGTCAACCTCTCACACTTACCATTTCTTGTGCTCCCTGTACTAAAATAGCTTAATTTATGGTTAAAAACATGGAAACTTGGCTTCAGGCCTGGCTATTTGCTTTCATGCTGGATGTAATCGATAAGAGTGAAAACTGCACTTTGATACTGAGGTGGGATCCAACATTTTTAGCACCAAGATTAGTACAAAGCCTATGTTTACCAAAGTGCTATGTGCCTAATCTGTTTTGCGATAGCTGTCATTATTTACACAAGCAGCCACCATTGTATCTGCAGACTTGCAAGTTTTATTTTGGTCACTTCTAAAACTTAGGGCAAATTCACTAAAGGGCAGAGTGTTCAACGCTAGCGTCCGTGCATCAGAAATCCCATCTGCAGGGACATTGCCAAATAATTATGTAATAAAAGGCACATGGGGGTCCGTTAAGTAAAGTGCGAAAAATTTGAATTTAAGTTTCCGCATGTTATCGCTGAGAATATTTTTCCACCAGAATATTCGCAGCGACTAAGTTTACTAAACAGCGATGCTCTCAGAAGTCATTGCGATCACTTGCGGTAACTACTTTAGCGAACCAGCTTACGTTAGCGCTAATTTTAGCGAGTTGCGAATTTTCTGGCGACAAATTATGTTTGCAAATATTTATTCTAGAAAATAGTCTTGTTTTATGGCGTTAATAATGGCGTTAATTATGGCAATTTTTACTGTGACATTTATGGCCAGAAATGCATCTTCAAAACTCATAAACTTTACTGACTGATGATTATACCATCCAACAACATTACCAGAGTGACACCAATCAAACATGTATGTATCATATAAACCCATACTTCATCCATCCAGTAACAAACTGCCAATAGAATTATATGAACAAGAAATCATACCAGTTATCTCTTTGTATCATTTAAATTCACAGTTTAACGAGAATTAAACTCCCACTGAGATTTTTCTGGCCAAAAAATAAGTTAACGCCACTATATAGATGGCGGTAAAATGTTGCGAATATTCTGGCGTTAATTTTGTCTTTCACACATTTTGCTGTTTAGTAAACCAGGCGTTGATGTGTACGTAACGCTATTTTCAGCGAATGCGATAACTGGCGAAAAAATATTCTTTTGTGCAAGAATATTGGCAAATTTATATTTACCGCAGGTTGATAAACTCGCGAAAACATATTCTGCGTGAAACTTGTCTATATTTTGTGCGAACATTTTTACCGCACTTTAGTAAACGGACCACTAAGTTTGCCCAGGAGCAGTAATTCATAACAACCAAAAGGAAGGCAGCATTTACTGGTCACCTGTTTAAAAGCATCTTACATAGTAACATAGTAAGTTAGGCTGAAAAAAGGCTCACGTCCATCAAGTTCAACCTTTTTTTTTTTTTTTTTAATTTTAACTGCCTCCTAGTCTTATTTGACTTAGAGGACAATTTGTTAGCAAACAAGACTGTTGCTAGCTTTCGTTCTCACTCAGGAGACATTTTGCTCTGGCAAACTGTTGTTACTCCCCAAATTCAGTGCGAATTCGTTACCTCTTTCGTCGCAGTTTCCTTCACCACTTTAGACCAGACGAACTGCTACATCTTAATATTGTAAATTCTATTGAGTAGGGCCCTTTTTCACCTCTTTGGCATGGCATGGTTTGATAGGGGTCTGTTTCATTTAATAACCAGACAGTGGTTTGAATAAAATACATACAAATATAAGGAATAAAATAAAAACAATACAACTTTAGGCTCACAGGGCAAATGTTTTTGTTTGCAGGTGACCGTCAGTCAGAAAGCATTTGTAAGGCTGGAGGCTAGGAGTAAGAAAAAGAGACTGACCCATGTAAATTGCATGTTCCCATTACAATGTCTCAAACACTTATCACATAGAAATTATAAGGTAAACTTTAATGATAGCTTAAAAACTTTGTCCAGAAAGAAAATAAAAAATAGAATTAGGAGGGGAACCCTATATGGTCATAAAATAGATAATCCATGCATCACCTATTAAAGGTAATAGGTGTCTCTCTGGGGTATACTTTGGTGATAAGCGGAGTGCATAGAGTTACCGACGTTAACCAAAACCCCGAACTCCCCAGAACCACCCCCCCACCACCTTTGAGTCCCCTTCAGGTAAGTGAGATTTTGTCAAGGATTCCTTTTGCCATGAGTTCTGATGCCCTTTCATCCTCCGTGTACCTGCTCCCAATCGCTTGCCAGAGTTATAGAAGAGACTCACTTAAAGTAAGATTATTGCGGTTTTATTATACACACCAACAGCATGACAGACAGTGGGATGGTGAGAGTGCTACGCGTTTCGTGCCCTTCGCTCTCCTGGCATTTCATCATAGTATAAGGAGTCAATTCCTCTCCCTTTAAAAGCCACATACTGGCGGGGGAGGATCGATCTTTTATACTGAAACCAAGGTTCTACTGACACTGATTACAAATAATGCTACTATGCAGAGAGACTCCTTATACTATGACAAAAAGGTAAATATGTTAGGGTCCGCCATGTGGGGTTTACCTTGACGTGGTATGGCGGCTTTTCAACTTTATGATCATAACTTTGTAACTAAAAACCCCTGTTTTGCAAACTTACTTTGGAGACAGGGGCACAGGGAATGTGCATTAAAACTAGCACTTCCATTATACTTAAATACACTATAACTTTACCTTTACAGTGCTTCCACATACCCCCTATTTTGCCCATCAAAGTAGATTAAGAGCCATTATATTTTTCTGTTTCATTTTATTTTTCCTTTTATGTAATGTAAGTTTTATTGTTTAAAAAAAAAAAAACATAAAAAGCAAAAACCTAAAGAAAGGTATGTTCATCTGGAGGTAGATTGTTGAAAGTTTTAGGGTCACATATGCAGTTGGACAAATTGCATATCCCTGTTTTATATACCTCACAGTTTCTAAAATACCAGAATACCTGTAAATCTCCTTCTCTTAAAGGGAAATAACGTAGTCCATATTAACGGCATTAGTGTTCTGTAATAAGGTAGTAAAGCATACATCAAGTTATTCCTTTTTACCGTTGCATCAGAGGCTCTAGCCTTATCAAATGTGGTATGAGATTCTCTATTTTCATACAATTAGTTTGTACAGTGGGATTACTTTATTAACTAGTTGCTTCCAGGCCTTCAGTGTGGGAGGTTTAGTGCCCATCCAGTGCAAAGATACTATTTTCTTGGCTTGGAAAAGTAATAATCTAAATTATAGTCTAGCATGTTTTGGAGGGACTATTTCACTCCCAAGAAGCATATTATTGGAGAAATCACTTTGGGAAAGGACGAATTATTTGCCATAAATTCTATTAATAAGGACAAGAACCAGTAGGATTTGAGAAAGGACCCAAATGGGGACAGGAACAAATCATATGAAAGAAGTCAGCCTAGGCAGTACCACATCTAGGGCAATAATTAGGTGCCGGAAAAATTTATATTAAATAAACCTGTCTTTTATTGAAATAAGGGTTTTGCAGATGCTGTCAGTCGCCTCTTCCCAGTCATCAAAGATGAGTTTGGGGAAATGAGAGGACCACCGTCCCTCTGCTGACCCAAATGGTTTTGGACCTGTTAAGATAAATACTAGATGTTAGTTTAACAGGAGTAGGAGAGTGGAAGAGTTCCTCTGTGGTGAAAGAGTTTAGTTGAGGGGAGAGAGAGGCAAATTGAGCTTGGAATACGTCTCATTTGAAAATATTTATAGAAAAATTTGCTGTTTCTGGGTCTTAGCCTGAGTTTTCGTGGTTTGTTGTTCCAAATGCAGGGGATCAGGATTTGGCTAATCTTTTTTAAAATGTATTGATTTATGATTTATTGATTTATGGATAAAGCAGGGAGTATTGTGCAGTACATAAAGGAATTTGGGAAGGTAGACCATACGTAATGGAAATATTAAGTGAAACATTGATAATTTTATCCGTTGTAATCACCGGGTTGAAAATCGTGATCCTGGCCCATGTAATAATATTCCATTTGCTCTGTGTTCCATGAAGACTACTGTTGGTCTCAGAATTTGTGTAAGCCTCCATTGTCCAATGCAAAGCTTGCCACTGTCTTTCAATATCAACTTCAAGAAAGTTCCCTTAATTATTCACTTAGGCTTAGATGAAATCAATGGAAATGTGCTCTAATGACAAGATGAGTCATGATCTAACATCCTATGGGGTTGTTAAAAGAATAAAAATCTACAATTAAAGGAAAAAACATGATGTGCCTAACCCTGTCTGCCACAGGGAAAGATTTTATCAAAACCTTCCTATTTAAAATTTTAATTTACAAATAATAGAATGCACCTATGGAATATGCAGTTTCACACAGTCATGTAATTTACCTTTGTTTTCTAAATGATGTGATAATAAGTTTGTCTCTAAGCCTCAAGTGCTGACAGTCACCAGTTCGTTCTTACTGCAGGCTAAATATGAAGATATGGCATAGAACAGAAATTAGGAATTATAGTTTTATTATTATTTAACCTGTTTGTGATGGCTCAAAAATGCATACAAGATTGATGGAATGCATATGCATGCACGGCACCAAAAGCTTGATATTGTTAGCAGACTTAAGGTATGGACATAAGTCTATATGGACATTACGCAAAAATACCTTATCTGAAAAAGGTCCCAAGCATTCTGGATAATAGATCCTATACCTGTAATGTAAATGGTATTACAATGTATAAATAGGCAACCCAGATTGCCTAATATTAATTGTCTGTATCTGCAGGATAGTACTGTGCCACGTGAAGGGACAGATAAATAGATTGGCCCTTCATAGTAAAACATAGACTCTGTTATTTATAGACTGCATGTTGTGCAATCAAATCTTTATACTTATCCCTACTCTGCCTGACAGGAGATGTAGACCCCACAATCCCATCCTCAACATCTGCTATACTACACGATGGAGTTATTGATCAAAGGTTGAGTTTTAGAGGATTGTGAAGTTTTTTTATACCTTGATTAAACTCACAACTCAAATGGTTTCTGATTTATGAAAAAAACTTGAATCAGTTTAGTCAATGTGAAAACTTGAATTCAGTGCTGTCCAACTTCTGTGTTTTTCTGGCCTACATAGGCGAGGGCCCATGTAACCACAAGACCATGTCCAAATTAATTGTGGTAGCACACCAAAAAAACCAAATGGTTGGTGTTCACTGCAGGGATATCACTCATCACTCATGTGAAAAAATGGTCATATTAAGGCATACCCTTAAATCCATATGGAAACTACCATTTGTGAAAAATGCAGGGAGCACAGAAGTTTCACCATGCCAAGGACAGCATGGCTTTTGTGTGTTAGTGGTTGTAAGTAAGGCTCCAGCATCTCATAAAGGCCTTCAATTGCTGCCCTACTTAATCCGTAGCACCTCTCTACGTCTTCCTCTGATGATACATCTAGCTTTCCAAGAAAACTAGAGGATGCACAGGGTTGCCACCTTTTGGCCTGTATAACTCCAGGCAGGGGACGAGCCGTGACTTAATGGGGGTGGCATCCTGACATCAGGGGAAAGACTAGGAAGTGGCAATCTGTGATTGCCTGATTGCCACATCAGTTTTATGGGAATTCTGCCTGTTTTCCTAATATGGAAAACCAGCAGGCAGTTTTGTCCTGGACAGCCCTTCAAAACAATGGGCTGTCCTGGTCAAAACTGGACAGGTGGCAACTCTAAGGTTACATCATTCTGGGTTGATCACAGTCTTCCGCAGATTCAAGCAAAAATCCATCTGCAAACTCCATCTTGTCACCACAATCACCACTAAAATACACGAACTGCTGTCATTTAGTAACGCCCACTCCTGGGACGTGTTACATTTCACAGTAATTATTGCATTATTTTGGCTTTTATCGCTTAAAAGATATTCTATAAATAGTGTAATAAAATTGCACTTCCGCTTCGTGGTAATGTAGTATTGCTGCATGTCTATTATCGCCCAGGGCTGGATTTACATTGTGGGCGTCCCTAGGCCCACTGCCGTTTGTCGCCCCCATACCAGAGCAATGGGGATTGGCACATGGGAAATGTAAAAAACTATCATATCTCCTGCATATCCCCAGTGCTTCTGAACCAATGTGGGTGTGGCTGGGCAGCTTGCCGCCCCCAAAATCCTGCTACCCTAGGCCCGGGCCTAGGCGGCCTCTCCAATCCGGGCCTGTTAGCGCGTGTGAATACTTTGATTAATCACTCTATAAATATATATTGTTTTTTATAGAAATAACAACCTTTTGTGAATCGTCCCCCTACAGGGTCTATTTATCATGATGTATAAAAAGTGGTGTGAAGCATTACTGGTGATGTTGCCCAAAGCAACCAATCAGCAATTGGATTTAAAAAACAAAAGTAAAGGTTTGATTGGTTGCTGTGAGAAACATCAAGTTTCCCTCTGCTTCTTACACAGCATGATAAATAGTCCCCTAAGTCAAATTTTCTTAAGCAACAGATTTTTATATCAGGTTTATATCAAATTAAGTGGCTTATTAAAGAATCTTACCAAAAAATATATATATATATATAGATATTTATTTAAGTAAATATTGCCCTTTTACATGTCTTTCGTGCTGATCTGTGTGCTGCCTCAGAGATCCCCTGACCAGAAATACTGCAGCTTACAACTAACTTACATAGTTACATAGTTAACTTAACAGGAAAAAGTGTGGAACAAAAGACAGAACTCATGTAAACTAACATGTATGGTTTGTTTGTGTGCACCGTGAATCCTAGGATCCCAAGGGGCGGCCCTTATTTTTTAAATGGTAATTTCTATTTATGATTACCCAATGGCACATACTACTATAAAAAATATATTATTGTAAAAATGGTTTATTTACATGAAGCAGGGTTTTACATATGAGCTGTTTTATTCAATCTATTTTTTATAGAGACCTAAATTGTTCAGGGGGTATGGTTTTCCTTTAATATTTAAATGTGAGTCTCTTCTTTGTACTTATAAATTGGCAGGTTAAGAAAAAAATGATCCATGCCACTGGCTATAGGAGAGAAAAAAAATAACATAGAAAAAACTTACTGGGCCTCAGTTACTAATTCCATAGGAGCATGCGATGGAGCCATAGAACCAGTCCACACTTGCATCTGTAAATTTTCCTTGCACTGGATTAAAGTGTAACATTTAGTGATGGGCGAAACGAGTCGCGGCACGCTTTTGACGCGCGTCGCGTCAACTTTGGCGCGTCTCGTTTTTTCGCCGAATTTTCGCCAAGCGAAATTCGCCCATCACTGGTAACATTCAATACTCTTCCCAGAATTTTCAGCTGTGTAGCTCTTTTCTCTGGCAATACTTAAATTAGCCATATATGTATAGACCAGGTTTGTAGGGTAGACTCTACTTGACATTCTTTGCCATTTATATGTGTTACGAAAACTGGCACTTCATAAATAAAATGGTCTATTTTTAAACCAGTTTAATGGTGGCTACTAGCAGGCCTGCAGTGTAAATCTGGACTTCATGCAGGTCCTTGGTAGACCTTTAATCTGTAACATGATGTTACAATGATTTGCATCTAAAACAAACATTTAGTTTTGATAAGCATAATACAGTAGGTTGCAGAGTCCTTGAACCTGTGTACCGACATATTGATCTTTCTGTCACTTTATATGCATAAAATATATTAGTGTTCTTTGTGCCATAAAGGACATTTGTAATGAAAAGGAGTACCTGTACCTGTATTTCAATGTATACTAAGGTTCATAGTGTTTGAGACTCTGATGATTACAGAACACAAATCTGAGTTTTTTCCTAAAAGCCAAATACACTGATGAAATCTGCCTATTTATTTTAATACTGAAGGATTTCTGATACATCTGTAAATGGTTTTCCAGTGTAAAGCAGAAAGGATATCCACATAAGCAATGTGTTGATTACAGAGGTCAATAGACCTGCTGATAAAGTGTCACCAACTTTTATCAGTTAATCAACCTTGCCTAGTTTCCACATTGCTGTATATAACTGCGTGTTAGATTTGCAAATAACCTGTTTAATAGAACAGCATTGCTGCATAGTACAACAATACAATAAGTAAATATACTGAACAGCATTTGGTATTGCATGATCAGTTTCATTATAGCCTATAAATGAACAACATTTTTTTGCCAGGTTTTGCAGCAAAAATGACACCTATATATTCCAAAAGAAAATAAGGATACATTAATTCCAAAGAATTATAGACCGATATCGTTGCTTAATGTGGACATTAAGATTTTAGCCTCGATACTGGCAACCAGGTTGAATAAAGTGTTAGCTAATATTATACATAAAGACCAAATAGGTTTTATGCCAGGTAGGCAGGCACCAGATAACATACGTAAGATCATGAACTTGTTGATGCAAGCAGGTAGGTTAAAAACACTAGATATCGAAAAAGCGTTTGATACGTTAAGCTGGCAATACCTATTTAGGATTCTTGAAAAGATTGAAGTGGGGCCCACGTTGATAAATACGCTTAAGGTATACTATAACTCTCCAACTGCAAAACTTAATTTGCCTACCACGATCCTCCGTGTAGGAATTCAGATTCATCGAGGAATGAGGCAGGGATGCCAGTTATCACCAGCCTTATTTGCGTTAGCAATGGAACCAATGGCCAGGGCGATTAGGGAAAATATAGATGTGGCGGGTGTGAAAGTAAGAGGAAAGGAATATAAATTGTCATTATTTGCTGATGACTTACTAGTCCATTTGACTAACCCCTTGGTATCTCTACCGAACTTGATGGAGATATTGAGGACATTCGCAAAGATATCAGGACTAACTATGAACACGGAGGAATCTGAAATGCTGCCTTGCAATATTCCGAAACATATGGTGAAACTAATAGAACTTAATTTTGGATTTAAAGTATCTGATTCCCTGCAATATCTAGGAGTGAAACTGACTAACAACATACATTCCCTATATAGGGATAATTTTAACCCCATGTTAAAAAGGTTAAGGCAGAGTATGCAACAATGGGATAAGCACCACCTTTCCTGGACAGGAAGGATCCATTGTATTAAGATGGTACTGCTGCCAAAAATTCTATATCTGTTTCGTACTCTGCCAATAAGAGTTCCAATGAAAGACCTTCAGAGATTTTAAACACAGATAAATAACTTTATATGGCAAAGTAAACATCCACGCATAGCGAGACACATTTTATATCTACATAGAAAAGATGGTGGCCTATCAGCCCCAAATGTGGTGAAATACTATCAAGCAGCCATGCTAGCTCAATGGGCCGCATCCCATGCTGGGCCTCTAGCCCCCTTATGGGTTCAGATAGAAAATGATTTAATTTATCCTTATACAATTCAACATATATTATGGATGCCTAAGATATCTCTTAAAGGTTTTGTGGAACTAGCACCGATCACGACAACTATATTTGAACTTTGGCAATCACTAGTTAAAAAGTATAATATTGTTTCTTTTCCTTCACTTTTA
>CM044433.1:144320597-144333803 GCA_024363595.1 Xenopus borealis | reverse complement strand
GAATTATATTACTACATTTTACAAATATGGCACATTGCACTTTAGAATGTGTTGTTTACAATATATGCACATTGCACTTTTTTATGGATATTGCTAGTGTTTCAGAGTAGGAAATGTAATAAGTATTTTCACATTACAAGCCCAATGCAGCTGTGTTTTTGTAAAATATGGCACTACATATTAATTATTATATTATTTAGTATGTATTATTGCAGTGTACTGTTATTGTTTGTTGTATTTAAGCATTATTTGCACTTTTTTTTATGCACCAGTATATTGTTTTGAAAATTACAGTTTTTGAATGATGATGGTACATTTCTCACATGTTCTTTTGTATTACGGTGTATGTGACAAATCTAAGAATCTAAACAAGATTCTCAAATGTTGAACTCGCCAAATATGGGAAGAGGTCCAGGTGCAGCCCTGAACCTTCAGCCAAGGGAGTGGATCAAACCGTTTGTAGTAGAGCAAGCACTCAAAGAGCAATCTTCCAAACAGAGGTGTAAAATAATTAGTAGTTTATTTGGTACACAAGGACACAGCCATAAATAATCTATCTAGCTGCTGCATCATACTACCATCATGTGTTAAGGATGCTGATATTGTGGGGATCATTTTAAAAGCTGAAAAACTAATTTTCTACTGTAACATGGCATGATAAGTCCCCTTTGACCTGTCAAATCGTCTAGAACATGACACCTCTGCACTTGTGGATTATGCCAAAAAAAATTTTCAGATATGAAACTGGTCTGATTTCAACACGATTCTGTTTCTGGCTCAACTGCTCAGATCCACTTAAGTTATATAACATTTATTTGACTTTGAGCTTTGCCAATATTATATTTGTATAGATGCCAAAACTGATTGTTCTCCCCAGGGAGCATTAGTTACTGTTTGCAAGAAAGATTCCATAGTGCTCCCGGTTATTCAAACTAAGGGAACTGTATAGGTATGTGCCCTGTTATCCAGAACACTTGGGACCTGGGGCTTTCCAGATAATCGATCTTTCCATAAACTGAATCTCCATACTAGACAATCATGTAAACATAAAAGAAACCCAATAAGCTGGTTTTGCTTCCAATAAGGATTCATTATATCTGTTTAGATCAAGGACAAGCTACTGTTTTATTATTACAACGAATAAGGAAATCAAATGATTGGAAAATAGTCTAGGGGAGGCCACTCGCGCGCACTCACTCTCTCTCTCTCTCTCTCACTCACTCACTCACTCACTCACTCACTCACTCTCTCACTCTCACTCGCGCACACACTCACTCGCACACACTCTCTCTCGCATACACACACACTCACTCGCGCGCACACACTCTCTCTCTCTCGCATACACACACACTCACTCGCGCGCACACACTCTCTCACTCTTACAAACACACACACTCTCTCTCTCGCACGCGCACACACACACTCTCTCTCTTACAACCACACACACACACACACTCTCTCTCACACGCACACACTCTCTCACTCTTACAACCACACATACACACTCACTGTCCCACACCCTTGCACACTCTCCCATACCCTTGCACACTCTCCCATACCCTCGCACACTCTCCCATACCCTCGCACACTCTCCCATACCCTCGCACACTCTCCCATGCTCTCCCACACCCTCGCACGCTCTCCCACACCCTCGCACGCTCTCCCACACCCTCGCACGCTCTCCCACACCCTCGCACACTCTCCCACACCCACACACACTCTCCCATACACACACACACTCTCCTATACCCTCGCGCACTCTCCCATATCCTCGCACACTCTCCCACACCCTCGCACACTCTCCCACACCCTCGCACACTCTCCCACACCCTCGCACACTCTCCCATACCCTCCCATATATGCACTCTCACATATACACACACACACACACTCTCTCGCGCACCCCCTGTACTGCAGGATTTAATTCAAGCATTCTGCTTTTTTACATTTCTTAATGGTATAGTTAAAATCACAAAAAATTAGCAAAGGGATTCTCTACCGGTGTCCTGTTAGCCACACACCTGATTACGGGAGCGTATGTTTATTTTAAATTTATTTCTTCCACATAGCTGTGTTTTCATGTGAGAAAAGACCGTGAAGGCAGGGGCTTTCCTTTCCAGGTACCACATTTTGTCTGACCTCTCCTGGTGACAGAAACGGTTGCCACGGAGCTGTAATTCTAATTGGCTCTTCCCACCTACCAATTGGAATAACGATTGCAACATCATCAGAATAACCTTGCAGGGTTTTTTACCTAACCAGCTTGTTTTTCTGCGCTGTATGCAAAGGCATATACTAGTTTTATCTTCTCCATATCTCTGCATCCATACGACAGTAGCTCTAGATTGTTTTTTTTTTTTGTTTTTTTTTTTTAAATAAAACTCTTTTTCGTCGTTTCATTGTGCATCTTTGTTCTATATTTTAGAATAGAATGCAAATGAGAAGAAATGAAAAATGATAAATGAAGTGATATGGTTGGAAGACTATTGCTTTCACATTCAGAGCCGAGCTCTATATTGTAGCTCATTGAAGGTCGGGGTCCAACGTATTTTTGTAATCAAGAAAAACCAGCAAAACCTACATGCACATAAATCCTGTATAAATAATGTACAGGGGACCAGAGTGGTCACTTGAAGGAACAAACCAAGAATAATTCACAAGGCATACATGACTTGACTGTGACTGTGACATGACTGTGGACCTGGAGAACAGCTAAAGGGGTGCTTCACCTTTAAGTTAGTTTTTACTATATTATAGAATGGGCAATTCTTTTAAAATAATTTTTCTTCTAACTTTTCAACTTTAAAATGAGGGTCACTGACCCCATCTATAAAAAAAAATTGCTCTGAAGGATACAAATGAATTGTTATTGTTACTTTTTATAACTTGTATATCTATTCAGGCCTCTCCGATTCATATTTTAGTTTCTTATTCAAATCAATGCATGGTTGCTATGACAATTTGGACCCTAGCTACCGGATTACAGAAAGTGCAGTCTGGAGAGCTGCTGAATGAAAAGCTTAACTCAAAAACTACAATGAAAACGAAAATGGAGCTTGTCTCAAAACATAATTCTCTACATCATACTAAAGGTTAATTTAAAGGTAAACAACCCCTTTGAGGTGAGAATTGGAGAGAATGGTCATTAGATACCCCTGAACTATATCTGTACCCATCTCATGAGCTAAAGGGCATCCTGACCAAAGGTTAGACCTGCAAATGGAGCTTTAGCAAAATTGACAACCAAATCCTTATATTATATTTAAAGGGGTTGTTCACCTTTGAGTTAACTTTTAGTATAATGTAGAGAGTGATATTCAGAGACAATTTGCAATTGGTTTTCATTTTTTATTGTCTCTGATTTTATAGTTATTTAGCTTTTTATTCAACAGCTCTCTAGTTTGCAGTGTCAGCAATTTGGTTTCTAGGGTACAAATTACCCTAGCAACCCTGCATTGATTTGAATAAGACACCGGAATATGAATAGGAGAGGGACTGAATAGAATAAGTAATAAAATGTAGCAATAACCATACATTTGTAGCCTTACAAAGCATTTGTTTTTAGATGGTGTCCGTGACACCCATTTGAAAGCTGCAAAGAAACAGAAGAAAATCATTAAACTATGAAAAATAAATAATGAATTGGTCCTTCTACAATATACTAAAAGTTAACTTGAAGGTGAACCACCCCTTTAAATAGAGTTTTGTGGAAATGACACTTCTTTAAAGACCATGAAATCAATTGCAGCAGTCCTGTCCTGCTTTATGATAGCTTTTTAGCTATCAATCTTTGACCGTTTCTAATGTCAGACAGACAGACCACAGCATGCTGAATTTGGGGCGGACATTTCACAGCCTCTCTATCTTATCTGTGCTTTCCTTAATGCTTCTGCTTGACTGTATTTATAGTGCAACTTCCAGCTACAATTGCAAGCTATAACCTCAGTCACTGAATGCTTGGAACTGTAGTTCAGCAAGTGCTGAAGAGCCCCACGTTGCAGTTTGCTGCTGTTGGTGCAGTTCCTCTTTTGGAAGATGTTAAAGGGAAACTGTGAAGGGAAAACGTGTTTTTTTTTAAACTCATCAAGTAATAGTGCTGCTCCAGTAGACTTCTGCACTGAAATCCATTTCTCAAAAGAGCAAACAGATTTTTTTATATTAAGAAATCTGACATGGGGCTAGCCATTTTGTCAATTTCCCAGCTGCCCCTGGTCATGTGACTTGTGGCAGCACTTTAAGATGGAACTGCTTTATGGCAGGCTGTTGTTTTTCCTTCTCAATATAACTGAATAGTACACAGTGGGACATGGGTTTTACTATTGAGTGTTGTTCTTAGATCTACCAGGGAGCTGTTATCTTGTGTTATGCAGGCCATAGACACAAAGATCCGATGGTTCGAACGATCGAACTTCCCCATCTCCCGACCTGCCACTAACTTTGAGATCAAATAAAGTAGTAAAAGCACAGGTCAGCCGACGTTCTGCCCCTGACAGGGATCGTACCAAAGTTGTACAGTAAAAACTTAGTGACAGTCTCCCACTGAAAATCGTACGATCTGCAATACACGGAAAGATTTGATTGCCAGCCGACAGAAATTTTCTAACCTGGCCGATCAATCAAACGACCGATCAGCATGGCAAGATAAATGTCGGGACACTCCACACATCTTGCATCTATGGCCAGCTTAAGGGAGCTGTTATCTGGTTACCTTCCCATTGATCTTTTGTTAGGCTGCTGGGTGGGGGAAAGGGAGGGGGTGATGTCACTCCAACTTGCAGTACAGCAGTAAAGAGTGATTGAAGTTTATCAGAGCACAAGTCACATGACTTGGGGCAGCTGGAAAATCTAGCCCCATGTTAGATTTCAAAATGAAATATAAAAAAATCTGTTTGCTCTTTTGGGAAATGGATTTCAATGCAGAATTCTTCTGGAACAGAACTATTAACTCATACATTTTGATAAAAAAAAATTTCCCATGACAGGATCCCTTTAACAACTAGGTCAGTCAGTGGTTCTCAAATACTTATGTACAGTACTGTATACTAGTTTATATATAATTCTTACACAGTTTCTGTCTTGTGTCCTTCTCAACCCTTTTCTCCCTTTGCTTATTTGCTCTCTTGTGTGCTTTTGTCAAACACAATCATGTCTTCCTCCTCCTCGCCAGCCTCCCACGCTGTCCTGGAGGACCGAGGCTGATTCATTCATTCATATAAAAAAGCCTGCGTTTTACATCCTTAATGAAAGCAGCTTCATTTATACAGAGTATAAATCTGACAAAATACACATAATATGCCAGAGGATTTTTGGTATTAGAGCAGTGATCCCCAACCAGTAGCTCGCAAGCAACATGTTGCTCTCCAACCCCTTGGATGTTGCTCCCAGTGGCCTCAAAGCAGGTGCTTATTTTTGAATTAATGGTTTAGAGGCAAGTTTTGGTTGCATAAAAAACCGATGTCCTGCCAAACATTCTCTCCTGTAGGCTGCCAGTCCATATAGGGGTTACCAAAAAGCCAATCAGAGCTCTTATTTGACATCCACATGGACTTTTTCATGCTTGTGTTGCTCTCCAACTCTTTTTTAAATTTAAATGTGGCTCGCGAGCAAAAAATTTGGGGACCCCTGTATTAGATTATACCATTCGTTAACTAAAGCAACACACAATAAATTCTGAAAATAAATTCTATAAAGTATTTTTTTTGACCAGCTTAGATTTATTACTTTTGGGCCTTTTGTGTGAAATGATTGTACTTGATGCTTCCCAGAAACAACCGTCACAGAAGCAAAATAACCTTTAAATACCTATGAGATGTCGTATACTCTTATACATGAAGTGTTACTCCTAATAAACACTGATGACATGTAAGTAGTATTGTCCAAAAGGTTCCTTACAAGGGAAAGCTGTTGTTTTTCACTGGCGTTTATTGTGATTCTGGGAATAATGGTGTGTGTCACGTTGTACTTTTCTTAGAGCATTTTGATGGTTCTTGAAAATAAGTTCAGATTTTTAGGACATTTTCAACAAGGGAGTTGAAGGGGTTGTTCACCTTACAAACACTTTTTCAGCAGACTAGTTTTCAGATTGTTCTCCAGACTTTTTTCAGTTGCTTTCCATTGTTTATTTTTTACAGTCTTACCATAATCTAAAAGTTTGAAGTTCCTGTCTCTGAGTCTGAACTTTTATAATTTTGCAGCATTTAGTTGAAACATTTGTAGCATCTAGGGAGTATTGGAAACTTTTATATACATTCTAAGAGCTGCCTTCAAAGGGGAACTCCGGCTTCCAAACCAACATTTGTTAAATAACACAGAAACCCCTAATATATCCACCATAGTTACCAGTTTCTTCAAAAAGTATGAATAAATGCCATTTTCTATGTTGAAATCCAGCTGTTTAACAGTTCTTCTCTTTCTGTATCATTTGAAATCCTGGTAGGGAAGGAGGGACTAAAACACTGATGTTACATATTGTAACAACTTCTCCACAGCTTACAGACTGCATGCAGCAACTTCATAACCCACAATGCATTGCACTGTGATTTTCCTATCCTTATTGAAATCACATGTGCAGGAAATTGTGGGGTTTGGAGGATGCAGGCTGTGGACAGATGGCTGCTGATAAAAGTAACTGTAGTCAGCCAGCTCAGCAAAGTAGTGAGACAGATCTGCAAGAGAGCAGGGGCTAGTCATAGGGAACTCTTCCAAACCATTAAAAACTGTGAAAAGTCTGCATATTTTTTAATTGATGTATATTACAGAGTTGCTTCAAATCATGTTTACTTTTTAAAAAATGCTTGTTGTTCCCCTTTGATGAAACTGTTGAATTCTGCTCAGCACAGCCAAAGATAAAAAATGTGTCCACTAAATTTATCAATTTAGAACAGTTTAGACAGTAGCCCCCCCAGAGCTGCTTTAGAAAGGTCCAGTCAAAAATTAGACACTAAACAATAATTATGAAAAGGGTCACACATAGACAATAGAAGGTCATTTGAAAAAGTATTTATTTCTGGCAAAACCAACTGAACTGAAGGTGAACAAGAAATACTTGAGATCTTGGTTTGAAATATTTATCCTCTAATTAATTCCGCTTCCTTGTCATGGACTGTTCCAGGTTGCTACACCCTGCTCTGTATTATGCTGAAGATGTCCCATGGCCATACAACCCAGGAAGCTCTAGAGATTATGAAGGAGTCCGAGAAGTGTATGGTTGAGGAATCTTTAAACAGAAGCAAGGCTTTGTCCAGATCGCCTAGTAAAGAGGACCAGGAATCTGATGAGCCAAACTCGCGTCAGGAACCACAGGTTATTCTGCTTTTTTTCCTTTTCTGCTGTATTTACAATTTTCACTTCTATTTGCGTATTGCAGGGAAATTCTTTACACTGGTCAATTATCTACATTTATATTCCATTGTCCTCAAGTTTTTAATCAATGCTTAAAGAATAATATAACATAAGAAATTTTGAACCCCAAACCATTATTGCTGTGCTTTCCAGCTTCTTTTGGAAGTACTCAGGAACTGGTACAGAAGTTTGCCTTTAGTACATCACTGTTCACACCGTGGGCTGTGTGTTGGGATTGTTTGGGATCTGAATATCAAACAGGCAATTTCTTGTGACATTCAGGATTCTGGGCCTATAAAGCCCTTTGAAGTTTCCCATTGGTGGGTAAGCCTTGTTGGTGAGGTGTAGGTCCCTTTATACAGGGGTGTGAAAAACCAGAATAAGGTAGCGGCTTAGGCCCACTGTATGATTTTTAATTCTTATAAGCTTGTAATATATTGTAACCTTGCTTCTTATAGCTCAAAGAGGAGTGGCCATCAATAGAATACTTTATTCTATATTTATAGAATATGTATCTATTGTCCTGTTCCATCATTTACACACACTAAAACTACTAACCAAACATTGAACTGGTTACCAAAGAAGCATTAATGTTACATCATACACTAAAAAAAAGTCATTCTTTTATGTTCTTTTTGTTTATTCATTTCATTTACTCTGGGTTATTTTCCCCTCACTCTCTCTCCAATGGTGCAGAGGCGGAATGCAAGCCACGGACATGCTAGGAAGAGAGCCAAGGTACACTTGCGTACAACTCGTACCACCCACATCTAAGAAACAATCACTTGCTTACTCGTACTTCATTTTTATTTCATCTGCCACCTTTTTTCCTAACATGTATGGCATACAAATACATTTCCATTGCCCGTTTGAGAGATGCTGGATAATCATGGGAAATGACAAATCCAGCTGAATCACACATCATACGTTGCATTTTATTATGCAGTTTGTGCTTCTGGTTCTTTCACTCATGTTCACATTTAAAGGAATTCTGTCATGATTTTTATGGTGTAATTTCTAAATTACACTGTTTATATTGTATATAATTAATTCTACAATATAAAAATTTATTCCAGAACAAACAAGTGTATTTTTTGTTGTTGTAATATAGGTGTGCAGGCAGCCATATCGGGTCATTTTACCCGGTCATGTGCTTTCAGAAAGAACCAACACTTTAGAATGGAACTGCTTTCTGGCAGGCTGATGTTTGTTTAACTGAATCTCTCTCAGTGGGACCTGGATTTTACTATTGAGTGCTTTTCTTAGATATACCAGGAACCTGTTATCTTGTGTTAGGGAGCTGGTTATCTCCCATTGTTCTATTCTGCTGGGGGGAGGAAAGGGATGGGTGATATCACTCCAACTTACAGTAAGTAAGTCGCATGGCTGGGGGCAGCTGGGAAACTGACTGTCTAGACCCATGTCAAATTTCAAAATTAAATATTAAAAAAAAATCTGTTTGCTTTCAGCTGCAGAATTCTGCTGAAGCAGCACTATTAACTCGTACGTTTAAAAAAAAAAAAAAAAAAAAAATTCCATGACAGTATCCCTTTAATGAAATGGCATACACTCCCAAGTGCATAAAGTTTGGGTTGCTATTACAGCAGCAGCTGGAATTCCAATAGTTTGATAACTGCAGAAAGTCTGGTGAACCGGCAGCTCTGATAGTGTTGTTGTGTTCCTTGCTACATTATGACCCCATCCACATTGGTGTTTGGCATCGTGTTGCAGCTGTCAAGCTAAATATTGCATGTAGCTCATTTTTGCAGCACGGTTTTGAAGCAGCGAGTACTCATCGGTTTTACAAACACAAAGTAATGGGAGAGCAGACAGATTGCATGAAAATTGATTTGCATGTTATTTTAATGCAACTCCTTGGGTGGTGAATGGTTGCATTATATGATGGTAGTTTAAGTAGACTTGCAGTCCTTTTTCTACTTTTTTTGTTAAAAAAAAAATCCTTTTGTGTCTGAGAGAAATATTTTTTAAACCAAAGAATTACTGACAAAACATATTTTGTCATTTTTAGCTTCTGTTCTTATAATATGGGGTAGGGAAAATAGAAGGCTGCAATATTTATTTCCAAATCTTTGGAGAATTTTAAGGCTAGCCAGAGTATCCTGCCATTTCCTATTTCTGTTTTAGACTAATAGAAAAATAAGGGTTTTGCATGAATTATTCATGATGTATATGGTTGTGGTTCTGAACGTTCTGAGATTTTGTTTTAGAAGTATACTGCATTTCTTGCTTGCAAGTTGCAACTGACTTGTATGCTGTACCTCCTAACCCAGCATTTGTGAGTTATGAGAGGACTTTGTACCACAGTTTCCTATATATCATTTTACATGTCTTGTTTCAGAATAAAGCCGAGTATCTGCAGGGTTTTTTTGAACCCTACAGATGGTTCATTTTGCAATCTCTCCCTTTATTTCATAGTCTAACTCAAAGTTAAAGCTAGTAAGAAGTTTAGCTGTCTGTGAAGAGTCTTCTGGACCTTTCGTAGATGGCCCTTTGGAACCCCAGGTAAGTGGATCACTGTGTGTTTCTTGACTCGTCTGTTTGCAGACGAGTGGGTTTTTGTGTTTAAAAACCCTATCTGTATGCCATTAGCTAATGCCATGCATGTGACTATCTGACCCCCCAAGGGGCAAGGAGCAGGTTGTTCTTTTGTTGCATGGCATAGGTTCGCCATAGAAGAAAACGATGCACGTGCCACCAGCCTTATGGATAATAAGTTTCCGTATAATAGATCTCCTTCCTGAATAATCTTTGCAAATGGGAATATATCCATGGCAGGCTAAGGTATCATGGGTTAACCCTTAATAAACCGAGAGGTCAGATGCACACTGTTTTAGATTGCTTGGTTCTACTCACTTTCCTACCATATGCCAGTAGTGTTTGAAAATGAAATCTTATTAAAGGAAAACTATACCCCTCAAACAATGTAGATCTCTAAAAAAAAAAAAAAAAATTGCATAACCAGCTCATATGTAAAAACCCTGCTTCATATAAATAGGCCATTTCATAATGATATACTTTTTTAATAGTATCTGCTATTGGGTAATCATAAATAGAAAAATGCCATATTAAAAAAATATGCGCCCCATATGTTAGGTCACATGAGCCAATTAACAGGCAAAGTTGTGACTTTTGCTTCCATACTTCTTCCTGTTACAGTTAGAGTTGAAATAATTCTGGTCAGGTGATCTCTGAGGCAGCACACAGACCATCACGAAATGGTGGTTCAAGAGATGTAAAAGAGATGTAAAAAGGCAATATTTACTTAAATATATATTCCAGTTTGATAAGATTCTTTAATATGTCATTTAATTTGATAAGAACGATCTATTGCTCAAGTATTCATTTTCAGGGTGTAGTTTTCATTTAACATATTAACCTATTTAGCTGTATTGTAATCCTATTTCTTGTGTATTTAATAAAGACTGATAAACCTATTGGAATGCATTTACAGTTTGTCAGCATAAACGCTAAGTTATACAGTTGTATGCTAAATACAATAGCAAAAATATGGTCATAGAAACCATTGCAGAGGGTGCCTGAGATGAACAGTTGTTGCGCAGGAGGCGTTATAGCAAGCCTCCATGTAAACACGCTCTAAGATTCAGAATTCTTCCCGTACAGACTAAACAGAGTTCTTGGCAATGATTTATGTGTAGGCTTGCACTGCCGCCACCTGCACTGCACCTGTTCTGTGCCTAAATGCAGAGCTTGGCAGAACTGTCTGTGTGGGAAGAGAAGCTTACACTTCTCCTGCCCAAACTCAGACTGCTCTGCAGCTAGGCTTTGGCGTTGCGTGAGAGTGTATATCCTTTATTGTCATTTCAAAGGAAATCTGAAATGTCTGTTCCTGTTTTAGGATGTCATCCATCTACATATTAGCTGCCCATCTGACAAGGAAGAGAAGGCCTGTAAAGATGGACCCGAGAAAGAAGAAAAAAGTAAAGAAAAGTGTCCTAAGAAAATGCTGTCCAGAGGTACAACACATTCTGGATTTTCAAGTGCCCCTAGTTCATTAAGAAATGCTTGTGACTGTACAAATACAGTACCCTTTAATATATTGTTCTTTGTTTACAGTCAAATGAAAAGTTTAGGAACCCCTCTGTCTGCATAATAACTGACTCCATTTTTAACAAAAATATCCGTGGTATTTCCCAGGAACATCTGAGTACTGAGATGTTTTCTGAACAAAGATTTTTAGTGAAGGAGCATTCAGTGTATGAATTTAAATCAAATGTGAAAAACTGGTAATTTTGTAATTTTACTAATTTGAATGCATGTAACTGCTCAATACTGTTTACTGGCAACACCAAATTGGTTGGATTAGCTCGTTAAGATGTGAACTTCAAAGGCAGGTGTGTCCAATCATGAGAATGTATTTAAGGTGACCAATTGCAAGTTGTGCTTCTGTTTGACTCTCCTCTGAAGAGTGATAGCATGAAATCCTCAAAGCAACTCAAAATATCTGAAAACAAAGATTGTTCGGTATCATGGTTTTAGGTGAGGGCTACAAAAAGCTTTCTCCGAAGTTTAAACAGTCGGTTTCAACTGTAAGGAATGTAATCCGGAAATGGAAGGCCACAGGCACAGTTGCTGTAAAACTGAGGTCTAGCAGAAAATACTGGAATGGCATGTATGGAGGATTTTGAGAATGGTTGCAGGCAACCCAAAAATCACCTCCAAAGACCTGCAAGAACATCTTGCTGCATGTTGTACATCGTTCTACAATTCAGATCAATTTGCATGAAGAGAATCTCTATGGCAGGGTGATGAGAAATAAGCCCTTTCTGCAATCACGCCACAAACAGTTGCTTGTTGTATGCAAAAGCTCATTTAGACAAGCAACGGTCATTTTGGAACAAAGTGCTTTGAACTGATGAGACAAAAAAAATCTTATTTGGTGATAACAAAAAGCTCTTTGAATGGTGGAAGAAGAACACAGCATTCTAAGAAAACACCTGCTGCCTACTGTCAAATTTGGTGGAAGTTCCATCATGCTGTGGGGCTGTGTGGCTAGTTCAGGGACTGGGGCCCTTGTTAAAGTCAATGGTCAGATGAATTCAACCCAATATCAACAAATTCTTCAGGATAATGTTCAAGCATCAGTCACAAAGTTGAAGTTACGCAGGGGTTGGATATTCCAACAATGACCCTAAACACACTTGGAAAACCTACAAAGGGAGAAGTACAATATTTTGGAATGGCTGTCACAGTCCCCCCACTTGAATATTATTGAATATCCAAGGGATGATTTGAATCAGGTGGCCCATGCTCTGCAGCCATCAAATTTAATTGAACTGGAGAGATTTTGTATGGACAAATGCTCAAAAATACCGCCTTCCAGAATCCAGACACTCGTCAAAGACTATAGGAGGCGTCTAGAGGCTTTTACATTTGCAAAAGGAGGCTAAGTATGGATGTAATCTTTCTGTTGGGGTGCCCAAATTTATGCACCGGTCTAATTTTGTTATGCATATTGCATATTTTCAGTTAATCCAAACTTTATCACTGCTGAAATACTACAGTTTCCATAAGACATGTTATATATTAAAAGGACGTTGCTACTTTGAAAGCTCAGCCAATGATTAAGACACTTCAAAGAATTGAGGGGTTCCCAAACTTTTTCACATGACTGTAAAGTCAACTCTGTATATAGCTCTTTATGTAGTTAAAGGGGTGATTCACCTTTCCATTAACTTTTAGTATGTTCTAGAATGGCCAATTCTACTCGGCTTTTCAATTGGTCTTCGTTATTTACTTTTTATGTTTTCTTTTTATTTGCCTTTTTTATTCTGATTCTGATAAGCTCCTCTTCTCTATTCTCTTCCTCTATTCGTATACCAGTCT
>CM044433.1:144296603-144312939 GCA_024363595.1 Xenopus borealis | reverse complement strand
TTTTTTTTTTTTATTGTAGTGCAGACTTCACTTTAAGACATCACAACAACTGCATGTAATCTGGGAATGTTTTCTGTGCCTGTGCCACTCAGCTTTGTAAAGGGTTTGTTTCTATCTATCAAAACACCCTTTTTCTTTGGCACACCACTTACTTTTTTCTTTGAGGGTGCATTCAGCTCCTCAGGCTACTTCCAAGCCCAATATTCCATACAAATAATCCCATACGGAGAAAGCACACCAATTTTCTGGCAAAAGCGTTTATTACAGCAGAATCAGCACAAACTTTCGGGGTCAACCCCTTCCTCAGGTGCAAACAATTTTCCTAAGAGTATCCACTGCATTTTTTCTGTTCAAATATGTCTACTATACTTATCGTTGGTGTTTCCTGGTAGAGTGTGTTGGTCAAATCACTTGTTAAATTCTTGCATGATTTGCCACTGCTTTGACAGTTAGAAGCTTATAGTCCTGTGTATGGTGCCCACCAGCAGGCCTGACTAACAGATGTCTGCAAAAACTGGTCAGGTATCAATTGGAGCTGCATTTATGTGGTTCTCTCCTAAGGCTGGAACTACATGGTGCTCGTTCATCAGATCCAGAGAGGAAGAGCAGGTGTTGCGTCGGATGCGCTGAATACATTTTAAGTAATAGAACTATCGCAACTACAAACTCATTTCATCCGACACAACACGACTTTTGGATGAAGACGTGATGTGCGGCAGTTGCGTCCAACAGTCGTGTTGTGTTGGATGAAATCAGTTTCTAGTTGCAATAGTTCTATTAACATTATATTCGGTGCAACCAACGTGACACCTGCGCTTCCTCTCATTGCGTCGGTTCTGAAGAATGCGCACTGGTGTTAAATCAGATTGTTGCACCTGGGACTTGCCAGATTTGGCATATGTTTGTGGCCACATTGGGTCCATACTTACTTGTTTAAATTACCTTGCCAACAAGTGTAATTAGCAGTGTGTGATCAGATTTAGGAATTTGACTGAAGGCTATTTAGGGTGAGAATGCCTTCTTGCTGTCCTACTTAATCCTAGAAACACTTCTTGAAGGTCATTTTGGTTGGCATTGTCTCACTCTGATTTTTTTGTGGTACAATTCCCTAAATAAAACAGTGGCTTGAAGCACAGAGTATATTAGGGTGCACCACGGGTGTAAAATTAATTAACGTTCATACATCTTCCCTGAAGTTGCCCCATGACCCTAGAAGCATAGATTTTTTATTTGTATCAACAATATATTTCTGTATATAACTCATATTCCCTTGAGTCAATCTAAAGCCTTTCTTTTTTTTCTATCCCTTTAGTCTGCCCAAAATGGTCATATTGTAGAAAGCAGGTAAGTAGTTCCTGTTATTTCTGTTAATATTGAATCGGGAACACTTCTGACTGTGGATGAATTCATTTTTCCTTTGGATCTGTCACCTCTGAAGCTTGTTACTGTTCTGCTCCAGTAACTTTATGCTATGGCTCCTGTACTCTATCGAAACACTCACTAATACATATTTGAGGAGATCTTGCAAGGTTTGTTTTAAGCCCTCTCACCTACCCCCAGTTTCACAGCCTGACAGTTCATGCAAATTCTGTGTGTCACGCTCAGGCTGCAGGTGAAGTCAGGGAGGGGGTGGTGGAGACTCAGCCTGTGATTTTATCTGACTTTGCGATGAGGAGAGATGAAAACATGCTCCACATCGGCAGCAGTTTGAGTTTCTTAAATGTAATGCTCTAAACAGGGTAGGTGGTTTTATTAATGCTTTCCTGCACTGGCAAAAACTCAGTGTACTTAAAATAAAGCACTTTTTTCTCCCGTAAACTCCATTTTATCCAAAAATTTTCTCTATAATAATGAAACAGTACCTTTTTACTTCACCCCAACTAAGATACAATTAAGCTTTATAAGGAGCTAAAATCAGCCTGTTGGGTTTTTTTTTTATGTTTACATGATTTTCTAGTAAACTTAAGGCATGAAGATCCACATTAAGGAAAGATCCCCAAGTCCAGAGCATTCTGGATAACATGTTCCAGACCTGTACTTTATTTTATTACTAAACATTTTGCACATCATGTTACAGAGAATTTTTACTAAGATCAGCCACTGCCCCAGTGGAGCTTACAATCTAAGGTCCCCATTGGATTCATACACAAGTGCCACTATTATGAGGAACCTATTACCCTTCCTGTATAATTTTGGAGCGTGTTAGGAAACCATTTACCTATATTATGGCTTCCCACAGACTTCCTCCGCCCGAGTGTGCAGATCATGATGAGTTTGTCATCATTTAACGAATAACCAAGAGTAAATTATTCCGGGAGGTTAGGGCAGCATTATCTGGTTTTTGCAATGTTTACATTATGTAAAAAGTATTCCTTATTTTTTTGGTAATTAATAATGCTTCTGAACATCACTGTTAGTGTAAAATGTCAGTATTTTTGTAATACTTCAAAGGGAAAAATATCTGAATATTCTGCCCTATGTAATCAACAGAATCTACAGAGAAGGCTTTACCACTATTTCTCACAAAAGGAGACAGTTGTTTAGGTACCTTCTATGTTCAATATAAAAAAAGTATTCTTGTTGAAGGCAGTGGTCCCCCATTCTCCTTTGGCATGGCTGCTCATAAAGTTCAATTGCCATGTGCTTTGTTTCCTATGTCCTGTACTGTTTGTGGAGCAGTGTTCTTTGGCTCAATAGCGGAAATTGTATTTATTGGCTGCAACTTTGTCTGTTGGTACATACTTCATTGTTCTGTCTATTCCAGCCTGCTTTTCTGTAAAGTTTTAGGGTGCTCCTCCGTTACATTTATGCAGCTTGTATTCCTCTATTTACACAGTTTTGAGCTTTCTTCTGTCTGTAACCTTGCCATTGCTTGTAATTGGGATGTGGGGAGAATGTTTTTAACAGGGAAACAATCATCACAGCTTTACAAATGTGGATGGTGTGGGTGTTAACGGGGACCTGTCGCCCAGACATGAGAAGCTGTATAATAAAGGTTATTTTCATTATAAACATGAAACCCAAATTATTATTATTTTTTTTTTAACACCCATAAATGTTATAAACTTGTTTAAAAGTCTTTGCTGTCATATATTTTTTGCCCTCCTCTATGCCTTAGAGGCACGGCATGCAGTTACTTTCACTTCTCACATTGCCCTTCCCTCCTCTCCATCTAATTGTGTAGCCAGTGCATGGGCATCAGATGCCCTATTCTGGTGCATAAATATGATTTTGGCATGGGGCAAAGGTTGCCTTAAAGGGGTTGTTACCTTTTGACTAAAATTTTAATATGATGTAGAAAGTGATATTCAGAGACAATTTGTAATTGGTTTTAATTTTTTATTTTGTGGTTTTTGTGTTATTTATATTTTTTTATCTAGCAGCACTTCCGTTTCCATTATAAACAAATTACCCTAGCAGCCATGCATTGATTTGAATAAGAGACTGGAATATGAATAGGAGAGGACCTTACTAGAAAGATGAGAAATAAAAAGTAGCAATAACAATACATGTTTAGCCTTACAGAGGAAAAGGACAAATAATTATAAAACAACAAAAAATAAATAATGAAAACCAATGGAAAAGTTGCTTAGAATTGGTTGTTCTATTAAATACTAAAAGTTTACTTAAAGGTGAACCACCCCTTTAAAGGGGAATCCAACCCTCCAGGCGCTAACCTCCCTCTGTATAAGTCCCCTCCAGTGAAGTTCACAGGGGCCATCTTCTCTTCCAACCGCTTCTTCATGCATGTTGCTCCATCGGTGGCGCATGTGCAGTAGGACGCTGGTACTACTGCGCATGCACACAAATCTCACAAAGTTCAATCATTATATAGAAACCGATTTATTAAAGGAAAACTATACCCCCCCCCCCCCAGACAATGTAGGTCTCTCTAAAAATATGTTGCATAAAACAGCTCATATGTAAAACCCTGTTTCATGTAAATAAACCATTTTCATAATAATATGGTGTGATTCAACGGTGCACACAAACATACCAAACAAACTATAAAGTTAGGTCACACTAGCCAATTAACAGACAGAGGTGTGTCTCTTGCTTCCATACTAATTTCTATTACAGTTAGAGTTGAAATATTTCTGGTCAGGTGATCTCTGAGGCAGCACAAAGACCATCACAAAATGGTTCAAGGCAAGACATGTAAAAAGGCAATATTTACTTAAATATATATTCCAGTTTGGTAAGATTCTTTAATATGATATAAACCACTTGTTGCTCAAGTATCCATTTTCTGGGTATAGTTTTCCTTTAAGCATATTTTATAGTTTGAGTTTATTTCATTCCCTTATAAATTGTCTGCTGTAAATTTCCTACCAATTCCACGTATATTAATGATTTACAATATCTGAGCAGCATAAATCCAGATTTATTACAAAAATGCCGTATTTTTGAGGCTTTGTTTTTGTTTAACTATTTATAAAAGCCATAAGGCTTCCCCCATATCAGGAAAACCCCAGGTCCCAAGCATTCCATATAATGCTGAAGAAACACAGCTCACCTCACTTTTATACAGAAGTCTGTTGTAGCCTAAAGTTATGGTTGGGAAGGTTTTACCAGTTTGTTAGACCCTTCCCAGTGGCTACTTGCTGAATTCCTACCCTGGGCCAGTGTTTACTTTCTATAAAACACAACGAACCACCCAGGGATTAGAGTACTCAGTGCAAGTGTTGGAGGATAGGGATTAGTCTCACTTGGGAGTACCTAGCAAATTGCCACCCCTTAGTGACTGAGTTTCCAGTTAAAGGAGAACGGCTAAAATTACATAAACTTTATTAGAAAGTTCTATATAAATACACCAGTAACAGCTCAAAGTAATGCTCAGAGTCGGGCTGGGGAGCCCGGGGCCCACTGGACCTGCTGTCCAGGCCCCCCCCTCAGGAACCCCTGCCCTCCCTGCTGCACCACTGGGCTGCAAGCATGCATATGGTTTTCAGGCACAAAGGAGCCTGCAAATCGGTGGTCTGGATGAGGATCTGGGACAGTGAGGCTTGCAAAAGCCAGGGCCCACCTTTTTTTTTCCCCGGTGTCACGCCCGGCCCAGTGCGACCCTGGAAATGCTGCTCTGAGTCCTCTGTCAAAAGAAACACAGCATTTCTTTTCTTCTATTGTGTAAACGTGGGCTTCTGTATCAGACTTCCTGTTTTCATCTTAAACATCCAGGGCTAGGGCTTGAGCATTCTCAGTTGGCTCCTCCCTCCCCTTAATCCCCTCCCTCCCCTCCCTGCTGTAATCTGAGCCCAGAGCTATGAGTGAGCAGGGAGAGACTCAAGAAGGAGGTGGTCATACCAACCTAATATGGCAGCTGCTATCCTAAACAAACAGAGCTTTCTAGACCAGTTAGAACTGGTTTTAATTCTAGCCATTTGCAGCTGCCGGAGGTACAGGTGATGGCTGTCTTGTCAGTGGACACGTGGAAGTGTATGTAGAGATGTTTAGGTCCATACGGGAAGAGTGTTCCAATTTTTCTCCCAAAAGTGACCATTGCAGCACTATTTTTCTTTTCTGTGTTCTCGGAGACCGGATGCAGACCGTTCTTCTGACATGATATTGGTAATAATCTGTAAATCTGTGTATTGCATCATTGCCATTCCACATTTTGGACTGATTCCTAGTATTTGCTATTTGGTAGAATGTTATACTATGTTAACAGTCAAAAATTAGTCATCCATCATACCACTCCCCATCGCCATGGATTTTTCTGCGTGATGTATATCATGGATTTTTCTGCGTGATGTATACCCTGCTTGATCGCTTTGTGCTTTAAGCACAAAGAAAGTCACATTTCTAATACACTGTGTTCTGAGACTGGGCTTTTTTTTTTTTTTTTTTTTTTTTTTTTTTTTTTTTTTTTGGTTTTTAAATTTCTGTCCAGGTCTTCTCCTGTTCATTCTCCAGCCTATTATTCAAACTGTTTTCTGGCTGTGAGTAACTGCAAGCTAGCAACTGTAAACCCGCTTCTATTCCATGGTGGACATCTGCAGAACAAAATGTTAAATAAATCAAAAGCCACATAGAGAAGTACAACAAATAAATTAAAGGACATGTCAACCCCAAAAATAATGTTTTGCCTAATAAAAGAACCTGATTCTAAGCAGCTTTGCAACTGAAAGAAATGTTTGTCTGTCCCTTTCTATTCTCTGTACTGGTGGCTATAGCTTTTGAAACAATGTAACATAAGCCAACCGATTTGCAACATTGTTTAAAATGTAACAACCAGGAATTATGCAAATGCTGCTTTCAATAGCAATTATATTTACAAATAAAGCACAAACAATTTTAATACATTAATTTTGGAAAGATGCTTATAATTATGTTTTCTTTTATTAGGCAAAAAGTCATTTTTTGGGTTGACATGTCCTTTTAGAAAGATTGTTGCAGGGTATCGCAGTCATCCACATAGTCGAAGCTCATATTAAGATCCTAATTCAGAATGCAAAGCTAAAGGAGTGCTTCCCCTATTTAAAGAAATACCTTTGCCAAGCAGAGAAGGCAACTGCCTGAAGATGTTTTCTCTCTCTCTCACTCTGACATGGGTATCATATTCAGGATGCACCAGCAGCCTATTTGCATCATTAATCATTTAATAATGAGCTGTGAAAGCCCTCCAGTGACAACACATTGAGTGGCCTCAGGCTCCTTCAACTGTGCCCATGGGGATGGGCAAGTAATTAACTATGAAAAAGTAATGGGACTAAGGAATTTCTAGCTTTAGAGCTGTAGAATACAAGACTGAAAGAGATGGGGGGCTCTGTTAAGATGACCATATATGGGCAGATTAGTCCTTTAGACTGATTCGACAGCTTATCTGCCCATGTGTGGGGCTCCCGACGTGTCCCCCCGATAGATAACAGGGCAAAAATTGGGCAATTTAGAATTTTTTCTTAAATCCAGGACCACATCTGCGACCTGTCGATACCCATTCACAGCATTATAATCCGATCAGTCGGCCCTAGGGCCGAACATTCGGATTAACCCAATATCACCCAGCTGTTATAGTCATATCGGTTAAGATCCACTCCTTTGGTGAGGTACCCAAACAATCTAATCATGTATGGCCACCTTAACTTAGCAATGCGCTGTTACACTTTTAGACACCCCCCCCCCTCCACTCTGGAAGATCAGCTGCCAATTTAAATGGGTTGTTCACCTTCAAACACTTTTTTCAGTTCAGTTGGTGAGAGTTCACCAGAAATAAAGATCTTTTCCACTTAGTTTCTTATACTGAAGTGTAAAGGTTCACTTTTTCACCTTCTAAAGCTGCTCGGGGGGGGGGGGGGTTGACTCTTTAACTGTTCTTAATTGATACATTTGTTATCTTTATACCTGCTGAGCAGAATCCATGAGTTTAATTAAAGGGGATCTCCAGCTTCCAACCCAAAATTAGATAAAGAGGCCCACATAACACAGAAACCCCTAATGTAACATCACAGTTTCCCATTTCTTCAAAAACTATGAACAAATGACATTTTCTATGCTGAATTCGACTGTTTAACAGTTCTTCTCTTTCTACATCATCTGAAATCCTGGCAGTGAAGGAGGGACTAAAACACAGAGGTTACAAATTTTAACAACTTCTCCACAGCTTACAGTGCATGGCACTGTGATGTTCCTTATTCAATTTCCTTTTCAATGTTCCTTATTGAAATCACGTGTGCAGGGAATTGTGGGGTTTGGAGGATGCAGGCTAAGGACAGATGGCTGCTGATACAACATAAAAGTAGTCAGACAGATCAGCAGGAGAGCAGGGAGGCTTAGGGAACTATTCCAAACCATTAAAGATCATGAAAAGTCTGCGTATTTTTAACTGATGTGTATATAAAGCAAAGTTGCTTGAAATTGTGTACTTTTCAAAAAGCCTGTTATGTTTGTTTTGAGTTCCCCTTTAATACAGCTGTTAGAATTGATAAATATTTGCTAATATTTCAAAGATGAAAAAACTGAGGTTTAATAAATAGGCCCCTTGGTATGTTATGGCCAGTTCTAAACAACTTTTAAATTGGCCTTCATCATTTTTTTTTTCTAGTTTCTGACTAAAAGCTCACTGAAAAACTTCTAAAAACAAATTCTCTGAAAGGCTACAGATGTAATGTTATTGCTACTTTTTATTACTCATCTTTCTATTCAGAGCCTCTCCTATTCATATTCCAGTTTCTTATTGAAATCAATGCTAATTTGATCCATATTGCTGAATTGCAAACTGGAGAGCTGCTGAATAAAAATTATAACAATAAAAACTAGCTGCTGATTGTCTCAGAATATCTCTCTACACGGTCTACAGCATAATTTAAAGGTGAAAACCCCCATTTAAGTGATTGTGAAACTCTAGTTTTGTGCTCTGATCACGACTTTGATGGCAATAATTAATCACTAAATGACTTTAGTAAACCAACAAATTAGTAAATTGTATTGTTTTCTTAAAACACTCGACTTCCTTTTATGGAGAAAGATACTACTTCCTGTAGGTGGTGAATACTACAGCTTTCAGACTCTCTTATTTCACACCCACTCCCGCAAAAAATAAAAGCCGCCTCTTACTGAAATCTCCTCCGGCACTGCTTGGGTTTTTTCCTCAGATGGTTGTTTTAGCTCATTCCATCTTAAGAGGTTATTTATTTCCTGCCTGCTTGACTTTTCCTGCACTAACACCTACTAAAGCTTTGGGGGTTAGATTAATATTGCAAGCAGTCCTGGCACAGATCATTCGGTGAGTGCAGGGAAGGCAGGCAGGCAAGGGCCACACGTAATCAAGTAAGGTAAAATAAGTTAAAAGATCCATAAAAAAATGAGCAGCACAGAGCGGTGCAGAAGGAGTTTTGCAGTGCTATAAACCCTGAACCTGTGTGGCCTGTAGTATAGGAGTATAAGCCAACAACATTAGGGCGCCCGGTGGCAAATCTCTCTGCTATGGGGGGAGTAATCTCCCCAAACTGCCTTCCCACTGGCTAGAATGTAAATTGCCAGCAGAATGGCACTCTGAGCACTTAGTTTTCCGAAGTTTCCGTGTGAGGCAACTTTGGAAAACAAAATGCGATATTTATCACCAGGCGACCAATCCTCCGGAATATGAATATGGAATATGTTTCTGCCCTTAAGTGTGCCGGATTCTTCACGTCAGTCAAGCATTTAACTTCCGGCCTTACAAGCTCTGATTGACAAGCCCCAAAGGACCATAAGAATGTGTTGGGAGTCCGTCACACTTTTAAAGGAGAAGTGACCTATGTCCAATTTACATAGAAAAAGGTCACATTGAGGAAAATGGTCTAAAGTACATATAGGCATATTTTGATGAAGACTTCAATTCTGCTAAAACTGAAAAGTGTCACTCCCTTTAATCCACAACTGGTGTACAGAAAGTATATGTGTGCAAATTGGTAATCTAAATTTAAATGTTTACTAAAAATAGGTGTCGCCATGTTGAATGTGGAAAGTGGTTATTATTCTATAACTATATCCTTGCATGTATCTGAGTGATGCAGGTTTGTCACAGGTAGCTTTATTGTGCCTGCTATTGAATTGTATTGAGGATCTGGTGAATACAACCTGTTGGCCACAATTATATCAGCTATGCTATTATAATCCATCAGATTATGGAGAGAGAGAGAGAGAGAGCAGAATGGAGTTGAAAGAGTGTTGGCTATTGTGCCCCATAGGACTGCACATACAAACTACTTGTGTAGCATTTTCCATTAACGGAACCTCCCAAAATAAAGGAAACAAAATAAAAAATCTTTTAAAAGGCAGCCATACAACCTGTTGGTACGATAGTGATTTGCGGGTTGGGTTTTTCTTGACCCGCACTCGAGCCTGGCTGCTTGCACCCACTTCCTCCCCTTTTATTTATAGGCCTGAGCTACCCCTCCGATGTCACAAAAGGGGTGGGGTTAATGCTTGCCTATAAAAGCAGAAGCAGTGTAAGGCCCGCACATCACTACTGTACAGTATCTGACTGGCTGACCACTGGTATATGAGGTGCATGTACTGTATGGCCCAACCTTCTATTGTCTGTTCGTAAAGCCAAAAGCCCAAATGATCAGAACTGCCAGAAACGAAGAGGGTCAGTGACTCCTCTCTATTTTGTCATCTACATTCACCTTGGTTGGCCTTTACAAATGGTGAATATCCCATTTAAATGTTAGTGCTGGTGTATTTGTATTAAATCATGCTTTTAAGTCTTCACCTTGGAAGCCATGCTACCTAAGAGTTTCTTCCATAGCAGCATGTTATGCTAAATGTAGCAGACTGCTTTTTCCTTTTCAGGAAAGTATTGTTGCCTCTGTTGTCCTATCTATCAATGCATTTGTAACCCATGCATGTCGTTTATTTTACTGATATTGTTAAAATGGCTATATCAACATAGTACAAATGGGGTGCATTCTCCTTATGTGTTATGGCAAGTATAGATCTATAAATCTAACAAAAAACTGATGTATGTGTTCTCATTTTTCATGCAGAGGGAACAGAGACTTGTTGAATCGAGGCTCTGGCAGTCGGCAGAGCAGCACTGAAAGTGAACTGAAGTCTCTGGATCCCAGGCCCTGGAGCAGCACAGACTCGGATGGCTCCTGTCGAAACATGCGTCCTCCAGTAACCAAAGCCAGCAGCTTTAGTGGCATCTCCATCTTAACAAGAGGGGATAGTATTGGGAGCAATAAAAGCACCACCAACCGCACTGGCAGGCCAGGTATCAAATTCTAAGCTCTGGACAATCCGTTTGTGTCATGAAATGTTCTTATTGGGTATCAGCTAGATACTATATTTGCAGAGGCTGCAATTCTGGAGCGACCTGAACATGCCAACCCTCTGAGAAAATTTTGTTGTGTGCTGAGTTATCTGACACATTATTTGGAAATGTATTTTACTAGTTGAGGGAATTCACAAAAGTGGAGGGCACATTTTTGGAGTAAAAGTGGTGGTAAACTGGTGTAAAATACTTTCTCCATATCGACAAACTGAAATCTGCCTAAATTCTGACTCAACCACTGCTTTTAATTATTTAGTATAAGAAAGACCGTTTACACACTTTTATGAATTTGTCTTTCATGTAAACATAAAAATGGTGCACAAACAACTTTTTCTCCTGATCTATTTATCCAGTTTTTATTTTTACACTGATCTGTTCCTTTAACAAAACAAGTAAAACACAGATTATACAATTTTATATGTAAAAAATGTTTAACTCACACATCCCTATTTTATGCAAAATAGCATTTTTTGTATTTAGACTCATATCTTATCGCAAAAGTGGAATTACTCAAACATGTAGGCAAATTTAGAAAGCCCATGTTATCCTGAAAAAAATTATGCTTTTCCTGTGTAAAATACACCCCTCCCCCCGGAAATTCCAATTTGATGTCAGACTTACAGTTTTAGTAATAGTTCAAGACGAAAATCTGGAAACTGTCTGTTTAAAAGAGAAATTCACAAAAGTGGAGATAGAGGTTTGTGAATTTGGTGGCAAATCCATCATTTTTATCCACTTTTTAGTCTCAACGGCACCATTTTTGTGAATTCCCCCCATTGTGTTAGAAGAAACGTTTCTATGTCTGGCTTATGACTAATGGGGGAATTCACAAAAGTGTCGGGAAGGAAAAAATGTCTTTAAAATGTCTTGTAAAATGTCTTTAAAATGTCTTTAAAAAGTCGTGTAAAATGTCGTCTGTACGATGAAAAGATATACGACATTTTAGAAAATTGTCGGACTTACAAGACATTCAGAGATGGTAACATCTGCCTTTGTGAATTTGCCATTAGTAAGACATTTTACAAATTTGTCGACCGATACTTCTGGGTTATTTATTTTACCGACACTTTTGTGAATTCCCCCCTAAGTGTCAGATGAACATGAAATGCATAAAGCTGAACACGGTTGTTTAAAATAAAGGTTTTCTACTTTTTTAACTGGGTTTCCTGGTCTGATCTACGAGTGGTTTCCAGAGTGAGTGCCCTACACCTTTATTGCTATTACTGTTCTATGTCTGGCTCCCCATGCTTTTCTGTCGCACCAGATATAATAGAGGATTTTGTCTGCTTGTTTGTTTGGCATTAAAGGAGTTAAAGAGATTCTGACACCTGAAATTAAACTCTTTTTTACATTTATTGTAATATTGCCTTTGAAAGCTACTTCTAACTTTGCCATAAAGTATTTGCATGATGCTTTTACATTACCTGTCTGATCCCCCGTGTTCCTGTATGAGGGGGCTGCCATATTTGTGTAGCAGGAGTCTGTTATCATTAGAAACTGTAACTAACAGACTGAGATGGGACTGTTAGGTTGGCAAAGTCAGAGTGTCAGAGAGTCAGGCTTAGAAGTTTCAGCTAACCGTTATATACAAAAACAAACCTTTCAGCAAAAAATGCTCAACATGACCTATAGGTAACAATTGATGTACATTCATATGTTAAAATTCATTTTTTAGTGTCAGTATCACTTTAAATATTTTGGTTTTATCAATGATATTGTGTAACTGGCAGTTGTCACTTTAGGATTACTGCCATGGCCACTAACACTATTAGAAGTGCAGTTAGCTAGCATAACTCCAGGAATGTCAGGAAGACACTTTTTGTATCGTTCAAGAGCAAGTGCTGCTGCCATTAAGATAAGGGCAGAGAATGGTGTTTAAAGGGGGAGCTCCATCCAAAACATGGTTGTTCTTTTTTTTTGGTTGTTGGCACAATGGAAGAAACTGAAGTTCTAAGTAGCATTTGCATAAACATTAATTCAAAATATTTGGTTGGTTATTTGTAACTGTATTTGCTATGCACAAAGGGATCACCGTGGCTTGTTTACATTCTCTATACCACTACTGCTTCTGACTCTTGAAATAGTGTATCAGAAGCCAGCTTTTGTCTGCTACATTGTTTCAAGAGTCCGAGCTGAACGGGATAAACAAGTGCTGTTCTCAACTGCTCTCAACAGAAATGACGGTACATTTTAAATAATTGTAACCATTGATAATTTTTTTTTCAATATACAAAGTTTTTAAAGTAGCCATCCCCTTTAAGAAAAGGTCAGTTGCAACAAAATTTGGGTTGTTTGGGTTTTATATTGGTGAAATAAAATCGTATATGCACAGACTGCATTTGACCTGATAGTAGATGGATTGGCCTAATTTCATATTATGTAGGTGATTTAGGGATAAAATGGGGAAACACTATATAAGAGCATATTTGCATTTCTTAACTGTCAGATCTGTGTTTTACAATTGACAGACCTTGATAACATGACTGTGGTCTGGTGTAGTATTCCAATAATTCACATCAATAATGTTGAGGCTACAATTGTTTGCTTTTGCAGGCTTGCCACTTGGTACCCCAGAAGTATGCACTCAAGCATCTCAGCAGTCCACTCGAAGCATTATACCATGCAATGCCCAGCAACAGCAGCCCCATCCTCACCAAGCACTTCCACCCACTCCCCAGCAACAGTCCATGAGTAACCACTTAATATCACAGGTGAGTCACCACACAGTGTCATCCTGACCATCCGCTACAGCCTGTCACTTTGCATATATATCTCACTACTTGGCATTTTCTCTTTCCGTGTCTGTCTTGTGTCTCTTAACACTTAATCTTAGTTGTTTTTTTTATTTGTATGTAATTATTATACACACTTCACTATTCTTTGCTGTTTTCAGCTGCTTGTTTACACAAAATGAATTTTTCAAAAAAATTAAAACAATAACCTGTGCATTGTGTTTTGTGATTTTGATTGTTTGTTCATTAGCAATAACTGTTATGAATTCTAAGGACCTTTCATAGATGAATACAGGAGATTGCCGCATGTATATTCAAGCTGCTTCTTTGGGTTATTTGGGAAGAGAGTGTTGTTGCCATTTTTACTACTATGGGTAACTTTGGTTCTTAAGCATTGAAATCCCTTTAGAAGAAGGGGGGTCATTGTACAAAAAAATTTACTTGAAAACAGACAACCCTCTGTACAATGAGCCACTGCTTATATGAAATCATAGAAAAGGCAGAAGCCGATTCAAGGGAATGGTTTGTTTATACAGAAGGCTTCTTAGTGGACTGCTGATTTGTTTTAGCTGTCCTTGTAGGAGCAGGAATAGGCAATAAAGTATGTTCAGCAATGTATTTTATAGTACTTTTATGGTACTGTGGATATACGCCATGCTTTACAAACCACCTCCTTTTGAAAGTATCTTCAAAGACAATTTGGCTTTTTAGGTTTTGTTAAATACTGGTGAAAAAGGTTTAATGCATCATTATAGGTATAATCTGTAACACATATATCAGGATTAGATATATATATATCTATATATCTATATATATATATATATATATATATATCTATATATATATATATATATATATATATATATATATATATATATATATATATATATATTGCATGTCCTTTGTGGATACTAAAGAATGGGTGCTGCAGCAATGCTTCACATGTATTGATTCAGGTTTGTAAGCAGCGCACACCAGAGTATTTAAAAAAGTCTTTACTTTATTTATCCAAAGATTAAAAACCTGGTCTCTGGGTCAATGTTTCGGTCTTGATTTAAGACCGTCATCGAGATCCAAAATCACATACTTGAATACAATTTATAATCACATCACCTTAATTGATGGGGAAGGAAGTAAAGGACCAACCCACCAATAGAACTTAACAAGGTAGTTACTACAGTATGACAATGTAACAGAATTGCCTGGCAAAGAGTGTCAATAATAAACCTTTTCTTTTCTGACATTTTTTGTATAAATCCTCAGCGTACCATCACTTTATACACCGCACACATGAAACCATAGAAAACAATAAATCAATAGAAAGTGGGTGAGTTCTGTGGTGAGCTCTAATTTCACACTTTGATCAATCTGCCCCAGGTGAACCCCCATGAGAGCATGTGGTCAATCCTAAATGATGAATACCTACAAATATGAACAAAATGGAAAGGGTGAACTTTAAGCTTTTTTTTAAGCTTAAACATACAACAGGTGTTTAAAGAGCCGTATTAAGGTTGGCTCTAGCTCTTACACTATACGGATAGAACTACACAAACGATTTAGAGGCGATTCTGCAAGATCCGACGATGGGCGACGAAATGCCTGCATCAAGTCAGATGAGACAGGAAACGAGGTAAGTAATACAAAAGTCGGATGGTGTTGCAGCGTTCATACGACACCACTGTGATGCAGACGCAGCATTTGCAACTGACAGTTGTGATGTGTCGCATGCACGCTGCAACGACTTCCGACATTTCTATCTCTTACCTTATTTATGTTGCATCTGACTTGACATGGACGTTTGTCACCCAGTGTCGGATCCGGCAGAATTGTTTGTGTAGTTCTACCCTAAGAGCAAGTGGTCAGTATTAAATATTGACCATACAGAAGTCTGTATGTGTGTGTTTTCAACTTGTAATTTGCCCAGCTATGTAATCTGCATCCCAGACCAACCCCTGTCTGTGAGCTCCAGAATGTCTGTGCTGTTCACCTTTTAGAATTTTTAGCCAGTTAGACCAGTTCCATGCAGAGCAAGCAGCACGCAACTCCTACATGTATCAAGAAGCTCAAGACATTTATAAGAATATAGCCAGTATACAGGGAAGAACTATAGAGGAAGCAGACCCTGTGGCTGCAGGGAGCCCACCCCTCCCACGAGGCCCAAATAATGAGCAATTCTAATATTTATTTGTAAACCAGGGCAAGCTCTGGATATGTTGGGGGCCCTAAAATTCATTTACTATGGGACCCAGTAACCTCTATTTATGCCATTGCCTGTATATTGATAAAATGGAGATGAGTTGTGGAAGTTTAATTGATTAAGATGCAGATGTTACAATATTTTTATACAGTGGTACATTCAGAACACTCAGAAGGCTTTATAATGGTAGGGTGAGATTTTGATTCAGTGATTGATTTAGTTGATGTATTTATTTTTATTTGTTTCATTTATTAAGTTGAGATGATGTGTCGTGGAAGCTCTTCAGGAATAGTTACAAAACTAACATTATCTTTATTTCCTTCCCTTTAACCTCTGATTCCCAACCTTCTTGTTTTCCCTTTTCTTAAACCGACCACCCCTTGTTTCTGTGTCCTATCTTCTGCATGCTGCTCTGCTGGTGCCAAGACCCTCCAGCCCTCTTCACAACCGGTCCAGTACTCCGCCAGCTCCTGCCCCCAAGTTCTTCTACCAGTTTCACCTCCCCAGCAGTACAATGTGGTATATGCACTTTCCGTTACTTTACTCAAACACTTGTCATTTAAGGCCTTGGTTATCATCATTTATTTTTAGGGATCATTTTTTTCTATTTGGGAGGTATAGATAATAATGTATTAATGATTGACATTG
>CM044433.1:144260473-144278598 GCA_024363595.1 Xenopus borealis | reverse complement strand
TCACACACACTCACTCTCACACACACCCTCTCACACCCACTCTCTCTCTCACACATACACTCTCTCTCACACACTCTCTCTCTCTCACACACTCTCTCACACACAGAGCCGCCATCAGGGGGTACAAGTGGTATTGGTGTGGTGTGGGCACGTTCTGGGGTGGGGCCTGGGTGGGTGGGGCCCAGGGGGCCCCAAGAATTTTGTTGTACGGGGCCCTGCGAATTCTAATGGCGGCCCTGGATGTCATTGCACACACTGTTTGGAGGAGAAATTGCACTGCATTTTACCCCAAAAACACTATGTCAACAGTGATGTTCGAGGTGGGGCTGTTTTTCAGCATATGATTGAAGGAAGGAGGAATGGAGCAATGTGTTTTTGTTAATCATCTGCTGACATCTACCAGGATGCTAAAGATGAAACAAGGGTGGCCATATCAGCAAGACGATCACAAACACAGCCGAGGAAACTCAATTTTTTACAGAGAAAGAAAAGAAAGCTGTTAGAATGGCCTGACTTGATCTGACTTTAATCCAATTGAAGAATCTATGGAAAGAACTGAAGATCAGAGTTCATAGCATATGCTTCTGGAACCTTCAAAATTTGAAAGCAGTTTGTGTGGAAGAATGGGACAAAATCACACCTGAGCATGCAACTAATTTCTCCACACATGAGGCATCTTGAAGCCGTCATTACCAACAAAGGCTTTTCTACTAAGTATTAAATACATTTTACTACACATGTTCAGTACTTCTTCCCTGTGTAATTCAGCTTCATTACGCATAACTTAATAAGTGGATTATTTGTTTTCATTTTTTTGTATGTGAAAATTACTTGGATTGTCACTGACATCTGATGTATGTATAGCTTTATTTGTGAAGCACTGTTAAGGAGCCGCAGTGCTGTAACAGTGCATAAAAGTACAATATTTATTTAGACAAATACAAGAGGTCCTCTGCACTGAACCCATTATCAATATATTTAAGACATTGAGATATTTTGTGCATACAGCTACTAAAAAATGCCTTACCCTTTAAACAAACCAGGGATTGTTTGTCCATATATTGCAATATATTTAAGCTGGCCAACTACGTCAGTCATCCCATATCTGGCCAGTCCTACTCTCAACTTGCATCTGATTCATTCAGAATTCTATTACTTCATTATACATTCTACAAAGGGACAAAGTTTTACCTGCAACTTACTTGCTGCTTTCAAAGTAAAACTCCCAAATTTGGTTGCCCTTTTATTAGACACCAGTGGGATCACCTGAGTACAGTTGGAAGGGGTGGGAGCTACAACAGAGAGCTGGTGACTGTTCCTATATGAACTATAACAAACAAGGGAAAGTTGTGCTCACCACCAATTATTAAAACCAGTATGGAAAGGAGGCTGTGACCACAAAATACATATAGACAAATACAAGAGGTCCTCTGCACTCAACCCATTATCAATATATTTAAGACATTGAGACATTTGGTGTATTCACATTATTTGTGAAGCTCTGTTAAGGAGCTGCAGCGCTGTACAGTGCATAAAAGTACAATATTTATATATATATATATATATATATATATATATAAAAAACATATCCAAGTTGGCCAACTACATCAGTCATCCCATATCTGGCCAGTCCCATTCTCGATTTTCATCCGATTCACTAAGATGTCACTCTGTTATCAATGTGACAATTGAAGTCACCCAGTATAATTGCTGGGCTGTCTGAATCTTGGCTTTCCTTTAACCTATGTTCTAAGTCAGAAAGAAATGTGGCAGGAGATTTATCAGAAGGAGGTCTGTAAACAACTGCTACCCATGCAGTGAGAGGGAAGAACAGTGGAACTGCATGTGCCTCGAAAGAAGGAAGGAAGAAGGTGTAGAGATTAGTTTATAGCTGCAGCGAGGGGAGAGCAGAATGCCTACTCCAGTAGTGCTGGGGTTTGAGAGAAGGAGAGACCACCGCACCGTAAGCGAGAGCTGACTCGATAGCATTGTCATTCTGAGAGAGCCAGTTTTCGGTTATTGCAAAGAGTTGAAAAGACTTAAGACCACCATATACGGGCTGATAAAAGCTTGTGACTGACCGAGACGGCAGCTTATTGGCCATTATTTGGGGCCATCCGACGGGCTTCCCCAATCGATAAGAAGTCAGCCAGATCTCGATCGAGCAGGTTAAAAAAATCCCATCGGATTGCAGCTGCATTTGTGAGTGCATGTGGTTCTGTGATCAGACTGCCCGTTTTGGATGTATTATGATCCAATCGTTGGGCCCTAGGGCCGACTATTGGATCAGCCCATTATCGCCCACTTCAATGTAGGCATATCGGGGAGAGATACGCCAAACAAGCAGATCTCTGCGTCTATGGCCACCTTTAGAGCAAAATAAGTCATTCATTGAAGTAGATGTGTTGGTAACAGAGTGGGTGTTAAGCGCACTGGAGAAGGGAAGATGAGTAGAAGGGAGATTTTGAATAAGGGAATTTGAATAAGATTGGAAAGGTTAGCAGTATTTGTAGGTTTCCCTTACATGGGCAAAAGCAGATGAGTATATGGCGGGGCCCCAGGTTAGGCGAGATATCACCTGCAGCTAGTAACAACAGAAGAGAGAGCTATGTAAGGTATAGGAGCAGCAGTATGTGAAATGGAGCAGGGAGGGAAATGTTGTGAGTAGGGACAGTCGGCTGGAAATGTAAAGGAAGAAGCTACCTTTCTGAAGCACAAAGATGAATGACATTAGCAGGATTAATAACATTCTGCCAATGTATCTTTGCATAGATCTTAGTTACTGAAATTGAAGTCTGATCTTACCAATCATAAATGCAAAAAATTTACTGTACAGGGTCACAGTGCAGATGTATTTCACATTTTTAGTACAACTATCAATAGAAACTGTCTTTGTAAAGCAGAAAGCTTATAGATAGAGTACATTATCCAGAAACACAGGTTTTGTGTGGTTGTAGAATGTGCTGCAGTATGACGGTTGGAAGCAGAGCAAACTGTGTAGATGAAGTTCCAGTCGCTGTGGTTCCAATCCAGGTTCCAACTCCAGTTATAACTCCATATTTAAAGCCTCATACTTAGTAGTCAGAGCAAGGTATGAAGGGTGAGGCAGCATTCCAGTATAAAAGGCCTTCGTTTGCAATATTTGGTATGAAGGCTTCTAGGTTTAGGTATGGAGTACTAGGAGTACGGATGTTATTAAATAGAGAACTCCAGTTATAACTCCATACTTAAAGCCTTCAGACTGTCAGCCTAACAACTCTGCAATCCTAGCCCTCATGTAAACTTCATGTCAATAGCCCCATTAGAAATAAATTTACTGAGAAAAATGTTGACCTTTTGCTGTGAGTGAGGATTTGGCTAATCGGGCTATGGAAATCACAATACCTGTTGGTATGTGGGTGTTTCTTGGACATGTTGTTTATAAAATGACCATGAAATCACTAGTTAAATGTAATATATTTCAAACTTTTTGCTGATGAATTCACAGACAGGGATGAAGCACGGAAACCGAGGGAAAAGGCAGGCTCTGAAATCTGCATCAACGGACTTGGGCACAACTGATGTAGGCAAGTAATCTGTACCCTTCTGAATAATTGTATATGCACTACACTGCACAGAATGGCAATATGTCATACAGGTATTGGATCTGTTTTTCTGCAACCCCATTGTCCAGAAAGTTCCAAATTACGGAGCTTTCTGGACAATGGACTACATTATAATTAAATAATCCAATTTTTCTCTTTAATAATAAAACAGTACCTTTTGCGTGATCCAAACTAAGATATACTTAACCCCTATTGCAATGACGCCCAACCAGTAGCTTGTGAGCAACGTGTTGCTCATCAACCCTTTGGATGTTACTCACAGTGGCCTCAAAGAAGGTGCTTATCTTTCAATTCTTGACTTGGAGGCAGGTTTTTGTTGCATAGAAAAGTGGTGTAGGCTGCCAGTCCACATAGGGACTACCAAATGGCCACTCACAGCCCTTATTAGGCACCCCAGTAACATTTCTCATGTTTGTGTTTCCCCCCAACTTTTTATACATCTGAATGCTGCTCACAGGTGAAAAAGTTTGGAGACCTCTGCCCTACTGGAAGAAAAACCAACCAATTAGGTTTATTGAATGTTTACATGATTTTCTAGGCTCTACTATGAAAAAATAACCGTTCCCATACCTGTATTTTAGATCTGCAATCCTTATTCACATTTTTAACACACTCGTCCCCGAGGAGTCCCAAGTTTTCTGGAATATAGGTCCAGACAGTTTTCTAACTGTCCTTTTTCTTCCACGGGTGTTTTTTATAGAGGCAGAAGACAGCAGATCCTCTTAGTGCACACCAACTCCATTGACATGCCCACCACTGGATTGTGGGGTGCTACATGGAGCAGATGTTGCTGAAAAATTTTTAAAATAATGTAAAATAAAATGTATACATTCTCCACACAGGTAGACAACAAGCTTGTCAATGGCCCTAAGAGGGTGTACCCATAAGAACACTTATGTCAATTTTTTAAGGAGGTTTAACTGGCGGTTTATAGTAGCTCAAAAACTTGTTACACAGACTGTGGGTTAAGACTTATTATTAAAAATGGAAAAACCACTGAGACACTGGGGGATTGTCGTTCATCTTCTCTTTTTCTCTTCTTAGTTCTTGGCCGGGTCTTGGAAATAACGGATCTGCCAGAGGGCATCACTCGAGCTGAAGCTGGAAAGCTTTTTACACAGCTGGCAATGTCTGGGGCCAAAATCCAGTGGCTGAGAGACGCTCAGGGTCATAATCAAGGGCCCAATGGCGACAACAATGGACCTACAGAAAATGGCCGCCAAACCCACAACAGTGATCTGGCAGCATTTTATACCATTGTGGCAGTCTTCCCAAGCACCACAGCAGCACAGAATGCCTCAGTACAGCTTAATAACCCAATCAGTCACTTCAAACTGCGCAGCATCAAGAAGAACTATGACTTGCGTATACTAGAACGTGCCAGCTCGCAATAGCATGTGGAGAAGGGTGGGAGAGGTGTGAGAAAAGTGGCAAGAAGACAGAGAAAGGGGAATAGACGCCTCACAATCACCCCTTTTTATCACTTTCTCCTTCTTCCCTTTCCTGCCCCCAAAAATAGAAGCACACTGGACTTAGAAATACAACCTCTCCCTTCCCCAGTTTTGTTTTCTTCTTTCATCCTTGTTTTTTGCCAGTCCCTTTTACTTGCTTTTCTTGGCTCACTATGTTTTGTTTCGATACGGGTGACTAATTCTAGTTAAGAGTTATAAACAGGGTAGCAACGATCAAGTTAATCTCCTAATCTTTCAGCCATATTCACATTCTATAATATTAAAGTAAGGATGCAATGAAGAAAGCACAAAAAGATCCACTTTCAGATCATGTGTACAAACATTTTTTTCACGGGTGCTATGTGCCTCTGAGTAAAACTGGTGTACAATTGATCAGAAAGGCTTTCTCCAGTTGGTTTTTTGCAGTTACTTGTTGGAAGCTGCAGTACTAATCAACTTTTTTTTAAGAAGAGCTCCCCACCCCCATCCAATTTTGAACACAGAAGCAGTAAAATATAAAACATTTTAGTTTGAGTTGAGAATGCAATGAAGAATGGTACATATGTTTTCTGTACACCCTCTTGTTTTTTTCCCCTGTAGTGACAACATTTTTAACAAGACTAATGGAAATATGAAATAGAGGAAAAGGAAGTTATCTGAATTCCACATTTAATTATGCTTTATCACAAATGGCACCAAATCCTCCAGTGAAGTGTAGACGCATGAACATGCATTGCTTTTAAAAGTCTCACTTAATTTTTTGTTATGCACTCTAATGTTGCCAATATGCTCCTTAGACCACTCAGTGTGTTCCGTTTGTGTGTGCAGAGGCCTAGTCTTAGCTCTAGGACTAGTTCCAGATGTTCTAGCCATATCTGCTGTTCTTCCAGAATGACTTTTGTCCTGTGATTTCCTACAGAGGACCGATACAAAGCACATTTTAATGGAGTTGAAGTGGGGAACCAGCTGTGCATGCAGGTGGCAGACAGTATGCAGGGTCCCAACTAACGGCAGGGTCTGAGACTAGGATTATTTTGCACCTAAACTATATACATGGGGTGTTCTGAGAGTACACTTAAGATACTGGACAGTTTGTGAGAACTTAACTGTAACACACGGTTTTAGACTTTTTCAGGCAAGCATGTGAGACAACATATCTGTCTTACCCAGCAATCGATATACGGCTTGATCCAGACTCATGGAGAATACTACCCTTATGGAGTGATAGTAAGTGCAAATGGTGCTAAAAGGGACAGTTTTAAAGGTATCTGTATTTACTTTTAGAAACAGGATAATGATCTGTAGGGGACTGCACTTTATATCCTTAACCTCAACGCTTAGATAATGAACTATTGGAATCCAATCCACACATCCTCAGATCTGAAATGAAGGTCTGCTGGAAACATAAAGCTGGAAGTAATGGCTTCATCCTAATGCTGCTTTGCCAGTGGCCCAGGAACTAGAGTTGTACACCCCAAATTTCTGTCGGTCTACTCTTGGCTCATTCTCAGCTTCTTGCACTTTGTTTCACTCTTAACTGCACAATCAACTAGTTTTACTGATGTTTTTCCTTTAGACTGTCTTTTACAATTTTCTCATTCACTTGTAGTTTGTCCTTTGCAATTTCTCTCTTTACCTTCGCATCATTGTGTTTATCAATTCTAACCTCTCCTCCCAGCCTTATGTTTTTTTTTCCTTCCTTTCCCTTTATTTTTTACACATCCTGCGCCCATGGTTGTACCTTGCAGGCAATATTCTGCCTAAATGGATGAAACCTGTCACCCCCCCCACTCACACACACACCTAGCTTCTGTTTAAAGAAACATTAACCCACTTGTTGATCAAGAGTTGAGATTCTCTGCACCAGGAACCTGCCACATGCTGAAGGAAAAGACAGAGAATTTTTTTTTTTTTGCCCAGAGTGGAAAAATCTACATTTTATTTCTTTTTCTTGGAGTTGGTTGTCCCTGAACATTGTATAGTTATTTTTTTTCTTTGATGCTTGTGAGAGTACATTAACATGGGTATTTATTTGCACAGATGGGCTGTACTCACTGTAAATTTTATTTAATCCAATTTTGTTTTTAAATATGGAAAAAAAGAAGTATGTGTCACATTAAAAACAAGTGTGTCCTTTTCTTTGTAGCTGTGGTAAATGTCCTTTGCAGCTTGTTGCTTTAAACACTGACCTGTGATTAGATTCCACCCTCTTTTAGGATACAAGGAAGTACATATGTGCTAAATGGTAGCTTAATGTATAGGCTAGAATTGTACAATGAGCTTATTCCCAGTACTGACACAGGAACAACAGCTCTGAGCATCTATGCTTCTGTAGGTAAAGATTATATGAATTATATAGATAATTGCTCAGAATGCTCTTCAGAACACTTTTGCATCTGTTCCGGTTTTTTTTCCTCCCTGCTCCAGTAGCCAGGGGGTGCTCAGGTTACACATGCATGTAAAAGCTGCTAATATCATGACATTGAACAATGGCAAAAGTGCTCAGCAGAACACTCTGAGCAATTTTAGAATTTAGACAGTAGGGTTCCAGTACTGTTTAATGGGGTTGGTCTTGGCTTGCCTTCTTTCTGGTATCAGCAGCAATAAGCTTTTGATGCTAGTCATGCCTGCGTGCATAACTTGTTGTCTATATGGAACTAAAGAACCACTCTCAAGTGGGCCAGCCGGGACTGAGTGACAAAAATAGGCCCTGGCATTTCAGGAACAGAGACGCCCTATCAGCCCACAAAGAGGCCCAACCAACCCCCACCAACCCATTAAATACTGAATTTCCATGGTACCTTATAGCAGCCCCTCTGGCATTTGCCAGAACCCACAGATTGCCATTCTCGGCCTGCAAGTGGGGCTCATTTATAAATTTTTATTTTTGCAATTTTATAAATTTGGTTGCAATGGGCAGTAACCCATTGCAACCAATCCAAGAATGGCTTTTTTTCAGTCACCTGCAGGTTGAACAATGAAAGCCAAGGGTTACTGCCCAGATGCACAATTACCCAGTATTTTTTTTTTTTTTTCAGGAGTGGAAGAGGCCTTGCACTCCTTATCCAAAGTTACACAAAAGTTTGATCCCCCCCTCCCTATCACAATCAATATCAAGTCCCCGCTAGCATAGCATAGCTTCCAGTGCTACAACATCAGGGCACTTATTTACTACATAACTGTATTCCACTTCATGCTGTGCTTTACAAACTGAATCATTAAACAAATGCAAGTTGTAGGCTGTGCTCATGCATTCGGCTTTAGTACAGTGAACGACATACAGATGGATTTTCTAAATTTGCCATGATCTAGTAACATATTACGGCCCACATAAGGGCATGGGCAGAAAGATATTGTATTAAATGTACAATAAACTAAAAATAATGATCATTATAAAAGGTTCTAGCGTAGAATTCAGTTGTGTAAATGATTTCCTCAGGTCAACGCTGTGTTTAGCAATAGGATAGAGAACTAACTGCCAAGCAAAGCGTAAGTGCCACTGTCAACTTGTGCTTTGCATGCACCTTCCTGCGTCATACCTTAATTGTCATTTCATTAAAAGGACACCTCTAATCTTCAAATGGTGTTGTTTCCTTTAATAAAGTTTGCACTTTAAAGGCAAAGTCACGTGGGTGTTCTGAAAGTTTGCCGTTCGTATTGAGATGAAAGAATTGCAAAAGATTTTACCAATGTGCATGTGCATTTTTTTCCAGTTGATGAAAAGTTTCAAGAGAATTGTTTCCTGACTCGAAATACATCACATATCTGTACAGGTATGGGATCTGTTTTACAGAAAGCTTGGGACCTGGGTCACCATACCTTAAAGGGGACCTGTCACCCAGACAGAGGTTTATAACTTAAGTCCTTTTCAAATTAAACATGAAATCTATTTTAAAAAATCCGTACCGATGTCAATCATATATTGGCTGCCCCTCCTCTATTCCTTATACTTTCACTTTCCATTCTGAACTTCTTAGATGTCACTGCTCTCCCCTCATTCCCCCCCTCACCATCTAATTGTGTAACGGGGCATGGGCATCAGGTGCCTATTCTGGCACATAAACAAGATTTTGGCTGATACAAAGCTTGCCTTAATAATAATTATTATGTTAACAAAATGGCTGCTGCCTGCTTGCTGGGATTGGGAATTCCAAGACAAAAACCCACAAGATTTAAATACTTTTCATCATGCAAGTAAAGTTTATTTTGCTTAACTAACATCAAAGGATTAATAGGATTTGGAATTGTTTCTTAAGGTGACAAGTCCCCTTTAAGGCCGCTAAAATCATTTAAAAAATAAGGAAAGTCTAAAATAGAATAAGGCTAGAACTGCTGTATTTTGTATACTAAACATGAACTTACTGCACCACAAGTCTAATCCAACAAATGATTTTGTTGGTCACAGGGGTATCTCATCCTGTAACTTTGTTATACATCTTTGCAAGACCAAAGCACATGCTCAGTGTGAAGCACAAAAAGTTGGTGCAAGTCACACTGGTAGATTCACATATTGATCAGACCAGGAAATATATAGTAGAAAAAAAATGAAAACTTCATATATTCATCTCTCACCTAACGTGTTTCTTGTCCATAGGACTCTTTGTCATAATGTCACATCTTTGCGAGACCAAGACTGTGCACATGCTCAGTGTGATCTGGGCTGCTTATGGATCGTCAGAAAATAATCAAAACGGCACAAGTCAAATAACATCTGCCGGAAGCCAATACAGCAAGACTGATTACCAATCTGAATATACAGACTGCACTGGGTCCTGTGTTGTCATGTAATCTAATGTGGATTTTATAGTTTTTGTATTGTTTAATACAAACTTTCTCCAACTCTGCAGAACCAGTGGCTGCAGCAAAATTATCCTCCAAATAGAATCCGTTTATCTGTTTAAATCTGGCTCCATGATCTTTGTTCCTGCAACTGGAGTTGGAAACAGTAAAGGGAATGTAAAGGCAAAAATAAATTACAATACAAATCTCTGCACAGTCGCCAACTGCTCTACAGGGAAACAAAGCCGCTGGAGTTCTGCATGGCTGGGAAGTAAGGGGTTTCTCCCCCTGCTGTTCATAATTATATTTGTTTCCCTGCACAGCAGTTAGGGACCATCTGACAATTCCTATCTACAGTAGTAAATGAAGGGAGAAATTCACTGCATACAGACAAGTTTCTTATAAAAACAGTACACATTTTTTAATTAAAGTATATTGGAGATTTTTTTCATTAAAGAAAGTAAAAATTGGATTTTATTTTTTGCCCTTTAAAGGAGGGAAACCCTCCCTCTCCCCCCCCAGCCTACCTGTCCCCCTCCTTTAAACATGAAATAGACCCTATAGGATTTTATTTGCCACCAACATGGATTCAGTTACAGTTTTATTATTACAGAGTAACTGGAAACCAGTAAAACATTTTTAATTTTTCTAAATAGGAAGTTCTAATAAACTGCTTGCATGTATTTTAGAGTGCATGCAGGGTTTTAGTTAATGTATTACATGCTGGTAGAGGTTTTCATTAATTTTTATTTTCTGGAAAACTTCTAATATAATATAGAGGTTATTCTTGTTGTTTCTCTATCTTACAACGACAGATCAAAATTGTAATGGAGTTAAGATTTATATTATTATTGTTTTTAAAATAACATGGGGTGGGCTACAGATTAGCAGAGATTATTTTAGGAGAATTTAGTTATAAGGAATCTCTTGAATTTAGACAAGGTAAAGTGGACAAGATTGGTTGTGTTGAGTGGGGCAGATTTTTGTTGAAGATGCTTGGCTCAATAGTGCATCCTACAGTGAGATGTAGTCACGTGTGTCCAAGTTAATGGAACTGATGTTTCTCACATGTAGACATATGAGAAGAAACCATCCAACTTCATCTGATCGTATTTTGTTGCATGACAACAGCTTGACAGATCCACAAACATTGTGTAGCTGAGTTAGCCTGAGTAAGACAACTTTGCATATAATGAATATATAACCCACATGTAATAAAAGGTACTACGTTTGCCCACTAACAGTAAACTATAGCAACCAATAAGATCTTTGCTTTTATACAGGTGACCTGCAAATTCTACTTGCAAATTAGTTGCTGAGTTATTGAACCTGTGCAAACTTGGTACCTTTTATTACATAACCGCCATTGAGTTCCATTTCTGCTGTGTAATGGCGGCCTGCTTTCCCATCACAGCACTGGACATGAAGAAAATAATTTTTGGAACAACTGGTCCAACCTGTTCTTGGAGTCTTTCCAACAACTGAGAACTGGTCTTAATGTAGAATGCGTGCAGGATCTAACCCCCCCCACACTGAATCACAATCACAACTAAGATTATTAGGTTTTAAAAGGATGGTTCACTTCACTATGTATACATGTGTGTTTGTGTATACGATATATATTTTAGATATGTTCATAGTTTTAGGGATTATATTATCTAGTTATAGATTTATGGACATAAGGAAAGCATGAGCCTGATATACTTTATAAAGCCACTCGCTAATTCTGCCATTTTTGTTCACCACCAGTGGGTGTTGTTTCACTGCAGTTCATGGATGGAAAACAATGCAGAACACAAGTATAACAAAGGGTTTAAGCTTTTATGGCTGCTCCAGTTGTTAGATACTGTAAAAGTGGCTGTGCAAACATATGGTCCTGAGTTTCATATAGAAACTGAATTAAGGGATAAAAAGTATATATGTAGAAATAGGTCAAAACAACTGGACCTGCTATGTTTTTTCTTGAAAATGTTTCCCCAGTCATCCAACTGGCTTTCTTAATTCAGAATTATGTCGGATGACTGGTGAAATGTCTTCAAGAAAAAACAGAGCAAGTTCAGTTGATTTAACTTTTTTTCTACAGGTCTACCATGACCTGGATGAAAAGAATCTTCATAAACATATGGCATCCAGCAGAAAATGGTGATAGTATCATTGAGAGAACCAACTGAGTGTTGGATCTTTTCACATGTGAAATAAGAAAATTTGGACAACTTGACATTTGCTACATCATGACTCTAAATCTGTTGTCCCCAACCTTTTTTCACACGTAAGCCACACTCAAATGGAGATGTTCAGTCAATTTCATTTGGAAGTACCACACCTGGACACCAGGATAATGGTCAAACTCAGAAGATAAGATTTGCACCAACACTGCAAATTAGCAATACAGTAATCCACTCCGGACAAAAAAAAGTCCCTCATTTCCCTTATCCATATATTTTCATACCCTGACACAAACATCATTAGTGGTTTTTGATTACGCATGCAAAAAAACATTGGGGAGCCACACAAGCAATTCCTTGGGATGCCAAATAAGGGTTTAGGTTAACTGATAGCTCCATGTGGACTGCTAGCCTGCAGGAGGCCATGTTGGAGTAAACCTGTGTCTTTATGCACCAAAACTTAAATTTACTCAATGGGCAATTACTATGAGACCACTGGGAGCAACATGTTGCTCATTATACACGAGCCAGTGCTATTCTTCCTGGGAAGGCATCATTCCATCAGCAATTAAAGCAAATAGATATACAAGCATATGATGTATGTATAATTCCTTGAGTATCTGTGGAACCATCAACGAGATCATGTAGGATGGCATGTGGGCAAACAGAAGGCAGGAACAGCTGATGCTCTGCACATTTTATCATTAGCTGCAGAATGTTTCCGTGATTGATTTAGCAGTTCTGTGTCACTGTTTGTTTTGCTTTGATCCGGGGTCGGCTGAACCTGATAATTCTGGGTGCAGCATTAAGCTAACTTTTAGTATATTCTAGTATGGATCATTTTAAGCAACTTTTCTATTGTTCAAAGTTTTCAATTTTTCATTAGTTTTTCAAAGATTCTTTTAATTATTTGCCCTTTTCTTCTCTTTCCAGATTTCAAATGAGGGTCACTGACCACATCTTTAAAAAAAAAAAAATTCTCTGTAAGGGCCCTTACACATGAGCATTTTAACCTGCGTTCCATTTTGCTGTGTTCAGCTGCAGGGGAGCACAGGAATAGACACATTCAATTCTTTTCAGTTGGCATATACTCACACAACCGCATGTAGGCAGCGGACGCAGAAAGATGCAGCAAGTTGAGTCTGAACCTGCATTCGGTGCCTACATGCATTGTGTGAGTATAGACCAATTGAAAAGAATTGAGTGCATCTATCCCTGCACTCCCCTGCGGCTGAACACCCCCAAAACGGAACGCAAGGGAGCGCAGTTTAAAAGGCCCTCTTTCAAGTGTGTACTGAAAGTGCAATAGAAGGCTTTAATTAACCACCCAGGAGTGTACTCCCCCATCACTGCCCACCACTGTTCACTGTTACCAATGTCTTTCGTTATACACAGTCCATAAGTTGTGGAAATCCAAATGTGCTCCTAGAGATTGTTTAAAAACCAGTGTTCTATGTAAAAACATAATCGTTAAAACCTTTTATATGCTTAAGTACTGCCATCAATGGGCCTACCTAGAAAAAAACAATGGGCATCATTGCAAACTGTAGAGCTGCTGTATAAAAAGCAAAATAACTCAAACACAACTAAAAATAACAAATGAAACCCAATTGCAAATTGTCTCAGAATATCACTCTCTACATGATTTGAAAAGTTAATTTAAAGGTTTACATTTTAAAGCTGGACACACACACCACACACCACACACCCTCCCTACCTTGAGGATGATATTGGGTGATCGGATCATAATGAGAAGACCCAACGATGGGATCATACTGAGGAGAAATGGCTGGTCGGATCGAGGACAGTCCCGCTTTATTATTACAGAGAAAAAGGAAATAATTTATAAAAATATGGATTATTTGGTGACAAACACACACATACTGTGATATTGACTCTTCGTATTATACCAGAAAAAATGAAATTCAAATGGTTTGTCCTTTGTTCAACAAGGATTCTTTCCAAAATAGATTTCACTGTTAGACTAGGGATCACATTTCCTAAAATTCTTATAACAGAATGTTTACAACAGGTTTTGAGTCTCTTGAATTCCATCCATGGAATGCAGTGAATGTGTCGGGTAAAATGTCTTACGGTGCTTGATTTTTATATTAAAAACTGGTGGTCCCCCAAAACATAATTTTAGTATTTCATTCAGCAAATGTATCTAAGCAGCTTTGCAACACGTCTTTATGAATCTATTTCTTTGTAAACTGTTTGCTTGTCTGTTTGTCTCCATCTGGTGCGTAGAAAACACAAACTTGACTGAACCCTGTTCTCCAGCATTTCATAGCCTCACCATTAGAGGGATGATGGAAACACAATGCTATTTGAAAAAGCAGAAAAAACTACTTTAAAACAAATAATCTGATTTCCATAGTGAATTGCATAGCAATGGTTTTATATGTGTAACAGATACAAACTCCTAGTAATGAAATGACTCTTGTGTTTTCCTCCTGCCCCAGTTTCCCACTTCTCCACCACCTCTCTAATTCCTGGTTGGGCCTACTGCCTCCATTCTATGACTGCTTGTAAAGTTTCCAATTTCTCTGTGTCAGCCTTTGCCTCTCAGCTGTCCTGTCACCTCCAGGCTTGTCACTCCCTCTCATCTAAGGAGCAGTTTGTTTCATTATCTGAGGAGTGAGCAAAGGATCTCTGTACCTCTCATCTAAGGTTTGAAAGTACCTTGTGAAGACAAAATGTTCCTGTAGATCCCCATCCGAGAACTGCAGGTGCGTAATGTCTGTGCTATTAATGAACACCTAGATGCCGTGCGCCAATTCCATAGGAAACGTTGCGCTTTGCTCGTCTGGTGTTGTTAATTATGTTTAAGCCATATAAAACAAAATATCCTACACCTGCTTGTTGTCTCCACTTGTAGACTTGTAAGAAAAACCCAAGAGAGAATTTGTTACATTCATTTTTAAGTTTAAGAAATCATTGTTTATAGCTGTTTTATAGAGTAGGAGATATATAGAATGCTTTTGACTTGTGCTTATGGGGTCCATTATCCAGAAAGCTCCAAATTATGGGAAGTATGTCTCCCATATTATACAAATTTTCCATTTTATCCAAATAATCCAAATGTATTTAACATGATTTCCTTTTTCTCTGTAATAATAAAACTGTACCTTGTACTTGATAAAAACTAAGAGATAAGTAATCCTTACTGGATATAAAGCAGCCACATTGGGTTTAATTCAAGTTTAAATACATTCTTCATAGACTTAATGTAAGGAAATCCAAATTACGGAAAGATCCCTTTTCCAGAAAGGCCCAGCTCCCAAGCATTCTGGATAACAGGTCCCATGCCTATACTATAGTTAAAATTAAAATGCAAGTCTTGCCTAGTAGGGAATATATTACTTTTTAAAGATTCTACAGCTTTTAATGCAACAAAACAAGTTTGTTGTGGATATGTTTTTAAAGGGGCAATGATAGCATATCTAATCTACTACTTTCCAGAACCCATTACTCATTATCCAACTTTTTTTCCCATTGCCTGAGCATGAAATTTTAGGGGGTGTGTCAGTGGCACATTGCCATCTAGGCTGTTTGCCAAGTGTCCCGTTACATTCTTGCCAATGCTGATTAGAAATGGGGATATTTGTGGCCACTAAGACTACACCCAAAACTGCCCATAACACCATCAAACATATGGATATTTTATCATTTGATTGTCTTAGTTAAATTGGGACAGCTAGCTGAAATTGGCTTTTTCTTGCCTTGGTGAGGAGCAGTAGTAAAAAAAACTTTTGTTGAAGGATAATTCCCATCCTATTCCATGTTCAGTGATCTAATGTTTTAAGTAGATTCCACTTAATTTGATCTTAATCTAATTACCTCCCGGGAGCATCACTCAGAACTGGAAGAAACATTCATGCTTTTTCATGTAATAAGTGCATTATTTATGTGTGTGTGTAGTTATCTGCATATAAGTTCATCTTAATATTTTGAAAGACACTTTCTCTTACAGCAATTTGTGAAACATCAGATAAGTCACATTTGCTGTTTCTGTGTCTCTTTGGACACATAAGCTGTTAATTTTAACCCCTCACTGTCAACTGCCGAGCCTTCTGAATTTGAGTGGGATTATGTCCCATCAGAGCATTCAGACAGAGTACAGCTGTTATCAGCCATCAAACTTTGCTTTTAATATCTCCTGGGCTTCAGTTACACAGCTCACCAAAATAGCTTGTTCATGAAACCCCAAGTGCAAGTACTGTCTGCGGTGAATATACTGAATGCTTCAGGCGCCTATGGTTTTCATGTTGCTGCATTTGCGTAATTACACAGCATGCGTTGAATTGTTTTAACACCGCTATGGTCTTTGCACCCATGATATTTAAACAATGTGTAGGTGACATATAGAAAACAGCTGGTAGGGTGCAAAGTGCCAACAGGTCTTAAAACACCCTTGCAATAAAAGAATTTTTATAGTGCAAGAACATTCAGTTAACGAGTGGCCGTGGACAAACGTTCTGCCGCTTCATTAGAATACATTTGGCACCTATAGTGAACCTTAAAGAAGGATTATATTGCAAGGGACATACTAGCCCAAAACATGTAGTGGAACATCTACTTCACCAATAAAACACTTTGCAGTCAAAGTTTACTGCCTTGGATTTGCCCTGCATTCTACCATATTTATTTGATTATGTCATTTGGGGTGTTGACACAAAATACCTGAAGGATAATCTACAGAAGAACCGTTATTGGTGAGCTACAGTTTACCTTAAATATATTACAAGGAACACACTAATATACTGATGTAGAAGTATGTTTGTGGCAAGGACACAAAGGCCCGGTCCTAGGGCTTCCAGTAAGTCCGAAACGTCACATTGTTGCAGATCCTTAAAGCCAACTGAAAATCCTGCCCGGAGCTGTGGCATATTTCATATTGTCTGTCTCCAAAATCGGTTGGTCTGTGTGGGCCAGATATGGTGTATATCCATAATTTGGATCTCCATATTTTCTAAAAATAATAATTAAACACAATAGTATGGAGGCTACAGCATCTAGATAACAACCAAAATACATTTATGGTAAGTCAATATTTATAAATGGTCATCTATTTATATGGAACTGTCCAAAGGAGGAGAAATAGTTATAATAAGGAAAGCAAGGATGACTGAGGACATTTTGTAGCTCAGCTGTTCTGTGACAAAGCTAGCAGCTCCAGAAAGGGTTGTCACTCAGAAAGGCTTGGGATTGATCACTGCATTCATTAGATTTTTTAGGCCTTCAGCATTTACAAATTTTGTAAGAATCTGTCACCATATGTCACTAGGCCCCTCGACAAAGTCAAGTTAGGGCCCCAAAACATTGCTCAGTGATTAATTGCAGCAAAATGTATTGAAAATGCTCATTAATTAGGCCCTATACACTTCTGTATTTACCCCTCTGTCTGACACTCAGATTTCACGGTATGTTTTATGGAGCGGGTACCTACCTTTTAATGAAAATATCTATTAACTATACATGAGATCATTACCTAATAATAAAGTTGATTTTTAGGAGCATTTGGAAGTCAGCATGTGATGATTTAAGGGATTCTGCCATGAGTTTTATGATGTCATTTTTATTTCTAAATTACCCTGTTTACACTGCAAATAATTCACTCTACAATATAAAATGTAATTCCTGAACTAGCAAGTGTATATTTTAGCTGTAATATTGGTGTGTAGGTAGGCATCTCGGGTTGTTGTTTCTTCTACTCAATGTAACTTAATGTGTCACAGTGGGACCTGGATTTTACTATTGAGTGCTGTTCTTAGATCTACCAGGCAGCTGTTATCTTGTGTTAGGGAGCAGCTATCTGGTTACCTTCCCATTGTTCTGTTGTTAGGCTGCTGGGTGGGGGAAAGGGAGGGGGTTTATATCAATCCAGCTTGTAGTACAGCAGTAAAGAGTGATTGAAGTTTATCAGAGCACAAGTCACATGATTGGGGGCAGCTGGGAAACTAACAATATGTCTAGAAACATGTCAGATTTCAAAAAAATCTGTTTGCTGTTTTGAGACAGATTTCAGTGCAGAAGTCTGCTGGAACAGCACTGTTAACTGATGCATTTTGAAAAAAATTACTTTTTTTCCATTACACATATCCCTTTAAGGCTAAGGCCAG
>CM044433.1:144235735-144256329 GCA_024363595.1 Xenopus borealis | reverse complement strand
GTTTACATACCCTGGCAGAATTTATTATTTCTTAACCATTTTTCAGAGAATATAAATGAAAACAAAAAAACTTTTCTTTCACTCATGGTTAGTGGTTGACTGAAGCCATTTATTGGAGTGAAAGAAAAGTTTTTGTGTTATCATTCATATTCTCTGAAAAATGGTTAAGAAATCAAATTCTGCCAGGGTATGTAAACTTTTGAGCACAACTGTACATACTGTATACAGTCATATGAAAAAGTTTGGGAACCCCTCTCAGTCTGCATAATAATTTACTCCACTTTCAACAAAAAAGATAACGGTGGTATGTCTTTCAATTCTCAGGAACATCTGAGTACTGGGGTGTTTTCTAAAGCAGCATTCAGTTGTATGAAATTAAATCAAATGGCTATGCAATAAATTAACCTTGTAATTTTGCTAATTTGAATGCATGTAACTGCTCAATACTGACTGATTACTGGCAACACCAAATTGGTTGGATTAGCTCGTTAAGCATTGAACTTCATAGTCAGGTGTGTCCAATCATGAGAAAATCATGAAAAAATGTATTTAAGGTGACCAATTGCAAGTTATGCTTCTGTCTGACTCTCCTCTGAAGAGTGACAGCATGAGATCCTCAAAGCAACTCTCAAAAGATCTGAAAACAAAGATTAAGTATCATGGTTTAGAGGAAGGCTACAAATGCTATCTCAGAGGTTTAAACTGTCCTTTTCAACTGTAAGGAATGTAATCAGGAAATGGAAGGCCACAGGCACAGTTGCTGTAAAACCCAGGTCTGGCAGGCCCGGAAAAATACAGGAGCGGCATATGTGGAGGATTGTGAGAATGGTTAGAGACAACCCAAAGATCATCTCCAAAGACCTGCAAGAACATCTTGCTGCAGATGGTGTATCTGTACTGCTTTCTGCAATTCAGCACAATTTGCACAAAGAACATCTGTATGGCAGGGTGGCAGCTCATTTGGATAAGCCAGTCACTTTAGAACAAAGTGCTCTGGACTGATGAGACAAAAATGTACTTATTTGTTCATAACAAAAAGTTCTTTGCATGGTGGAAGAAGAACAAAGCATGCCAAAAAAAACACCTGCTACCTACTATCAAATTTGTTTTTTTGTTTCCAGAACATACCTCTGTATACATTGTTATGCATTTGTGTTACATTAAAGGGGTTGTTCACCTTTGAGATAACTTTTATTATAATGTAGGGAGCAATATTCTGAGACAATTTGCAATTGGTTTTCATTTTTAATTATTTGTGGTTTTTGAGTTATTTAGCTTTTTATTAAGCAGCTCTCCATTTTGCAGTGTCAGCAATCTGGTTACTGGCGTCCAAATTACCCTAGCAACCATGCACTGATTTGATTGAGAAAATGGAATAATAATAGAGGAGGGTAGGAATAGACAGATGAGTGATACAAAGTAGCAATAATAATAAATGTGACGTTTTAGAGAGGATTTGTTTTTAGAGGGTGTCAGTGACCCCCTTTTGAAAGCTAGAAAAAGTTAGGAGAAGAAGGCAAATAATTCATAAACTATAAAAAATAAATAATGAAGACCAATTGAAAAGTTGCTTAGAATTGGCCATTCTATAACATACTAAAAGTTAACCTAAAGGTGAACCACCCCTTTAATAAAATCGTTTTATACAGAATTCCTCTGTCCTGGTTTTTTAACATTTATCCCTGGGAAAAAAATTGTAGATGAGAAGGTGGTAGAATTAAGATAGAAAAGAGGGGGAGAGAGATAGAGGGGAAGCTTAGAGAAGGAGGAGAGAAGGATATCCCCTAGTTAGGGAGATCTGGCACCTACTGTCAAATTTAGTGGAGGTTCCATCATGCTGTGGGGCTATGTGGCTAGTTCAGGGACTGGGGCCCTTGTTAAAGGCATGGGTCAGATGAATTCAAGCCAATATAAACACATTTTTCAGGATAATGTTCAAGCATGAGTCACAGTTGAAGTTATGCAGGGGTTGGATATTCCAACAAACAATGACCCTAAACACACTTCAAAATCTACGAAGGCATTTATTCAGAGGGAGAAGTATAATATTCTGGAGTGGCCGTCACAGTCCCCCGACTTGAATGTCATTGAAATCAAAGGGATGATTTGAAGCAGGCTGTACATGTTCGGCAGCCATCAAATTTAATTGAACTGGAGAGATTTTGTATGGACCAAAGGTCAAAAATACCACCATCCAGAATCCAGATACTCATCAAAGACTATAGGAGGCGTCTAGAGTCTTTTACATTTGCAAAAGGAGGCTAAGTATTGATGTAATCTCTCTGTTGGGGTGCCCAAATGTATGCATCTGTCTTATTTTGTTATGCATATTGCATATATTCTGTTAATCCAATAAACGTTGTCACTGCTGAAATACTACTGTTTCCAAAATACATATTATATATTAAAAGGAAGTTGCTACTTCATTGCTCAGCCAACGATAAACAAAACTCCAAAGAATTAAGAGGGGTTCCCAAATGTTTTCATATGACTGTATATATACATACATGTTATATATGTCTCTTTAACATGCAGTGCATGAGATACTGTATAAAAACAAGACTTGTGACTTAGCTGTGACTTGTCACCATATAATATGCGTCTGAGGGCTCGTTTACTTGTGTCCTCAGTTATCCTTGCATAGGAAAATGCCATGAATCTGCTAGGTATAAATTATATGTGTAGGTGCAACAGCTTAAGAGACACCTAAAAATTCATCAAGGCAGGTGTTAAAGGGGTTGTTCATCTTTAAATCTCCCTTTCACCCTATTTTAAATTAATGCTGATATTCTGACACAATTTACAATTGTTTTTTTTTTCTTATTTATAGTTTTTGAGTTATTTAGCTTTTTATTCAGCAGCTCTCCAGTTTGCTATCAATCTGGTTGCTAGACTCCAAATTACCCTAGCAACCATGCACTGATTTGAACAAGAAACTGGAATATGAATAGGAGAGGCCTGAATAGAAAGATGAATAATAAAAAGCAATAGTCGCACTAAATGCACTGATGGGAAACCCAAAGATATTGTGCAGTAGTGCATATCACTACTACATGGGGCTAAATCTTTGACTTCTCCTTGCCTGCTGAAACCATTGCGTAGGCTGGGTGCAGGTATACACGGCAGATTTCTACTCTGGGAGATGCTAGCATAGGAGTTTATTCTTGGCATGTGTTATTTAGAAGGCAAACATTCAGCCCTGTTTGGCATCAGACATATTTAATTACACCTGCCATAATTTAATTTAGATGGTCCAAAACAGTAGTTGCTAAACGATAGTATTCTATACATCTGTTTTGATTCCTATTGTTTAATATGACAGCAGGGATGGTATGCCATCACCAGGAAATATATAGAGGTATGGGATCAATTATCCCGTTAGGTTAGGCCCTGTGGTTTCCAAATAATGTAGGGGCAGCAAGTGTTACAATGAGGCATTAAATAGGATTGTTAGGCAACCAACATGGATTAATGCATCTCTCCTAGTCCAGTAGTACGTACAGTGCTGGACCCTGACAATGGTTAACAGAGGGAGCCTTTCAGTCAGTTGCTCAGGCTGGGTTCCAAACAAATTCTATAGGGCAAAGTGATATTTTGGCACTTTACCTTGGTTAAATTCCTAAGTACAAAGGGCTATGACTTTCAGTATGCACTGCTGCCTGTGCCCACTGGCACGTGCCTTTTTTGTGCTTCCATCAGCCATGCGCAAGCCACGAGTGCTAGAGAATGCAAGGCACTAGGAATACCTGTACTTACTATGTGTGAGGCAAAAAGCACAGGGATCTCTTGTGCCTGTCAATGCTGTGCTGACTGTAGACTGCAAAGCCCAAGAACTAGTGTCCCCTTCTATGGGCTTCAGTTTTTATGCTGTTAATACTCCTGTATTTGTATTTGTGTACTTAATGTTTGATATGGGCAATGGCAATGCTCTGTGGGAGCTTTCTGGTTACTTGGTTTCTGGATAACAGATTGTACTGTACATTATTCATGGGGTGTTCCTGCTCATGACTTCATACAAGTAAAAGAATACTAGTGATCTCACATGCTCCCCTATCTCTACCAGGTGTGATACTTCCCCCCCTTATCTATAGAAAGACTTTACCCACTCAAAGTGGTGGCCCTTACAGAATCAGCAATTCTTGACAAACCCTAACTTTTATGTCTACATACCTTTTCCTGAGGAACATTCAAGTCCTGATGAAGGTCACCAAGCCGAGCAGAGTGTTAAGTTAAATCCCTATAACAATGCCAGTAATTATATAATGGTCCCAGCCTACTTTCCACTCACTGAAAATCAGCTGGGCTCATAGTGTTCTTTATTTTTAGCTGCGTAAAACCTTATTTGCAGGAACACATGTGTCTACGGTGGGTGGGACACTAAAAAGGAGGGTAGTATTGATCAGTAGTCATTTATCAGACACCCATTCAGAACACAGACTAGAAGTACAGATAATGCAGGAAGATGCAGCAGGTAAAGTTTTGACCAAAATGTTTTCTTTATTTTGAGTTTCAGCCTTTACAATTATGAACAAGCTGACTGGCATTGTGTAGTTTTGGTGGAGATAGTAGCCACTCTCCGTCAATGGCTGAAATAGGGCTGAAAGATGATATGACAGGTTTCCACAGAGTAAGCATCAGGACAACACAAGTCTCAAAGAAAAATGGCTTTTATTTCAGCTGGCAGAGAACAGGTAGAAAAAGAAAAGCAGTTTTCAGCAGCTTTCAGCAGCTTTCAGCAGTAACAACAGTTCACCAAAAACATGACAACAGCAATTTAACAGACCTCTTAGCAGGTAACACTGTGTGTGCGTATTCATAGACACCAATACGTCAAGTTGCCAGACACCTGTCTCAGTCAAAGCCCCTGAGAGATGGAGTAGCCCTGGTTTTAAAGGTTACTGATTAGCCACCTGAGGATAATCCAACTCAGCCTCTCACTGCAGATGGTTATAGCTATATATTTTTACTTATAGTATCATTGGAAAGCTATCATTGTTTGGTTATTTATACACAAAGTAGCTGTTGTTCCATTTCTCTAACTTTGTTTCCGGCTGTTTATGTTTGTCAAGCAAAAAGTGGAGCGCAAACACCTGATGAATCCAGTGCTGCCTGCCTGTATTCATGCTGGGGGAGGATCCCAAATCCTGTCCCAAACTTGTGTAGAATTCATATACCAGGTTAGGGAGTGCAACAGGGTGCATGATGTGACGGAGCCCTGTACAACTACCAGTTGCCTATGGCAGGAGTATAGTACGGGGCTGCTTTGTGCCCTGTATTCAAAGCAAGGTACAGGTTGTGCTCAAATCCTATGCACCCTTTGCTCTCTAACACTCACAGCATGGGATTTTATAAACAACCCCTATGGTTTTAATGTCTTTTGGTATTTTTTACATTCTTATGTTCAAGAGATCTAGTGTTGGATTGTGGGGAATAAAAACTGATGAAAACTGGATATTAGTGTGAAAAAGTAATTTCATTATGTCTGTAGAAAGGGACAATTCCACCTTGTTGTAAATCTGCTGGTTGCCCCCATCCCCGACAGCTTTTGTAATATTTCCCATGCATTCTAGATGGGCAATTCACTTTGTTGCATTTTTATGCCAATCAAGGGCATTTTCTCAGTGCTGAGTTTGTGCATAAGACTGTATAAAAAATACCCCACTTGCATTTTTATTGGACCATTTAGGAAATCCAAGAAATTCTTTGGAGTGGTAGATACGGTTGCCTTAAATAAATTGGAAATCTACTATTTTTGTTTCAGTTGTTCAAATGGCATTAGTTACCCTCTTCTATTATGTCTACAATTGAATTCATACCTATTTAGTTATAACCATTTGAGGGATAATGAGCTCCAGTACTTCCAGGTTAATGTATATGGAGATGAGATGGTATCAAGAGGGTGCCATTCAAATGGGTTTTGATCAAGAATGGTATGGCCTTTGCAAAGCTCGCATCTTTGCAGTGACATCTAACTGCATATATACTGTAGCTTTAACCGTGAGTAATGGTAAGTGCAAGTCACATCATCCCACGGGGTATCCTGTGTCTGATATCCCAATTGTAACAGTCTGTAGCATCCAAAAGTGTGGGACACATCCAGGGCAGCACTAGAATGCAAAAAAAACTCTTTATTGGGAATAGAAAATACACTGTTTATTCCCAATAAAGAAGTTTTTTGCAGTCTAGTGCTGCCTTGGATGTGTCCCACACTTTTGGATTCTACAGACTAGTTCAGAAAACTGTGAAATGTATATATATCCCTCCCTTTTATCTCAGCCAGGCAATGTTGTACTAGATGCAGCTGTTGTTGTGTGCATTGTCTGTTTGTATGGGCACAGTCACATCTTCAAATCCACCAGCCAGTAGTTCAGAAGGAATATGACGCAAGTTGTGGAACAGTTGACCCATGGATATAAATATATCACAGTCAGTCACTGGCTCCTAAACCACAAACTACTTGTTTGGGGCAGTTTAATCACATTCTAATATTAGCAAAGAGACGTGCTACGGCCATATACGGCTCTATATAAAGATTTTTTTTTTGTCCAAAAACATACACTATAATATGCACACTCAATTCATTAACTAGAATATAATTTGACTGGGAAGAGGCTAAAGGCTTCATTCAATTGAAAGATGTCTTTCCCAGCAGAACTATTTAAGAGCTGTCAGAACAAAGGGTCAGTTAATGGCTACTGAACACCTACATCTACCAGAGGTTTATTGCGGAGATCTATTGTTGGATCAGTCAAAAGAAAGGTTTGTCTCCCTAGGATCACACAGAAAGCAGTAATTCTTTTCACATTTGGTTTCAAATCCAAACAAAGGTTCTTGTTGTATTAGTGTAACAACTGTTGACCAATGATATTCATTAAAGCCTGCCTTTCTGGGCATTTTAATAAAACGATTAAATACGATATATTAAACTTGATCACAATAAGGATGGATATTATCATTAGAAATAAACCAGAAGGGATCATTTACCATTGGCCAAGACACAAGTGCAAAAGCACTAATGGAGGCCAAATTGTCCACCTAAGGTGTCCTGGAGGGTGTGAAACAACCTGTATAACCTCTAAAAAACATCCTTATAATTCACAGGAACCATGGATATCCTTATAAACAGTGCTTAGTGATGTCATCTGTTATAAATGGTGCTTAGTGATATCATTTCTGTCACGTGACTCACTGGAATGTGCGTATTATAATAAAGTATCCCCTATTGTGAAACATGAGGATGGTAGAAGTCACCTCCAAGTTCTATGTCCTGTATAAAAGAGCTTTTCTTTCGGCATCATGCTTTTATACGTCATGGAATTCCTTTGTGTCTTATAAAAACCTTATATTTTACAATAGAACTTCTCGGTAATCTCTAAAATTCTTATATGTTACATTTTTATACTTACATATATGTGTAATTATATCTACCAATTGTTATTCAGTATTATTATTTGTAACAATTGCCAACATATTCCACAATGCTGAACAATATAACACTTTTACCAAAGATGGTCCATCATATACCCTTTCTGCTAGAACCTAAAACTGGCGGTTCTCGTGTGAACATATTATTATATATATATATATTTATTTATTAGGGATGCACTGGATCCAGTATTCTGCCTTTTTCAGCAGGATTCGGACAAATCCTTGTGCCTGGATAAACCAAATTCTAAGTAGTAGAGGCAGGAAGTAAAAAATAGTTTTCCCACTTTTTCCTTTTGCCTCCCCCCCATGTGTATATGCAAATTAGGATTCAGATTCAGCTCGATATTTGGCTGAATCTTTAACAAAGACTTTGTTTGGGATTGGCACATCCATAATATAAGCTTGAGTACCTAGATGTTAAAGAGATATACTGTATGAGTGGGGAAAGTATATGCTCTAATTTCTTCTTTTTCAAGCTTGTCAGGATGATGACAAACAGTATGGCTGATACCATATTCCTCTTTTATGAAGCTGATAATCGAATCTAAGCAAGTTTATTGCAGTTATTTTAGGATCAGCTCTGACATAGTCTGAAATAGCTCCATAAAGCATATTTATATGTTCCACAACATAGAAGTAATTACAGATACTGCCATGGAGTAATAGATAAACCAAATAAATTAGCAGTGATAGTTGGAAAAATGTATTCAGCTTAATTGTGATTGGTCAGACTGTCCACAAAACCCAGTGCAGTTCTGCAGTGCTCCTGCACACAACAATACTGGCCAACTGAACCAGTGGCACAAGGAAGAACATCCACATTCATTTCAAAGGATGTGTGCGGATATTGCCTGGATATTAGTTTGTACTGTAGGTGGCATCTATACAATGTCACCAAAACAAATTATATCCCAAGTCAGATCCAATCTCATTGTATAAAAATAGAAGCAACTCAATGACACAACTGATTAAAACATTAAAAGTGCCTCACTAAGTGCAGAAGGAATGGAGATTGTGTGCAAGTACACCCCACTAATGCTGTGTAGAAATGAATAGTACACCAGAGACTCTAACAAACAAAATAATAGGAGTTTTATTGAACCACAACACACAGTTAATACTCACAAATCAATGAGGTAGTATTGTATGTGATCAGATACAACCATATGTAGAGCAGGATTCTGTGACACCACTGTGGAGATGCTTGGTAGAGCTTTAGATTATCGGTTTCCCTCCAGTGGAAACTATTCAGGGTATATGTATAGTGTTTCACTGTGGTTCCTGCACTTTAGTCCAGTAATGCCTAAAAAGCGCTACCTTCAGCTACAATACTTTGGGAGCACAAAGCTGCCTTTTATAGTATGCCTTACTATCTTAAGTTACTAGACCATACCCCTGACAAAGCTAGTCCTTTAGCTGACTAAACCTCATTCACAGGGTCCCTGTTTCACAACTTTAACTAGGGGGTTACCCCTCTAGGGCAGAGCACTTTATTGGGCCTTGTTAACTCCAGGCTTCCCAAGCACATCAACTTGGGTCAGAAGATAAAGGTCAAAGAGGAAGAACAACCCCTGTCTAATCACCATATTAAAGTGTGATGGGAAATGGACACTAACCATTGGGCCAATAAAAAAATATGTAAATAATATAACTTACACACAGAGGCTTCTTACTAGCAACTAGGGGAATAGCACTTTTAGGGCATTTCCTTCCATAGGGACTGTTAACACCATGTTTTCTTACGTACACATAAAATATTTTGTCAGTATTTTGACACGCCAAATACCAGTGAACATGAGGTATGACACAAAAAAGTTTAAAGGGATACTGTCATGGGAAAAAATTTTTTTTGATAGTGCTGCTCCAGAAGAATTCTGCACTGAAATCCATTTCTCAAAAGAGCAAAAAGATTTTTTTATATTTCATTTTGAAATCTGACATGAGGATAGACATATTGTCAATTTCCCAGCTGCCCCCTAGTCATGTGACTTGTGCTCTGATAAACTTCAATCACTCTTTACTGCTGTGCTGCAAGTTGGAGTGATATCACCCCTCCCTTCCCTCCCCCCAGCAGCCTAATTGACATCTGACCGACTTTCGGCCAGATATAGATCGGTAATGCCCGTGGGAGGGCCCCATGAAAGGGCCAATAAGCTGCTGACTTGGTCTGTCAGCAGCTTTTATCGGCCCGTGTATAGCCACCTTAAAGGAAAACTATACCCCCCAAACAATGTAGGTCTCTATAAAAAGATATTGCATAAAACAACTCATATGTAAAACCCTGCTTCATGTAAATAAACCATTTTTATAATAATAAACTTTTTTAGTAGCATGTGCCATTGGGTAATCATAAATAGAAAATAGCCATTTTAAAAAATAAGGACAGCCTTCTGGGATCCTAGGATCCAACGGTGCACACAAACATACCAAACAAACTATAAAGTTAGGTCACATGAGCCACATGTGTCTTTTGCTTCCACACTTCTTCCTGTTACAGTTAGAGTTGAAATATTTCTGGTCAGGTGATCTCTGAGGCAGCACACAGACCATCACAAAATGGTGGTTCAAGGTAAGAGAAGTAAAAGGGCAATATTTACTTAAATATATATTCCATTTTGGTAAGATTATTTAGTATGTCACTTAATTTGATATAAACTACCTGTTGCTCAAGTATTCATTTTAGGGGTATAGTTTTCCTTCAACTCAAGATAACAGCTGCCTGGTAGATGTAAGAACATCACTCAATAGTAAAAACCCATGTCCCACTGCGTACTATTCAGTTACATTGACAAGGAAAACAACAGCCTGCCAGAAAGCAGTTCCCTCCTAAAGTGCTGGCACAAGTCACATGACCAGATGTTTTCTTTCAAACACATGATTATTTAATACTGCCTGATGATTGGTTGCTAAACCTTTCACCTTTTATTATCCAGTATAATTAACAACAGCTGTAGGACAGGTATCTTGAAAATGGCACATGCATTTCTGAATTGCAATTCTTCCAAAAGAGAACTATTTTTGTTGAAATATTTGATTTATTTTTACAGGTACAGAAATTAACAAAAATGTTTAAGAAGAAAGCAAAAGAAGAAAAAGAGTCCCCAGTCCCTGATGCTCAACAAAATGGGGAGCTGCCCAATTCTGGTCCCATCATTTATTACATCTATGAATCAGAGGAAGAGGAGGAAGAAGAGGAAATTGAACCTCCAGAGCCTCCAAAGCCAGTCAATGACAAACCACACAAGTTCAAGGATCATTACCTTAAAAAGCCAAAGTTCTGTGATGTGTGTGCTAGGATGATTGTATGTAAGTTATATTTAGGTTCTGCCCTGGGTACTCTTGTTTCTTTCATTCACTATCTTAAAGAACAAGTAAACCTTTTTTTTCTATCTGTAAATTTGCTCTAAACAGCCCCCCAGATTAATGTACCTTAGTCCCTGCTGCAAGTCTGCTCTGGTTTCTGTGTAATCAGCAGCTTGTTTCCTCTTCTTCCTGGTGCAGAGTGAAGCCCCGCCCCATAGCTTACTGAGCTGACCTTATCTCTGTGACTAGTCCTGGAGATCATTTGCATACTATGACATAGCAGAGACCAGTGTGTGCAGCACCTTTTGCTTGGGGAAACTAGCTTACTAATGAAACACTGGCTCCCTCTTCCTCTCTATTGTGGAACAGCAGCAAATGGACTGCTCAGTAAACTAAGGGGCTGGGCTTCACTCTGCACCAGGAAGAAGGGGAAACAAGCTGCTGATAACACAGAAACCAGAGCAGACTTGCAGCAGGGACTAAGGTACATTAATCTGGGGGGCTGTTTAGAGCAAATTTACAGAAAGAAAAACATTTACTTTTCCTTTAAGGGCAAAATGGGAGTTTACATTAGTCCATATGTATCATGGCAATACAAGAATGATGAGACTTTACTATCCATTCTCACTAGGTGGCAGCTTGACCCAACATTATAGATAAAAATAATTGTCTCTTCATTCTCCATACACAATTGTGTAGTGACTGAGGCCAGTTCATTTGTGCATTAGCAAGAATATTATAACTAGATGAATGCACCCTAAATCCCAGTTGCACCAGTCTGTTCTAATAAAACATACAGTCACATACAGACCAATGTTCCCTATCTTTATACAAAATCTCCTGTGATGTCCACAATTAACTGCATACTGGGGGCATAACTTGTGTGCAAGTGTGTATATTGTGCATATTGTGCATTTATTTGTAATATGCAATGTAGTGATGGGCGAATTTATTTGCCAGGGGCGAATTCGCGGCAAATTCACGGGATTCGCAAAACGCCAGTGAAGATTCGCTAAAAAAAACCAGTCGCGCGTCGTTTTTGACTCGACACAACTCGCGTTGAAAACGACGCAACAAAAACGTGTCGCGACTCGTTTCGCGAATTTTTTCGCCAATTCGCGAATTTCGCTGGAAATTCACTAATTTTTCGAGGAAGCGAAACGGGGTAGATTCGCCCATCACTAATGCAATGTTAAACTGGAATTATTAAATATCTGTAAGTTTACGTTACTTTACCTAATTGCTACAAACTGCAGAGGTGGTATTGTCAGAGTCTAATTCTAGTATATAAAGCCCGATATGAGCTTTGGGGTTCAAGCAGAGCAGTAGTAGTGCTGTATGGGCTGTGCATAATGGAAAGGGTTAGTGATGGGCATATCTAGGGCATTTTGCTGAAAACTGTGAAAAAATTGAGAAATGCCACTGGTGTCCTGTTTTGGACGCGGGGGTCCATTTTTGGACGCCAGCGATTTTCCGCCAGACGGATTTTCATGGGCAAATTTATTTGCTGGCGGCGAATTGCTGGAATTAGGCCTGGCTTCTCCTGCCCCATTTTCTAAAGCATATCCTCCTTTATCCTGCCTTTCCATCTGGGCACCCTAAAGACCAATAACATGAACTAAATGGGGCTCCAAATAATCATCTCAAAGTAATAATACCTGTAGGCATAGGGTTCTGTTATCCCAGTACCCTAAGGTTTCATTCCTTGTTGCCAAGCCTTATATATATGATAACATTCTTACTCTTCTCATTAGAATATTGTCATTTAGTATCAATTTCACCAACTGAGCCAGGAAAATACCAGGCAGAGGCAACACTACTTTTATATAACTTGCTGTTAAAGAGATCCTGTATACCATTCCTAAATAACCTGAAAAAAACCCTCCAGAAAGGAGGGTGAACAACCCCTTTAAAAGAGATTTCAAGGAAAAATAGTTCTCTTTGCCAGTGTCAGATATATATATGTGCATTTATATCACACAGGAAAGTTGCACCAAACAGGACCTGGGGTGGAATTTGCCTTTAAATAACATGTAAAGAAATGAAGTTGACTTTGATTGGTTACTGTTACACAGCGGGGCGAACCTAGTGTTAGTGTATAACTATGATTTAAATAAACCCTATAAAACAGTTATTCCGTTGAATAAATAAATAGAAGGATGGTGATATATATATATAAACCTTTTTTTCTTTCTTTAAAGTAAATAACAAGTTTGGATTGAGATGCAAAAACTGCAAAACCAACATTCACCATCACTGCCAGTCCTATGTGGAGTTCCAGAAATGCTTTGGGAAGATTGTAAGTAATGACAACCACCTGTTGTTCTACTTCTTGTGTTTATATAAGGAATCTGGTCGTTTATAGTTTAGAATCAATGAAGTTAATTCATCATGGAGTACAGCTGTGGGCCCATAAGTTTAAGATCCTAAACTACCTTAGCTGGGTGCCGTTTATATAGTTTAGTGCACTTAGTGCCAAGTAACTGCTTTGTGCCCTGTGTGCTGTGGTATCTCGTATGCTCAGTGGTAGCTGGGGATCTGGCATTGCACCCAATCAATAAGATTATTCAAGGAGATGCTGTAATGTTCACCCCTGGGATGCCACCCAGCAGATATGCGCCATCGCTCTTTCCCAAGCCATCATGCCTGTCCAGCTTAAAAGTAAAGCTTCAATGTTCCTTTAACAACAAAAAAATATGCCCTTATGACATTGGCTATAGTTTCTGTATTATTTTCATATGACTTTAAATGGGAAATGAAAGTTACCTTACCCTAAAAAAAATGTAGTGGTGATGTCCTCCTACCATGATTGCTTAATAATGGATCCCTGATCTTCAGTTTCTCTATTCTCCATACTTCTTACAGCCTCCTGGATTTCGCCGTGCATACAGTTCTCCACTATACAGTAACCAACAATACGCCTGCGTAAAGGAACTAATGCCTTTCTGTAAGTGCAGTTAAACCATGGTTTTTATCTGTTGGCTTGTATGTCTGTCTAAACAGTAGGGAATCAGCACAGGAATCAGGTCTCCGTTACAGATTCCCCCAAGTTTCAGTACTTTTTGCAGAAACTGAATTTGGACAACTGGAACCCGTAAAGTTTTATAATCAGAATGGGATCTTTTTTTGTTTAGAGATAATGAAAATTCTTTATTTATTTTCTCAAATTTGAATATGTGAACTAGGGTTCAGATTTATTTCATTATTAGATCAAATATATTGTAATGGCATTTGGTATTTGACCAGCTCCAAATGAAATATATACAATGTATAAAGGGATAATACCATGCAAGATAATTAAAGGCCCATGTGCTTTTATACAGTATATACAGTATAGTAAATATTTCTCCAGTTCTCATTTATTAGAGAACGGGAGAGAATTATTGAAATGAATTTTAAGTTTGAAAGAAGCTCTAGATTTGCAGCCTCTGGTATAAAATGAACATGGTAATTAGTGGGTGTGGCCACACAAATGGGCGTGGTCAAAACATGTTGCCGCTCCTCGCACATCGACTTTTTTGTCCCTCTTTTTATTTCCAAACTGTCAGGAGCCATGGACATGTAATAACGTACCCTCTGCTACTTTGTATTGAATTTCACGGTATTTTAAAAAATCCACAGTAATTATTAGCAGTTCAGCTAGTAGGTTCTCAATACAAAGAATGCCATATAAGTTGACCAGAAGAAAATACATTAACAAAAACAACTAAAGTAAGAAAGAGATAGGAAATCTTTACATAAAATTGTTAAAGGGGTTGTTAAAGCGTAATATTCTGAGACACTTTGCAATTGGTTTTCATTTTTTATTGTTTGTGGTTTTATAGTTATTTAGCTTTTTATTCAGCAGCTCTCTAGTTTGCAGTGTCAGCAATTTGGTTTCTAGGGTACAAATTACCTTAGCAACCCTGCATTGATTTGAATAAGAGACTGGAATATGAATAGGAGATGGACTGAATAGAATGACAAGTAATAAAAAGTGGCAATAATTATATATTTGTAGCCTTACAGAGCATTTGTTTTTAGATGGTGTCAGTGACCCCCATTTGAAAGCTGCAAAGAAACAGAAGAAAATTGCAAATCATTAAAAAACTATGAAAAATAAATAATGAAGACCAATTGAATTGGACTTTCTACAGTATACTAAAAGTTAACTTGAAGGTGAACCGCCCCGTTAAATGAAGAAGCCGCACTGTGTTTTTTTTCTCAATACGTTTTTCTGGAAGATGATCCATTATGGTTCAGGCTGCCAATATAATATTTCTAAAGGTCTGGTGCATTTGAGCATCCCATAAAACTATTTTTAGTGATTGCCTTAATCACTACAACCCCCATATAAACTATTAGCATGATTTAGTAGTTTGAAATGATCTTTAATATAATTCTAATTAGGAGGAAAGAGTGTATTATCTATTAAAGCCCATGAGAAGGTACATGGAAACTAGAAGTGAGTTAGGATATGGAAGGCTGCTGAGACCATAATTATCATATGGAGCACAAGGGAATTGCTGGTTTTAGCACCTTTTTTCAACCCATGCATAAAATAAAAAGAAAAGGACTAAAACCGACTATAGCTATAACCAGTTTTTAATCTACAAAAAAGTAATTCTTAAAATTCAGACATAAGATTATGTTGAACATTGGAGAAGGTGGGTGGGACCTCAGGTCTGCATCAGCCGTCCGGATTTCTTTAATATTTAACCTTAAGAATCAGCCTTAAACTGGCCATAGATGCAAAGTTCCACTCGTTTGGCGACCGGCAAATGAGCGGATCTTTCCCCAATATGCTACAAACTGGCAGCGCCCGATCGGATTAGGACTAGTCAATGGATTTTTGACCGGTCGGTCAGTAGATAATCCGACCTTCCTGATTGATATTGTGTCCAGATATCGGCCAGGAAGACCCGTCGGAAGCCCACATACACAGGCAGATAAACTGTCAAATTGCTCCAAACAACCAATATCGCCAACTTTATCTGCCCGTGTATGGCCAGCATTAGCCTAGTGCAGACATACCCCAGAAGCCTTCTCATGTTACCCAGGTTCTGCCTTTACAGTCCAACAGAACCTCACCATTGGTAAACAATAGTGATGGCCAAATTTATTCGCCAGGTGCGAATCCGCCGCGAATTCCCACGATTCGGCGCGGGCGAATAAATTCGCGAAACGCCAGCTAAAATTCACCTGCCGAAAATGAATTAAAATGATTTGTTCTCTGGCCAGATAGTCACATAACATTCTGTCAAAAAAGAATTGGGTACTTTACCTGTGGCACAACCTGCACCTATTGTAGCAAGGCAAATGTGCAATACAGAAATTGGCAAAGCTTTGTCAACCAGGGTGGTACAGGGGATGCCTGAGTACATACTGCCTGTCCTAATACCAGCTACATCAATACATGTATTTAGAAATGCTGCCCTGGATATGCTCGGCGCTTATTCATATGTTTCAGTTCATCTGTTTGTAGTCAATAAACCTTCTGCAAAAGAGCATGGGATCAGTGCAAGAGTGAATCGAGTTACTACAGTATGTAACTGTTACAGAATTTGCACATAAATCTCTGTCGGCTCTCCTCTATCATCCTGCAGATTGAAAATGAGAAAATAAATGATAGAAAAAGTAATCATTTTATTGACACAGCAGGTGCGTGGTGTCGCTGGGCTGCAGAGGTCTCTCCTGATTGTTTTTGTATTACCAGCACCCACCTATGCAAGAAGATAAATGACAGAACAAAACCAATTTCACAGGAGCAAACGATCAATATCTGTTCCGAGCAGTGACCACAGGGTGGCATTATGGCATTGCTAGTTTCACATCAACAATGCTTTTTCAAAATGCTAGGATTAGATCAGGAATGTGTATGTATATATTTATATGTATTAAGGACTAGGAATTCAATTAAATTATCCAGATTAATAAAAGCAAATATCATTTTAAGGCTGATAATCCATGGGGAGCATTATCCATTGGATTATTTCAACTGGCAGATCAGCTACTGCCTTTCCCAAACACCCCCAACACTGGAACATGCTGGAATAGCTAGGCAGAACATATTTCTATATGTGCATTGAGCAATAATCTTTTTACAACACTTTCTCAATAACAGATAGACAGAGCTCCTACAGGAATGTAGTGCTGAACACCATTTAGATGCCCAGTAATGTACTGCCATGTTGTGCAACTGCAATTTTTTGTTTTATGGAATGGATGGTAGAGTCAGGCTTCAGAGAACTAATGTATCTCGTCTTTTTTTTTCGGCTCACAGCTGCTGCTAACCGTACGGATCCGGTTTTTGATACCCTGAGGATAGGGGTCATAATGGCAAATAAAGAAAGAAAGAAAGGACAGGATGACAAGAAGAATGTAAGTAAACATATGAGTTAGATAAGTTAGTGTTCAGTACTTATTTGTGTAGTTTTAGGGCAGAGACACACAAGCATATTCGGACAAATCTCCTCTTCTTCGGAGCGACTAATCTCTCCGAACTGCCTTCCCGCCGACTAGAATGGAAATTGCCGGTGGGATGGCACTCGGAGTGCTTAGTTTTCTGAAGTCGCCAGATGCTGCCTCACAAGGAAACTTCGGGGGACTTTGAAAAAAAAAGTGCTCCCATTGCCAATCCTGCCGGCGATTTCCATTATAGCTGGCGGGAAGGCAGGGAATGGCACTTCAAGGTCACACGAGAAGATTCGGGGACTAATCTCCCGAATCTGCTTGTGTGTTTCTGCCCTTACAGAAAATGAATAGAACATGAATACAAACTTGAGAAAACATGTACTATACTGTATCATCATAATATAAGGATTGTACACAGTGGAACAAAAGTAAGTCAAGTAAAGAGAGTGAACTGACATCAAAGAGTTAAAGACTTACACTCCAATTACTAACATTTCTTTCACGAATAATATTTTTGTCTCTAGAAATGTGTGACTTCTTTTATTTCTCTAAAACCCCAAATTTGAGATCCATTAAATGCAAAAACCACAAAAAGCTCTAAGCAGTCTTCGTCCTGTAGGAGTCAATGGAAGTTGTGCTGATCCTGAGCCATTCAGCCATTCAGTTTTGGATTCAGTTTTTGTCCGAAAAACTCAAATTTAAGTTCTAGAGATTTTCATATTTTTATTTGGATCTTTCAGGTTTTTTTCCATTCATATTTTTTTTAGATTCAGATCTTTTAATAAATCACATACGTGGTTATAAAGAAAATGAGTTTCAAAAACCTCTACAACTTCTAAATTCGGAATGTTGATACATGAACTTCTTAATCTTTATTCAGTATATACCCCATCATGAAACTGTATTTAACCTTACAGGTCATTTAAAAAAAAAAAAAAAAACAGTAACTTTCCATTTAAAATTGCATTGTGCTGAGGAATGTCTGCCAGTGCTGGTATGAGACTATTAGTTGCATTATTCTGCTTTATCTAGCCTATGCTTGATGAGGAACCTGAGGAACTTCCACCAAAACCAGAAGAAGGAAAGCAGGAAGGAGGTGAGCACAACCCAAAATTTACTGAGGAGTCAATGAGCTTCAGTAGACATTGTATTAACTTGAAATGATTTTTCATAAGAACTGTAACTCTTCAGTTACTGCCGTCCCTGATAGCTGAGACTCTCTGGGGATACTAGGAGTGACAGTTCAAGAGTTGATAGTTTGCAGATTGGTGTGCCTGCTATGCTATCATCTTCATTTCTTATTTTCATAACTGCAGCAGCCCTATCATACATATGTAATGTAGGCAAGTAATTTAAAGGTAATGGCTGCTTTCTGCAATATTATCCCTAATAGGAAGGTCAGCGTTGTAATCTCACCAAAGGTCCATTTTTGTTTTCTCTTCTCTCAGAGAAAATAATGAGCACCAGTGATAAATAAGTAAATATCATTCCAAGACCAGTGTGTTATATGTTTCTGAAAAGAAGTGGGAGGAATTAGAATGGAGAGTGCGTCATACTTTAAGTGCCACCTTTCATGTTTTAACATGTTCTCTTGTTTAATTCTAGACGTGCCTGATGGGGACAAGAAAGGTGACAAGGGTGGACAGGATGCTAAGGTATTTATTAGTATGTGGTACTAGTAAAGCGTTACCTTATAAATAACACGTTCCTTCTCCCAAAAAACGAATGATCTTTATACAGTACATGAACATAATTGCCAGTTTGTAGTGGACTGAACTTTTCATACTCTATAAAATACCCAACCAGTCCTATGAAACAACAAGGGGAGTTCTCTCCCGAAATGTGTAAGGCCATGTGGATCCTTCCCTTTTTGGAATAAAAATTCTTATTGTATCCGAAGTGCTGCCTGTTCTACTCCAATTTCTACTATGAAACAACTGTTTTGTCACTGGAAAATGATCCACTGTAGTGTTGGGTGAATCTATCCCATTTTGCTTCGCCGAAAAATTGGTGAAATGAGTCGCGGCACGTTTTTTGACACGCGTCACGTCGTTTTTGACGCGCGTCGCTCATTTCCGGCGTGCAACTCGTTTTTTTTTTACGCCGGCGAATTTCCGCCGGCGAATCGTGGGAATTCGCGCCGGGTGAATAAATTTGGCCATCACTAATCCACTGAACCCATGGTTTTCAGAAGTATCCAAATATCACATTTTTCAGATAAATACCAACCTGAATGTAAAGTCTACACTGCATATCCATACATGAGAAGAGTTAAAAAATATGCACAATCCATTAATAAAACTTGTACAAGAAAAAAGTGGTCAAGAACTGTAACATCACGACCTGTGATTAACTAAATCCTCCCCGTTTTGCTTTGCTGAAAAATGTGTGAAACTGCTGAAAGATTTGCCAAGCACAAAACACTAATCATTCAGGTTAGAAAATGTTCATAGTTCACAGTGAAATGTATCCATTGTCCGATTATTAGCAGGGACAAGGAGGCAGGTACAATTTCCTAGCTTCAACTAGATGATAATGCTTGAAATAGTCATTTTTTGTTGAAGGACAAATCGTGCATTTAAATGGTCTTTCCAGGTCATACGATAACGAAAATATCTTTTAAAACTCTTAAAATCCATGGCCACCTTTAACGAACCCCCCAAAATGATATTCCCCTGTAATGCCGAGCATCCTTCTGCACACAGTTAACACATCTATTCTTATAAAGATGTTTTCACGCCATTCACTAACAAAGTGACAATTTTGTCTATCTTTGCACACATGGACCAAACCATCTAATCTATTTTACATTTTAAAAGTATTATACGCTTGTATTGTTTGAGTGTTGGGAGTGCAGAATAAAGTTAACATTGTATTGTATATACATAGCCTTTTCTGTTGCCTGCCAGATGCAAGGGATATTTAGCTGAGTTTTCTTCTTCATGAGCTGCTGGGTTTTGTTCTGTATCAGAGAATGTTTCACTGTCTGGCTTAAACTCTGGAAGAAAAAAACCACAAGATGTACATTTTTTAGAAAGTGGCAAACAGGTTCACACTTCAGTTCATGTTACTTTCAGAGGATTCTTTCAACAATCACATTTCTTGCTCTGCTGAAGAAAGTTTTGGAAATACAATCTGCAGGGAGAAATGTTTCCGTTCACTTGCTCAACTTGAAAAACAAACACAAAAATATATGAACTTGGGCCATCCCCGTAAATTCACGTAATTTGTTAAGCATTGGTATTTCATGATATAGATGGTATGTTTTTATGTGAATTTATGAATCTTACAAAAAATATATGTTTAACATCTGGAAGATCAGCTATTCTAAAGGCCATTTGCTATGAAGATCCAAATAACAGAAAGAACCCTTATCTGGAAAACCTCAGCTCCTGAGCATTATGGATAACAGGTTCTATACCTGTATAACAGTGATCCCCAACCAGTAGCTCGCGAGCAACATGTTGCTC
>CM044433.1:144191841-144209499 GCA_024363595.1 Xenopus borealis | reverse complement strand
AATGCATTATATTTTTATTACTTTAAAACATTTTCATTTTTTGATGTTACTGGTCCTTTAAGTTCCAATAGGTCTTGACATGGTGTAGGGTTCCTGGAGTTCTCCGGCTCTTTAATAAAGGACTTCCCTATTCTCATTTGCTCCTGTGCGTCTTGGCAACTGCTAGAGCTCTACAACCCTGAGTTTTGACAACTTTCAAAAGGGGTCTTTGCGCCTATAACAAATGATTTTTCTATACATTTTCTATACATTAATGTTTCCTATACATTACTATACATTAGCTTGTGCACAACAGCACATGTGCTCCATGGTACTAAAGTGAACCATATCGCTGAAGTCAAGAAAGAAGGAAAGCTGATGGCACTAGATGGTGCTAGTGTAGTATTATTCAACATTGGTTCATGAAGGAAAACTTTACCTCTTGCGTATTGTTTCCAAATGAAAGTGTGGCTGTTTTTGATAAATAGTCGGGCCATCTGCTCTCTCAAAACACATTAATACAAAGAGCATCTGCTTTCCTTGTCAGCTTTTTAATCAAACTGCCATAGATCTTGCAACCTGGCTGAACACCTCACCCTCTCCCAGAGCAATACAATTCAGAGTAGAGATACCATGGTGTTAATGACTGAGCTCTGACCTACCAGCAGCTGCTAAACCAACCATACACTTATTTCACAGATTTACAGTGTAGGTTCATGCTGGGATAAACATTAGGAATCATGGTGTTTAAGAAAATATATACAACAATAAAATCTACAACCTCCTCTCTCTTCCCTAACTTTATATTTACAACCCATTCAAACTTTCCATGACAATATAAATGGCATGTGTTGCCAAAAAATACAGGTCAGTAGGTCAGAACTAAAGGCAACAAATCACTTGTTTCTATTGTATTTATTCTGTAACAAGATGTGTTTTACTATTGTCTGTTTTCACATCCTGCTATTCTGCAATAGGACCCAGTCTAAAAATGTCCATTTTTAATTATATTTGCTTCTTTATCCCCATTCCTCTGGATTACCAATGCCATGGGTTTGCTTTGAGTGGCAATAACATTCCTGGCACTGAGGGGCTGATTTATGAACATAAAGTAGGTGGTAAATTGCACAATTGCAGTTGTATATAGCAAGTCTACAAGTTGGAAAATCAAAGCAAAGACCCAATAATAACTACAGGTAACTTCACTTGTACAATGTGAAAAATGAAGCCACAGAAATTACATGGGCAAAATTGCTGTATGTGTCTGTGCCACTTTTTTTTTTTACCGGAGCCTCCTTGGAGGTTCAATCTTTCAAGAGGCCCTCTTTTAGCTAATAACAAGATATATGGAGATGACAGCCAGGTTCTGTACAGATCTCTGGGCATCTTGGCCACATCTGCTCTGGGGTGGATTCAGGTGACCATATCATAGTACTAGAACATCTAAGATATCAAATAAGATTTAACACCAAATCTCACCCTAAGTGACCTTTGAGATGGTCTCTGGTGTAGCTGAGAAAATATAAATTTTTCCTAAATGTCACCCAAAATGGTTTTTAATTTAAGCTCTCGCCACTGCTCCCAGACCTACCAAAGTACCAGCACCACAGTTGAAACCACTGCTTTAAGCCCTTGAAGTCTTCAGCTGGACAACCCTGTCCAAAAGAGAAGAAGAAGAGCAATATTGATCTGCCTTATCCCAGAGAGACACAGAGAAAAGGGGGGAGGAGAGATGAGAAAAAGGGGAGGGCAATGTATTTGCACAAATATAGGTCACTTGTCCACAGCAATTACAAAAGTAACAGAAAAAAATGATTGTATACCTGCAGTCCAGGATATTCTTAAGCTGGCCATACACAGGCTGATAAAAGCTGCCGACTGACTGAGTCGGCAGCTTAGTGGCTTGTGTGTGGGGCCATCTGACTGGCTTCCCTGATCAATATCTGGCTGAAAGTTGGCCAGATGGCCCCATGGATCATGGCCGCTGCCCGTATTGTCTCCTTTATCATCTGATCGTTGGGCCCTAGGGACCACAATTGGTTCAGCCTAATATTGCCCATCTCAATGTGGGCGTATCGGGGAGAGATCTGCTTGTTTGGCAAAATCGCCAAACACGCAGATCTCTATGTGTATGGCCACCTTTAGGACTACAGAACAATAACAATGTAGGTATTAAAAAAAACAGCAACTACAATTACTACCCCTGGGCCAATGAGAACACATCCCTTCCCTAGCACATAAACTTCCTCACAGTAGTAAAGCCTTATTTGCCCTACACTAGTATAACATCTTGGCTCAGCTATTTCATTGCCATAGGATGCTGGCACTTTATACAGAATCAGTGCTCCTCACTTTTCGTTAAAACCTCACAAGTGATACTTTGTAAACACACAATAATATAAAACAGCAAATCTAGCGAATTTGACTATATATTAGTCTGATTTAAAAAAGAAATCCTTTTTCTTTTTACATACTGATAGCTTGGACATAGTAAAAGCCGTGAGCTCATTTTGTAATTAGATTATGTTTTATGTATGAAATATGCCTGCTCATTCATAAAATATTATCTAATGAAGCGACAATTGCTTATTCATAAAATATTAGCTCATCAAAGTTTGACGCAAGGTTGTGACAAGCAAGAGACTGACTCCTTAGTGGGGGCAAGAATTGATTAGTGTTGGGTGACTCACTCTACTAGGAAGACTGGAGGAGCACAGATCAAGGCTTTCTTCTCTATGCCAACCCTTCTCACAGCACATACATTGTAAGGATTATTTATTATTTCAGCAGATGCATTTATTACCAAGCAATAAAACTTTAACTAAAGCTAAATTGGCCAGCACAGGGAGATGCATAAAACCTTCCCTATGAATGAAAACTATTGACAGTAACTGGTAGAGATGATTGTAGTTTACAGTGTATAATGACTCTATCAAAATCCTTACTCGCATTGGGCAGGGAAGCCTCACCTGGCTAGGTAGGTCAGTGAGGATAGGGCAAACACCAGTGACACTGGGGGAAGGGGTATGGCTAAGATTCAGAGAAAAGGTTGAAAGCCTTTCTGTTTTGGCTGAAGGACAGATAAGCATCCTTCCCCATACTTTTTATTAGAGGGAGAAATTGGGGTTTACAGGTGCCTTGTTCAGGTCAGATGGGACCATTTTATGTCACAGCTCTGGGATGAATGGTTCTCAGAATGGAGAGAGGCTGGTATTCCCTGCTAAGTGGAGTTTGAATTGGTACCACCTTGGGTATTGGTCTCAGCAAGTAGGGTTGTCTCCTTTTATGTCATTAGTCTGGACAAGGTAGGAGTAGGTGATGAGCAGGGGCGTAACTACAAGGGGAGCAGGGGGTGTCATTGCACCAGGGCCCGCTGGAAAGGCTAGGAGAACTCCAATGTGTAATTCATAGGGGGGGGAGCCCGATAAGGGGGCCTGGGTGCCAATCTTGCACCCGGGCTCACCAGCAAGTAGTTATGCCACTGGTGATGAAGTAGATTAGGTGCATGGGTGACATCAGGGGTGAGACTACAACACTGCAATCTCTGATTGGCTGGCCTAGTCACCATGTCATTCAGTTAGAGTCCTGTCCAGATTCCCAAACAGGCAGTTTGACCTGGACCGTAGTCATATGTGGGCCCAGGGGTGTTGGGTCGACCTCACCACTTCCTTTGTGGGTTGTGGATTCCGGTGGAGAGAACAGGCAGAAGAGCTCAACCCAACCCCAACTATACACTGCCTGCTTCTGGCTTCTGGCTTTTGTTTTTATAGCAGCACTTGGGGACTTGGGCTGGGTTTGGGTAACCCACACATCACTGCCAGACAATTCTTACAAAACCAGGCTGTCCAGGTCAAAAACAGACAGGTGGCAACCCTAGTTTGGAGCGAGGCTTAACTCACTTTGCAGATCGGTTCACCCTTTTACATCTGTGTCCAGTTCTAGACTGTGTATCATTGCTACTTACTCTTAATGTATAATGTTTTTTTCAGTTTATTCTTAGGTCAGTGTAAGCTCTTGGTAACGTTCACTTCAATGAAAAGTTGATTAATGAAATGGCCAGATATAAATGTTAGACTTTCAGTGCTGTGAGGGTGCAGGAGTGGGACAGATTCTCTGAACCAGCATCGTTTATTAATTTGATAATAACGTTAAAGGAGAAAACTCCCTAATTAAAATGCACCAGTTAGTGAAATTTTTGATATAGTTATCATCTTTTATGTGTCTTGGCGCCGTCACTTTAACATATAACATACAGCTGGTAAAATAATACAGAGACCCAGAGTGTTTCCAGTCTATGAATTATGTAATATACACAACAAATGAAGTACAATGCAAATGAAAGGAAAGAGAATGGATGATATACAATGTGTAAATGAACAACAGCTGTAAGGATGTCATGCCAAAATGGTTATAAAAACTCTCTGCTTAGTTCTTGTTACCATCTGAAAATGTTTTATTCTTTTACATCTTATCTTATCTTACTGTGGCAATGGGATTATTCTCTTTTATTCGAGGACTTCATGGTAAGGAAGAGGCAAGGAAGTAGGTGGTTTTGACAAGTGCCTTTACAACCTTCCAGGCCAGGGAGGTTACTGTACAAAAAATCAGTGCACTGGGCCCCCCTGCAAAAACATCTTCAGAGGGGCCTGGCACACTTGTATCCTCCTGCCCACTACCCATTCTGCCTCCGCCCCACCTTTGCCCCACCTCCACCCATTTCTTACCCAGACCCGCCCACCCCTTGAGACTTGTTTTCCCCTTCCTCATCGGTAAGAGAGAGCGGCTTGGTTAGGAGGCTTTTTTTTATTAGTTATAGAGGAAGCAGTGCTTCCTCTATAGTAGCACCACTGACAAAAAATCTTGGCACCCCTAGTAAGCCATACAAAGTATGTTGTGGCTTTTTTAAGTTGTGTTTTCTATGGAAAGCTGTACACATAGGGGAAAAAGAGGAGGGATTGATCAATGCACATTCCCTGTTCCCATCATATAAGTAATCTATGCAGTTGCATGTGTACAAAGACAGGGGTTTTTTAGTTACAAAATAATGATCATAAGATTGATAAGCCACCACACCACGTCAAGGTAAAACCCATATGGCGGTCCCTAACTATTTCTCTCTGGTCAAAATATCAAATGCTCTAGCCTCCCGGCATGAGAGCATTACCTGAAATAAAGGTCTCCCGACCTGGGCATTGGTTTCATCCATTGGGCTTAGTCCTCCCCCGCCATTAGCTTTCAAAGAGGAGAGACAACCTAGACCCCAGATTTGGTATATTTCAGGTAATGCTCTCATGCCGGGAGGCTATAGCATTTGATATTAAATAGTTAGGGACCGCAATACAGGTTTTACCTTGACGTGGTGTGGTGGCTTATCAATTTTATGATCATAATTTTGTAACTAAAAAACCCCTGTCTTTGTACACATGCAACTATATAGATTAGACAGGGGACCAGGGAATGTGCATTGATCAATCTCTCCTCTTTTTCCCCTATGTGTATAGTTAATTTGGCCAGATCAGTAGCACTTCCATTTTATTTTAGTACATTTTTATTTAGCTATGGAGTGCTCCCACAACCTTTCTTTCTTTCTTTTTTGCACTTTCTTTTTTGCATTTTCTATGGAAAGCTGGCAGCACAAAATGATACTTAATACTGTTTATGTTGTGTTAATGAAATGGCAGCGAGTCTTTATTGTGCCGTTCAGGAAAAGTTAAATAGACCTTTGTCAGATTGTGTAGTATTCTCTAGGGGGCAGATATACTAATGGGTGAAAAAACCTGCACTCGTTTCCTGAAGCTGTACCACTCTGCCCATTTGGTATTGACCCAGCCTGTGATTCTGACTACTCTCCTTGTTCTCCATTTCTGTATAATGTGAGGGTCCCTTATCTGCCCAGAACTCTCTCCCTGGTCCTCTCATAATAAGACCTAACAGCACCTGAGTAGCAGAAGGCTTCTCCCGAATGAAATGTGGTTGTTATAGGCAGAAAGCTGTGACCGGGACCTTAGGGTTTGTTCTGGGTTTGGGATACCAGTTGTAACACAAAGATAATGAGATCCAAATGTCCACGGCCATTTATGTTCTGAATACACAATTTATGGCAAAAGGAACCCACATCATAGAAAACTACTTAAGACTAACCCACATCCATCAGCCTTTTGTAATAGGTATACCATCAAAAAATGAATTACAGAATAGAAATAGTGTTTATCCTAAGAAAAGAGTGTCTTCGTGCTTGGCTGAAAGTCCTGCAGTCCTTCCTTGACTCAGACCACCCCTGGTTGGTTTTAGTTTACCACGAACTGGGTTTTTGGCTTAGTGCTACCAAATTTTAATTGATGTACTGTATGTAGCATCTTTTATAACAAGAACACTTTTCAAGGTGACTCGGGCACTATGAAAAATTGCAACAAAAGTTGACTAAGCCCCAGCGAGGAATTTCTGAGATCCATCCTGTACTGTCTGCCATTGACTTCTTAATGTGTCTGCAGGGAGTCTCTGCCATAGGTTGATATATTGATGATCTGAACAATGCTCGCATTAAAGCAGGCACAGATTATATATTTGAACAGCCTGATGGTATAGTGCTAGAGTTTCATAAGGCATTTTAAAAAAAATTATGAATCATGTGTTACTACAATTACTACAATACCCAAGGGAAAAAAATGGGATAATCAGTTCTATGATATCATTTATTGAACCAACATAAATAAGTGTATAGGGCACTTACATATTCCTTATGCAAACATGCCAGTGTATTAAGGAGCTGAAAAAAATTATATATATATACTGTATGAACCCAAAATGGGGAACTATATCACTGCTGCTGAATACATTAATTCACAAATAAATAGAATACTAATATGCATTTTAAAAGCCATCATAGTGGAAAACTTACCTTTTTTTAGTTTTACATTTACAGCAAATCCCCAAAAAGTTGGTGTTTCTGCCTTGGCTCAGTGGGCAAATTAGCACCTGGGCAGTAACTCATGGCACTCAGATGATTGCTTTTGGTGCCCAACCTGCAGCTGGCTGAAAAAGCTAATCACTGATTGGTTGCCATGGGTTATTGCCAAGGTGCAAATGTGCCTAGTGTTTATTAATGAGCCCAGTTGTATTCAAGTACACCATTGGTGAATCTCCATTTTCAAATTACAGAATGGTTAACATTTTTAGTGAAACCCATGGGGCATATTTTTATGAAAATCTGAATTTGTGAATTTTCAAGTGTTTTTTAATGAAAAAAACTCACCACACTTGACTGTGTGCTTTTTTAGTAAACAACACTTGCATCTTGAAAACTCAATTGTGAAAAAAAACACAACCACAGCAAAATTGCACCCTACTCACCATTTTTAGCGAGTCTGCCGAATTTTTGCATGGGTTTTTCCTAGTGTTTGCTTACAACTAGGCAACGATCGAGTACATTTGAGTTTGTGAGTTTTATAAATGTATTTTATCCTCCTGAAAAATGCCTCTCAATATGTGATTTGCTTATGCCAGGCAAAGTTATGAGAAAGGGGGTTCAGGTACAGTCAATATTGCTTTAATAGCAAATTCAACTTGTATTCACACACATTGCATGTTAAAATATTCCAATACAGTCCCAGCACAGTGAAATCTGTCTATCACAGGAAATCCAGTGGATTCTGAATTGTTTTGGAGATCCGAACATTCGTTTCAACGTTTTTTGAATCACTCAGTGGCTATTTTCATTTGTGCTTTTTATAAATTGATCTTTAAATACCTTCCATGTCATTTGTGATGTTAGAGAAAATTAGTTTATTTATGATTTCAAAAAGCTCTAGTAAATGGGCTTCCCGGTGTACTTCTCTTTCTCATACCAACCCGGCCTCCCTTCTTATAGTCTGGCACTCTATAATCATTCCCTCTTGAGTTATTTCAAATATCCCAGCATGAACTAACAAAATGATGGAGCAAGTTTATATTTACATAACATATTTGGACAGACGTAGTCCATAGCGAGAACTGTACTTGTAGCTTGAACCAATAACTTCAGAGCTGTGTATCAGAATCACACTTGCGGATGTTAATTCTTTAACAGAGGAGGTCAGTACAAATACATCTGTCCAGGCTGTGCACACATGTGATGTATGTATTGTGTTGTCTATTGGAATCTTTACTTTAGTGCTCAAGATGGGTATTCTGAGAAGACCTCATCTTGAATGGTCTCTTCTTGGCCAATGGACATATTATAGAAACATCTGCATATATCTATATATAAGCTGCATTCTGTCTTATTTTCATACTTATGTGCTCATGCTCCTAATTGCATAACCATTACATGGCAACTAATGTTAAAAGAAATACAAATTAGAAAAGAATCTGTTTTAAATATCACCTTCCCTATTAGTGCTGTTTTTCTCCCCATTTCTGTCAGAGGGAACACAAGAGGTTGCTGCAGTACATTTGCTCCTATAATTTATCCAGTTTGCCAGAAATGACTCATATTTCTCGCCTTACCCTTTTCATGTTGCAATGAACACCCTTTAAATCAATTAACTAATCACTCTGCCCTCCTTGTTTCCCTTTCCCCATCTATTGATCTGTTGTGTGTATTTCTCAGTTCTCTCACTACTCCCTGATTATCAGTTTGATTTTCATACTATGTTCAGTTCTTTTTCTCATCAAGCTTTTAACCATTGTGTGCTATGAGACACTGCTCATGTGTGCTATAATCTGCAGGGATAAGGGCTCCTACACACGGGCGTTTTTACCTGCGCTCCCCTGCGTTGCGTTTTGCTGCGTTCAAATGCAGGGGAGCGCAGGTATAGACGCACTCAATTATTTTCAATGGGGCTGTACTCACACGAGCGCCGAACGCAAGAAAAATGCAGCATGTTGCGTCTGAATCTGCGTTCGGCGCTTACACGCGTCTCGTGGGTACAACCTCATTGAACAAAATGAGATGCATCTAGAGCGCAGGTCAAAAATGCCCGTGTGTAGGAGCCCTAAGGTAGGAAGCCATACATCTCAGCCATTCACAGCCCTAGTCCTATGGTTTAGGTGATAAAACATAAAGTGCTGTATATTTCCATTCTTTATGAGGAATATTGTCAGAATTAACCATTGATTACCAATGCATATCAACAGGACCTTGCTGGGAGTCTTAGTAAAGCAAGGAAACATGGATTTTGCCATTGCTGTTGTTATAATGTCAGCAAATTCCACACTGCGTATCTTGTCGGCGCTAAATAAATAAATAAATATGTGCAACTTTATGCCTATTTGAATGTTCCTTTTCCACTCAGAGGAAGAACACAGGTTTCTCCATGACTTTGACTATTGTCATTGTAGGGGGTGGAAGAAAGCATATATTGTTTTATTAACGGGCAAAAGTATTATCCCCAACCAAAGCTGAGGGCTAATAGAGCCCACACTCCGGTTGGGGGTAACAGTATTTTTTTTAAAATTTGCCCCCCTGCCAGCACTAGAACACGCACACATATAGCGCATGCTCCTATTGTGCTTCTGATGTCACGTGCATGCACATAATGAGCAAGTTCACTTATTATGCTTATGTGTGTGTCCCAACATGGCCGCTCCTACCGGGCGCTCCCTCCTGGTGCGGGTGGCCTAGCGCTGGTGGGGGCAATTTAAAATAAAAATAAAAAAATACTGTTACCCCCAACTGGTTGTGGGATCTTTTAGCCTGCACTTTTGGTTGGGGATAATATATTTGCAGAAATTTTTTAAAATGGTGCAAAATACCAAAAAAATATTTTTACGCGCACTACTCACAGTGCACCCCAGTCCAGGTGCATTGGAATATACAACATAGCTCAACTTTGAGGTTCTTCAAAAAGAAAATGTAGCTATTAAATTAGTAAAAGTAAAAAGACATTTATTTGGACGACAGACAAAAGCCCGGGCTTTTGTCTGACTCCAAAAAACTCACTTGTGGTTGGGACACCAGACAGCTTTTTATGCCTGGAGGATGACAGGTCCCCTCAATGAACCCATAGGATTTTTAATCACCAATATGAATTCCTGCAACTTAGTTGCCCTTAGAGGAAAAGGAAACCCCCAAATCTAAAACCTGGGCAAACAATAGTCCCCTTCTATACATTATAGCATCTTTAGCTTTAGTAAAAAGATTTACTATGTATTTGGAACTCTCAACTCCCTATATTCCTGTTTCTGATCTTTTCATAATTTGGATCTACAAAACAATTTAACCATGAAATAAACCCAACAGGATTGTTTTGCCTCCAATAATGTTTTACTATATCATAATTAGGAACAAGTACACAGTACTCTTTTATTATTACAGAGAGAAAGGGAATTATTTGTAACATTTTGGTTAAAATTGACTCTATGGGAGACGGGCTAATTCAGAACTTTCTGTATAATGGGTTTCTGGATCACGGATCGTATGCCTGTACGTGTACATCGGCCCCTCCGTGCTGTATATCTATTGTATGCTAATTTCACTGCAGTCATATTCGTGCCTATTGCACAATGCCATTCAATTTCTTCCTTTAGAGAAGCATGTTGTTATAATTATATTTTTTTGGTATTTGCTGCCTCGCTTTTAACTGCATTTCATCTGGAGGAATTGATCTGAGCACACTTGGTTTGATCAAAGGCTGACAAAGCGGCAATGGAAAGTGGGCCTGTCACCTCCTCACCCGGCTGCTGAAATATTTATCACAGACCTGTGTCCCTAGTCATGAGAATGTAGCTCTGTCATGTCATGCCCTGTCTCATCCCGGCTTCATTTGCTCCTTATTCTTTCTCATTGAATTCCCTTCCCCAGGTCTGTTACACAAAGACATGTGGGAAACACTTTCACTCAGGACGAGCATGTTGGGTTCTTTGCATTTTCAGCTGCTTCTTTTACCTGGATGTTTAACATAAGTCAAAGATGAAATAATTAAAAACGTGTTCCTAGACGGCTGTCTTGTGATCAAGGTGCTTTACTAGTGTTACTAATTAGTGATGGGCGAATCTCCCGAGATTCGCTTCGCCGAAAAATTCGCGAATTTCTAGTGAAATTCGCGAATCGGCGTCAAATCGCGTCGCGTCACGTCAAATCGCGTCGCGTCAAATCGCGTCGCATCGCGTCAAAAACGACGCGACCGCGTCACGTCAAAAACGACGAGACCGCGTCACGTCAAAAACGACGCGACCGCGTCGCGTCAAAAAAAGTCGCGCGACTCGTTTTTTCGGTGAATTTTCGCCAAGCGAAATTTCGCTGGTGATTCGCGAATTTATTCGCCAGCGGCGAATCGCGGGAATTCGCCGCGAATTCGGCCCTGGCGAATAAATTCGCCCATCACTATTACTAATATGATGTATGGTGGATGTGTATGGTTCCGTCATCCAACAAATGTGTCCACCTCTTTTCCAATTAAGAGCAACCTGCTTGTTAGCTCTATCCAGTCATGTTTTTCATTGGATTTACATATATGTATGGGATCCGTTATCCACAACCCATTATCCAAAAAGTTCCACATTCTTAAAAGGCCGTCTCCCATAGACTCCATTTTATCCAAATAATCCACATTTTTTTAAATGATTTCCTCTTTTGTAATAATAAAACAGTAGCTTGTATTTGATCCAAACTAAGATGTAATTAATCTTTATTGAAAGTAAAACCAGCCTATTGGGCTTATTTAATGTTTACATGATATTTTAGTAGACTTCAGGTATGAGAATCCAAATTACGGAAAGATTCATTATCTGGAAAACCCCAGGTCTTGAGCATTCTATATAACTTTGTGTGTATTGTAGAATTGCCAGCTCTAAGCAACTTTTCAGTTGGTCTTTATTATTTTATTGTTATTGTTTTGAATTATTTGACTCTTTCCAGCTTTCAAACAGGGGTCACTGACTCCATCTAAAACAAATGCCCTGTAAGGCTACAAATGTATTGTTATTGCTCCTTTTTATTGCTCATTTTACTATCCAGGACCTCTCATATTCATATCCCAATCTCTTATTCAACTCAATGTATGGTAGCTAGGGTGATTTGGACCCTAGCAACCAGATTGCTAAAATTGCAAACTTGAGAGCTGCTGAATACAAAGCTAAATAACTCAAAAACGAATTGCAAATTGTCTCAGAATATCACTCTCTACATCATACTAAAAGTAAATAAAATGTTAGCAACCCCTTTAAGGGCTCCTTTCTATATAAGTTGTTCATCTGTTCCTATAAAGGGGCTCCAAAACAACAGTCTGAATGAAGGTATGGGACCTGTTTTCCAGAATGCTTGGGAGCCAGAGGTTTCTGGGTAATGGATCTTTCCATATTTTGGATCTTCATACCTTAAGGGGCAGATTTACTAAGGGTCGAATTTCAAGGGTTAATTAACCCTCAAATTAAATTTGAATTAAAACCCCTCGAATTCGAATTTCAAATTTGAGGGGTTTAAACGCAATTCGAATTATTGAAAGATCGAATATAAAAAATTTGATCAATCGATAAAATCTTTCGAATGAAATGATTAAATGATTTTAACCATTCGATCAAATTTTTTATATTTTAATTAGTTGCAATGGTTTCTGTGCTGCCATGTAGTAATTATCTGTATTAATCATTAATCAGCCTTATATTGTGACATTTCTATTCTATATGTACTGTATATTGTGAGTGGGTCCCTAAGCTCAGTAAGTGACAGCAGCACAGAGCATGTGAATCAGTGAATCAGCAGAAAAGAAGATGGGGAGCTACTGGGGCATCTTTGGAGACACAGATCTTTACATGTATACTCTCCCCCTAGAGATAACTGCCTGCCATAATCACTTTCGTGGCTCCGATGGGCCCCAAGGGGATGGGGGCCCTGGTGCAGTTGCACCCCCTGCACCCCTGGTAGTTACGCCACTGACTGTGGTTGCCTTGGGCTGGTACAGAAGCACAAAATGTAATGTAACATTTATAGCTACTTCTTTAGTTAAGCTTTGGTTCTCCTTTAAGATAACTTTTAGTATATTATAGAATGTCTAATTCTATTCAATTTCAATTGGTCTTCTATTTTTTAATAGCTTTTGAATGACTCCGCTTCTTCTGCTTAATCTTCACTCCAACTAAAATGGCCAGTTAGGCTACAAAATTATTGTTTTTGCTACTCTATATTGCTCATCTTTCTATGCCGCCCCACTCATATACATATTCCAATGTCTTATTTAAATCAATGCATGGTTGCTAGGGTAATATAGACCCTAGCAACCAGATTTCTAAAATGGCAAACTGGAGATCTGCTGAATAACTGCTGCATAAATAACTCAAAAACCATAAATAATATAAAATGAATAATAAAAATCAACTGCAAATGTCTCAGAATATCACTTTCTACATCATACTCAATGTTAGGTGAACAACTCCTTCAACTCTACTAGAAAATCATACACAAACCCAATAGGCTGGTTTTGCCTCCAATAAGGATGAATTATATCTTAGTTTGGATGAAGTAGAAAATACTGTTTTATTATAACAGAGAAAAAGGAAATCACTTGAAAAAATTTGGATAAGATGGAGTCTATGGGAGATGGCCTTCCTATAATTTGGAGCTTTCTTGAGAACGGGTTTCCGGATAATGGACTCCATACCTGTATAATGTACACTTTTCCATACTGTGATAATGCCTCTTCATATTATACCAGAAACAATTATATTCAAATGGTTTGTCAACAAGGATTCTTAATTTTTAATTTTTTTTTTAATTATTTGGATAAGATGGAGTCTATGGAAGGTGGTTTTTCTGTAATTTGGAGCTTTCTAAACTAAGTTTTTCTGGATCTGTTCAACATAGCAAGTTGCAAAAAAAAAAAATGTGAATCTTCTGTATTCATTCTTTTGTCTCTGAAAGTTCTTCCCAGTGTTGGTTGCATTGTTATTATTCTTTTTTCCTGATAGGACGAAATCAGTGATGAACACAGACCTGGGCACCAGTCCATCCTTCCACAGGACAATTATGAAGTGCCCTATTTTGGAAGGTCTTTAGAGTCCAAAGAGCTCTTCCATCTTTCCTGTGTCGTGTCTTTGTCACATTGGTAATTGTGTCTTCCAACCCCCGGGCTTAGACTTTCTGTACGCGGCACTGTATTAGCCGTTTGATTTCCTTTATGCACCTTTTGTTTAGCCAGCAGCCTCTTCTTGAAAAGGAAAGCAATTGTACTTAAACAAAGCAATCTGCCATCCATCTGCGTGTGGCATGCTCCCTCCTCAAAGTCATGTCAAGGTCACATGGCTCTGATCAAACAAAATGGAAGGGCAGGGATTGTGTTTATTAGTAATCTTCTACTGATGAAGAAGAATGTGGCTCAGTACAGAGGCACTTATAATACAGAGGAGGCAGTAAAGATGTTCTCAGGAAACAAACTTCATAGAGATGTTCTAGGAGTCCATTAACTTGGCAAGTAAATCCTGATAGGCTTGCGTGGCTGAAATCCTAACTAGGGAAAACGTTTTTAGATATCAATTATGCAGAAGATCTTCTGTAATAACAAAACCTCTGTCGTATCAACTATAAGATAATAAAATATATTTTTTTATTCTTTTGTTCTGAAAAATATATGGCGTTTAGATACATATGTGTAACATATGGGCCTAACAGTGAAGAACAATCTTTAAATAATAATATTTATTATTTTATTTTAAATGATATTTTATTGATTTTTATAGAAGAATAAAGCATATAGTACAGTAAGGGCAAGATAGAAATGTTATAAACAAACAATAAATCCATTAATATAGTGCCATGAGCCTTAGAGTATTATACATTTGGAACAAGAAGAAGGATGAGGGGGAAGGAGTGGTGGGTCATTTGGGAAAATGAGTGTTGGGAGGGAAAAAAGGGGGGATGAAACAGGTCAATTTTGGTGGGACAAACCATTAATCAGTGGTGGACAATTCCATCTCTGAACTCCATCCATCTAGCAGAATAGGCAGCAGTTTGGGCAGTGGTTGAAGTGGAGTGTTCCCCAAAACAGAAATGCTCCTGTATTTTTACAGTTTTTTACTGTGGTGGTGGTGGGGTAACATTTTGATTTCCAATGTAATAGTATAAGTAGGAAAGGCTCAGGTGTGGCAGAAAAACTATCCAGGTGAAAACAATACATAAGCTGAGCCATTTGATATATACTGTAGGTCTCTTTTGACCTAGAGATGTTTAGCATCTTATCCCACCAAGGGCAGATTTTGGCGAAGTCCCAGAAGATGTTTATTAGAGAAGCTATATTTTCTAGCCATCGGCAGCATCGGTATGTTCCCATATTTTCTTTAAAGGGACAGGGGTGATAGAGAAAATCTTGGATCCTGCAACATCTGGAGCTGAAGAACAAATTAGTAATCATAGTATGCACCTCTTTCTTCTCCAATTACAATTCTAAATCTCGGAGCCACTGTGCGCTATATCTAAGTCATGTGACATCTGTTTTGGATTTCAGGCTGTTCTAAATACGAGATAAAGCATGGGGTAATCTAGCAAGGACTAGTGTTCAAACACTGATCGTTCAAACTCGAGGTGGCCACCTAGACTGGTGTAGTAATGTTGTATTTGTATAAACTTAAAATGGTCCATATACATGAATGGTTTAATCTTCATGAACTTGGATTTGTCTATAAGCTGGTACTTATCCATAAAATGGGCTCATTGAAGATTGTTATGTATAAGTCAATTATTTAACAAAGGAAAGAGGGTTATTGAGTACTGGGAGTAACAAATCTAAGCCTTGTCCCATTTTGCTATAGTGTTCTGTAAAGTTTGTAAGAGGTAAACTAATGAATTTATTTTAGAATCTACAGGTCATATGCAGGTTTAGCCAGCAGGTGACGTCAAGTCCACCTGTGGAGCCTATATCAGGCAGAACCTTGCTGAGGCACATTCTCTTTTGGCCTAGGAAGATCTAGAGGCAGCAGCCAGACCAAAGTGGCCAGACGTTCAGGGCTCAGGGTCAGGACTAGCTAGAGCATAGCAGTGGCAAGTGAGTTCACTTTAGCAGTGAGAAAGGGCTAGTGAGCACAGATAGCCTGTTGTCCCAACTAGGAGTGACTAGATGGGGGGATAGAGCCCCCGAGGCAATTGTGTGCCTGTGTTAGGGAAGTAAGGGTTTAGGTTCAGGTTTAGATAGACTGGATCTACTTGGGCACTGGGCATTGTATGTAAGGTCATGACAGAGAGAGGAGGAAGGAGGACCCCCTGGAACATCTAACGGCACTGTGCATGCCTGACGGACAGGGCTCCTGGAGGCTTTGATGAGACAAGTATTGTGTAACTTTCATCATTTGTCCACATCCAGAGCCCTGGTGGTCTTAAGTCTGCCTCCCTGCAAGAAACTGTTCACCAATAAAGTATGTTTGATTCCATCACACCCATGTGAAGAAGATGCCTAATTGTTTTGGCAAAAGCCCTGTATGTACATTTAACAATGGAAAGTGACTGCCAGCCATGGAGTAGTCTCTGTATCTAATTCAACAGATGCACCATATCGGCCCATAAGGTAAGCATGGTGAGTCCATTGCAGAAAAATGTAAGTCACATCTTATTACATTAGGCAGTACTATTCCACACACACACACGTATATATTTATATACTGTATATCTTCTCTGCATTCGCCTTACATTACTAATCCAAGCTTTACTTTATACAAATGCTGGTTATAGCTTCATCTCAACACTATGAGTTAATATACTGATAACTGCACTTTGGTTGATATCAAAATCTTGTGCCCCAGAAACACTAGACTTGACCTTTGCTTTCTTATAGTTGTTAGGTTTGGCTAATAATCTTGCTTAAATTTGCTTTCATTGATGCATTCACCAAAGCTGCTAAAGTGCTACTTGAATGTAAATCTAGTTGTACACCGCTGATGATTTATCATTAAAACTATTCATGCACACACTCAGCATTTCATTGATTTATTGAAGGGAAATTATAATTTCAAATATGTCTCGTGCTGAAAGTATAGATGAATGCATGCATGAGTAAGGAGGGACACATACAAGGAGAATGCTATCTCAGATGCATAATAAATTAAATAAATGAATTAGGAGGTCGATTAAACAATGAAGAGAGAAGTTCAGCTTATGAAATCTTCATCAGCTCATTTGGATGCTTTTTTTTTCACAGCCAAATTCCAACTCGTTTAACATCAGCAATGCGTGTACTTATTCCTGCTATTCTGTCGGGAATTTCAGGACATGAATTCTTGTACAAACATTTTACAGTGGCACCATAATCAATATTCCTAATCGCTGATCCAAATAAAGGCTTATGAACATTTATTCCTTTTCAAGGCTTTTTATCCCATCCAGGGATAATTGTTTCACAGAAACATGGGTGAATATTCATATTTTCCCCAAAACGTGTTCACAAATTCTTTTAATGAGCATCATTTTTTCTTACTATGGCCCAATTTAATTTTAGCATCAGGGTTTATTACTATTCTTCTGAAAAAATTGTAGTCCTAGTATTTGGAGAAATTGGTCTTTTAATAATAGACTCAATAGAGTTAGAGTTTTCAATAGACTCAACTATGGAGAATTCTGCTTTCAATACTAGTCACTCATCACACTCTCTAATTTGAGGTTACCAGACCACGTGAAATTGAATGCAGTCTGTACAACCTTTCTGATGGATTTTTTAAGTGTATGAAAAATCAAGTAAGAAGGTGCAGACACTTAGAATAAGTTTAAGGTGCTAATCCATAGGA
>CM044433.1:144167555-144188573 GCA_024363595.1 Xenopus borealis | reverse complement strand
TGCTGCTATTGACAAGCTGAAACTTTAGGCTGGTGCAATAAGTTCAGTATATAAAACTTACTATTTATTTTTACAGGGTCTTCTTCCTTGAAAGAATAGGCTCACTCTAACCAAATTCTGAATAGCGTTAAAGTCTTATCCTTAATGCATCAGCCACAACTGTGCCAGGTGGACACAACGAACGAAAGGAGGAAGAAAACAGGTTCTTGCTTGATGTTGCACTTTTCACACTGCACTTTTTTTTATAAAGTCTTTATTTTCTTTTATAAGGGAAAGTGGAATAACATTCAAAAATAACAAGGTTCACAATTGGAACAGAGTAAGCAATTGCGGTGTCTTTTTAGGTCTTCACATGGGAAGTTGACAAAAGAGTTCACATATACAGTACATTTTACAGCACAATGTTTTCCTACAGAGTACATGCAATAGTCTTAAGGTCCCCTCCTCAAGTTGAAGTGTTGTTACAAGTATTAATAATGTGTGTATCTATCATGTTAACCTCTAACCACGGATTCCATATCCTTTCAAATTTATCTGGACACCCTCTGGCCAGATAAGTGAGTTTAATAGAAGGGAGAGTTTTGTTTATTAAATTGACCCAATGGATAATAGTGGGACAGTTTTTACCCATCCAGTTCATTATCACCCGTTTTTTTGCATAGTAAATTGTGGCCCGCATGTTCTGGACTTGTTCGTGGGCACCAGGTCATCCACTAGCCCAAGTAGACAGACCTCCGGGGAGAGCACTTAGGGAAGCGCTAGATTATCAGCCAGGTAACGCATCACCTCCCGCCAAAACCTCTTCACTGGGGGACATTGCCACGCTAGGTGCAGAAAGGATGCCTCTGGCTCCTTCACACTGCACTTTTGGTTGTAAATTACCCCTCGTGTGTTTGGAACTTCTGTACCAGCCCAAGGACAATGTAGCACTTACCAGTGAAGACCTGTGTCTAGGAGCTGCCATCAGTTATCTGAGCTAATGGAAATAGACATATAGACGTATATATATATATATATATATATATATATATATATATATATATATATATATATATATATATACAGTCACATCCAACATCGACACTCACCACAATTTAAAGCGAATGTTCCCCCCCACAGATGTTCCCCCAGTCCCAGAATCACAGGGAGATGTAGTCTCACACCTCTTTTATATGCACCCTAATTACACATCTTACTCTAGCTTGGCAGCTAAAACCCTTAATGGAGAAAGGGAATGGAAGCCCTCCCTGCTCTCTTCCATTCACCCCAGGGACCCACTATCCAGCTTTTCCTAAGCCAGTATACACATTCAGCAATGTTTGCTGCAGAAACACAATGAGCATGTGCAGTGCCACTGACACACAAATGGTGGTCAAACAAGATCTAAGATGGGGAGCTGCTGTGGACAATTATGAAGGCAAAGATCATAGTTACATAGCTAAATTGGGTTGAAAAAAGAAAAAGTCCGTCAAGTTCAATCCCCTACAAATGAAAACCCAGCATAAACACACACACACACCCTTCCATACTTTCCCATAAATTATATATGCCCATATCTATAATAACTGTAGAGTTTAGTAACACAATAGCCTCTCTCAAAAGCAGAATCAGCCATCACATCATCACCCGGCAGTGCATTCCACAACCTCACTGTCCTCACTGTGAAGAACCACCTACGCTGCTTCAAATGAAAGTCCTTTTCTTCTAGTCTGAAGGGGAGGCCTCTGGTGCAGTGATCCTCTTTATGGGTAAAAAGGTCCCCTGATATTTGTCTATAATGTCCTCTAATGTATTTGTAAAGTGTAATCATGTCCCCTCGCAAGCGCCTTTTTTTTCCAGAGAAAACAACACCAAACTGGACAGTCTCCCCTCATAATTTAAGTCTTCCATCCCTCTAACCATCCCTCATCTGTTATGCAAGTTATGAAAACAGCAGTATTTCTAGTAAGATTCTTTGTAGGCTTTATTTCTCCTTTAAAATAAGATTTACCATAGCTGTGTATTGTGTGAAATGACTTGGAGATGACTTTGTGCTGTTCCGTATATGTAATACAAAGTCCTGCTAGTGAAGCCTGCTAGGGCAGTGTGACTTAACTCAACTTTTTCCTTACTTTTTCTTATTTTCAGGCTAAGATAATTACATTCACCATGCTCTACATGCTACCACTTGCACAAGGCATTAGTCATTTTCAAGCCATACAGAGAGATGCATTATGAGGACATGATAAAATGTACAAAATGTAGATGCGTTTTTGGCTATAATTTAATTTTTAGTGTTAAAAAAATTGACATTGCTGGGTTATCCCTTAAAGAGATACTGTCAAAAAAAAATAATGAGCTGTATAACAATTGCCTGTGATTTTTACAAATTTTTTTTTGAACAATAAGGATAGTTACTGCTTGTGAAAAAAAGATATACAAAACATTACTACCTACTAACTTGTTGGTTTCCTAAAGAGTCAAGCTAATACCAAGGCTGGTAACAGGGCTCAGAGCAAGGAGGAAAACCACTTTGCTATGTTCAAGGCATTTTTTACATTTTGTTGTGACCTGATACACATTGGAAATGGAAATTGTCACCATTGTACATGGAAATGGCAGTAGACAATGGTCTTCCAGCTAGCTACTTTCCCCATACTCCTGTGGTCCTATCAGTAGTTTCCATGTAGGAATTGATATTGCTTGTGCCAGTTTTGGAGAGAGAGTGTGTTTTTGTAACTGAGGCAGTGTGAGTTGCTGTTAGGTATAACTTGACAGTGTCGCAGTTATGTGATTGCTGCACATTATAAGAAATAAATTTAACTTTGGTCATTTCATTATATATTTTTTTTTTGGTTAAAATGAACAATATGGCTGCAGTTCAGGACATCACTTAAACTGCCTATAATCATGTAACCGATGTCAACTTTTGCTATATAAATACTTCTAAAAGTGATACTGTTATCAAGAGGAATATTAACTACTGAACCATAGGACTATGAATATAGGACCATTATAACAGCATATGGTGGAGCACTGCTGGTCTCTGTCTCTGGAGAGCTGTCACAAGAATAAGGGAGGTAAATGGTATTCATGGTATACTAATTGTCATGTGGGAAGTGTGTAATTGATACCAGAAAGTTATGTGTAGTGATGGGCGAATTCCCACGATTCGCCACTGGCGAATAAATTCGCGAAATGCCCGCGAAAATTCGCCTGGCAAAAATTAGCTAAAAACGAGGTGCGCGTTGAAAACGACGAGACGAAAACGAAGCGACATCAAAATCGTGCCGCTGCTCGTTTCGCGAATTTTTTCGCCAAGCAAAACTGGGTAGATTCGCCCATCACTAGTTATGTGACCCCAGCTGTATGAAATGTTGGTTAGAAGATAAGTTTCTGTTCTATCTATGATGTGGTAGGGTATGTGTAAAGCTGTAGACCCCAGAAGATTTTCAAGTTGACAAGGGACACAGGTGTAACTACAGAGGAAGCAGACCCTAAGTTTGAAGGGTTGCCCAGGAGAGTAAGGGGCCCATTGAGTCCCTAATTATTGAAAAATTTCAACATATCTTGGTAGACCTGATAAAATTTTAAGACCATAACTTGAATTTGCTGTGGCGCTCAACCACTGAACCCAGTGAGTTTTGTATAGGTATGGATCTGAGATTTACGTGGGGCCTAGAGACAAGTTCAACAACTGGTCCAAGGGAAGATCTTGTTGTCAATAAATGGTAAGAGGCAGCAACACATGTCGTCCTAATTTTGTATGCAGTCTTTGTATAAACATTAGTGATGGGCGAATCTACCCAGTTTCGCTTTGCCGAAAGGAAATTCAAAAACGAAGGCAAATTTTCGCTGGCGTTTCGCAAATTTATTTGCCAGCGGCGAATCATGGGAATTTGCCGCAAATTACATAATAAACATTATGTAAAACTATATTTTGTATATAACAGTTGCTTGGAACAAACTTAGCCAAAGGTTTAAAGCTTTTACAAGACTTGCCTAACATTTATAAATAAGAATAGTTCACTTTAACTCCCTATACACATTGCAAATAACTTCTCAAAGGAAATAGTGCGGTGGTTGTTTTCTTATAGATTGTGAAGGCAATTGGTTACGCTGTGGGTATGATTATTGGCCACACTATGCTCCATTTAAATGATCCATTTAACATGGATCTGTGTACTGTAATAAGTGACTCAAGTTATTCGTAAAGGTATGGAATTCCTAAAATCCATCTTTCAGAAACCTCTGAATTACAGCAAGGCCTGTTCCCATAGACTCCCTTTTATCCGAATAATTAACTTTTTCTCTGTAATCATAACACAGTAACTTGTACTTGATCCAAAATAAATATAATGAATCCAAATTTTTTTTTGTCAAAAAAATTTTTTTGCCCTTTTTTTGTATGTGTGTGCTGGAAGAAGAGAAAGTGGCGGGCTAGCTGCATAACTACTGGGAGCAGGGGGAGAAGTTTTAACCGGGCCTGCTCCCCCCCACACATTGGAGCATCACGTTGGTGTGCCACGAGCAGCGCCTCCCTGGCCTGTCTTCTACCCGACCAATTGTTACACTCACACAACATGATGCCGCCCAGGCCTTCACTGAATCTAGGTGAGGGTGAGTCAATGTGCTCCTTGTCTCTTTTCCTGCTGTGGGTTCTGGCTTGGGGGTATTTATACATGGACTTGCCCCTTGCCATCCTGCTGTGGTTTCTGGGGTTATTTATACATGGAATTGCCCCTTGCCATCCTGCTGTTTAATTGGTTTTTATAGATTTTTGTGTTGCCCCCTATTGACTTTGTGACTGTGCTTTACTTGAAAATCAACACCCCCCCCATTTCTAATCTCTAAAGTCTGATTTACAAAGTAACAGCTCAGTTTGAGCAGCTCACCAACCAGTGCAGAAATAAAACCCCAGTTATAGGGCAGGGGCACACGGGCAGATTCGGGGAGATTTAGTCACCTTCCTCCAACTTCAGGGGAATTCGGAAATCAAAGTGCAGCGAGTGCGTTGCCACAGGTGATTTTTCATTTTAGCAGGGGGAAAGCAGGGGGAAGGTGACTCAACCTCCCTGAATCTGCCCATGTGACCTTACCCATACAATGTCATGGCTTTAGCGTTATTACCCCGGACAGATCAGTTATACAGTGTATAAATTGCACATATTGAACATATCTGTTGTTTCTATTAGCAATCGTGACATTATTGCTGTGCTAAAATACAGTGTGACTAACTGTAATATGGAGATTCTCATTCATCTGGGTCATTGTATATCTAACACAAAGTAACTCAAAACAACTGGACTTGCTGAGAAATTTTAACTAAGATGTTTCACTGCTCATCCGAGCAGCTTCTTCAGTTCAACTAACTGGTGTGGGGAGTTCTCGGTATATAGAATCTTCCAACAATCCAATCACAACAGCACATTGTAACTCTTCATAGAGGTGACATCTGAAATTCACAGAGGTGTTGATTCTGTGATAGGATTACCAATGTGTCATGCAACTCCTAGACACAGTTGTTACTTGTGAGAGTTGCATGAATGTATTTTTGAAGATGTCAAAAGAGCAGCAACCAATTCCAAATGGAACATCAAAAGAACGTAGTAGGCAATTTATAGTAGTAGCTGGAGTGTCGGAGAAACTCAAAAAACACCACATCCCTGTGTTTTTCAAACCTAGCAACACACTGAGACAAAAACTGGTACACCCAAAGGATCCAACTCCTAAAGGAAACCAAAGTAATGTGGTATACTCGTTCCAGTGTAGCGATGAGTGCACAGATCTATACATTTTGGAGACAAAACAACTGCTTACTAAGCGAATAGATGAGCATAGGAGGGCGAACTTTACAGGGCAAGACTCAGCTGTCTTTCTACACCTAAAAGACAAGGGACACTCATTTGAAGATAGCAAGGTCCAAATCTTGGATAAAGAAGACCGCTGGTTTGAAAGAGGCATGAAAGAGGCGATTCATGTTCAACACCACCTGTCTGTTAAATACAATTCTGTTCTCACATCTGTACCCAGAACACTTCAGAACACTTCACACATCCATTCATACAACTCTCACAAGTAACACCTGTGTCTAGGAGTTGAACAACACATTGGTAATCCTATCACAGTAACTACACAGAATCAATACCTCTGTGAATTTCAGAGTTCACCTCTCTGAAGAGTTACAATGTGCTGTTTTGATTGGATTCTTGGAAGAGTCTATATGCTGAGCACTCCCCACAGATGAACTGAAAAAACTGCTCAGATTTGCAGTGAAACATCTCCGTTAAAATTTCTCAGCAAGTCCAGTTGTTTTGAGTTACTTTGTGTTAGATATAGTGTGACTAAGTATTACACAATGTTGAGCGAGACACATGGTTTGGTTGTGAAAAGAATTTGGTTACTTTGTAGTTAAATAGGTACATGTGAATGGAATAATGGCTTTATAAGCAACACCCCATGTCTATCTCATGCCTTGCAGGGTAACCGGGATCATCATTTATTGATAATAATCCCAGCACAGCTGCACCTCCTTCCAGACTCCTCCTCTTATCTTGCTCCCCTCCCCTGCAGCTGTATAGTAGTGGGATTCCTGCCTTTACCATGAGTGTCGCTGGGGTATGGAAACCGGGGCAGTGTTAGATACAGTGGAATCAGGAATGATAGTGCTCTCTGTGGGAAGGCTATGTAGCATGTTTGGTTCTTGCTTGCACTAAGCAAGTTTCTGATTGGCTACCTGGACCTTTGAGATCCCTTTCCTTCTCATCTAACAACTTTGTGTGAGTCTCTAGCTAAGCTACTTGATATGGCCCCAAGACAGCAAGTGTCAGTTGTCTCATGCCTTTCTCTCGGCACAGTCAGTAGCAGCTATTGAAGCAACATGGGAGTGGGAACCTGGTCTTATCTGGGGTTATTTCAGGTTCCCTCTCACCAATTGTTGCACTTGTACATCATTCATCAGAGAAGTCAGGTAGATTGGTGTCCCCAGGTAAGTACAGTAAGGAGTACATGGAGCCTATATGGATAAATGATGTCATGTTAAGATAAACAAAGGTCCGGGGCCAGATGGTATTCATCCCAGGGTACTTAGCGAGCTTAGCTCTTGTCATTGAATTGTCAAACCTCTTTTACTTAATTTACTTTTTCAGAATTTATTGAGGTCTGACATGGTGCAGAGGGACTGGCGAATTGTTAATGTGGTGCCGCTATTCAAAAAGGAATCCGGTTCTCAGCCTCAAAACTATAGACCAGTTAATCTGACGTTGGTGGTAGGAAAGCCTTTCGAAGGGTTAATAATAGATAAGATACTGGACTTCATAGCAAATAACAATACTTTTAGTTTGTGCCAGCATGGTTTTATGCATAACAGATCTTGCCAGACTAACTTAATTTCTTTTTATGTGAAGGTAAGCAGGGACCTCGATTCTGGGATGGCAGTGGATGTGATTTATGTAGTTAGACTTTGCTAAAGCATTTGATACAGAACCACACAGAAGATTACTGGTTAAATTAAGGAATGTTGGCCTGGAACATAGAATTTGTACTTGGATAGAGAACTGGCTAAAAGATAGGCTACAAAGAGTGGTGGTAAATGGAACATTTTCTAATTGGACCAGTATTGTTAGTGATGTACTGCAGGGCTCTGTACTCGGTCCCTTGCTTTTCAACATTTTATTATTAATGACCTGGAGGTAAGAATTGAAAGTACGGTTTCTAATTTTGCAGATGATACTAAATTGTGCAGAACTATAGGTTCCATGCAGGATGCTGCCACTCTGCAGAGTGATTTGTCTAAGTTGGGAAACTGGGCAGCAAACTGGAAAATGAGATTCAATGTTGATAAATGCAAGGTTATGTCTAATTCTGGGCAGTGCCATTCTGTAGCTACTAAAACAAATAAAGTTTGTCTTGCATAAAAAAGGGCATAAACACAAGGAACTGAAAACATAATTATATCTCTTTATAGATCCCTAGTAAGACCTCATCTGGAGTATGCAGTGCAGTTTTGCACTCCAGTCCTTATAAATGAGCTGGAGAGAATACAGAGACTTAAGGTGGCCATAGACGCACAGATAATATCGTACGAAACGAATTTTCATACGATATTCGGTGCGTGTATGGTGGGAAATGAGCCGACCGACATCGTCAGAGGATTAAGATATCGGTCGGCTGGTTGATCGGACTGGACGGAAAATTTTGATCGGATGCCTTTGAAAGCTCCCTGAACATCGGCCATTGTTAGTGCTGAATCATCAGATACAAGTAGAATTCTATTGTTTTATACCTGTATATCTGACGATTCAGCTCTACACGTGTGTGTTGAAACGAACGATCTTTCTTGGAAAGATCTTTTCCGAGAAAGATCGTAATTGTTACGTCTATGGCCAGCTTTAGTGCAACTAAACTGGTTAGAGGGATTGAAGATTTAAAATATGAGGGTAGACTGTCCAGGTTGTGGTTGTTTCCTCTGGAAAAAGGCTCTTGCGAGGGGACATGATTACACTTTACAATCACTATTTACGTCACTATTGGGAACTGATAAACCATAAAATGCATTGTATGATAGATGAATAGCATCACAATAAGCTGATACATTAGAAATAATGCTGTGTTTGTGCCATTATTACTATTTCAAGGCTAACTCTTCAGTTTTAAGAGGCACTATTACTGTTCCTGGAGAAACAAATTGTTTCACTAAAAAGTTTCGGGGCAGCTGTTTTTGTTTCCACCGATACTTGTCTTTTTGAGAAACAATCATTAGTTCTGAACTGGATGAAGAAATTCAGTGTGGTAATTGACTAAAATGGAAGTGTTGGCAATGACCCAGCAAAGTAAAAGACAGCGACAGTAAAAGGAAAAAGGTGACAAATTACAACTCAACTGTAGAGTGAGCTACTGTGATTCTTACTTTACCCTACCTATTGAACATTCTCTCCCTACTATACCTACTATCCCACAGCCTTACATCCTTCAGTAGTTCTTGATTTAGTGAAACCATTGACTTTTTGACATTGTGTGGATGTAGTACTTCATCATAACAAATGGTAGTCTTAGAAATTTGACACAGTACTACCAGTACTTCATGACCCAATGAAACCAACTTTTTGACAATTGACGTAGAACTTCATTATAACTCATGGTAGTCTTAGAAATATAACATAGTAGTACCATTAGTTCATGACCCAATGAAATCAACAAATTTTTGACATTTTGTTGATGTAGAACTTCATCATAACACATGGTAATCTTAGAAATATGATACAGTAGTACTAGCAGTTCATGACCCAACGAAACCAATAACTTTTTTTACATTCTGTGGTATAGTATTTTGTCATTAGACATTGTAATCCTAGAGATATTTGACACAGTGGCCTTAGAATTTCAAGAGACATTTGCACCCAGCACACGGTTTTACCACCCTGGAGCTATTTGTTTTAAACCCTGGAGCTTTCCTCTGGGAGCGCCCACTCTCAATTGACACAGCACATAATGAAAATAAAACTGCTTCTTAGATCACATGCTTTCCTCTGTCCAATGACAGAGAGGGAGTACAGAGGAGTGCAGATTCCTGGGCCCTAAGGAGCATTGCACCCCTGTGTCCACCCGCGGGTTCACCCCAGTCTCCTTGGTACTGGCCTTACGCAGGTGCGGGTTGAGGTTGGGGTTTACTTGAGAGAGGGGGGCCGAAATCTTGAAGGGCCCGCATTGCAGGGAGGCACACCGGGTGTCTTCCTTATACCAGGAAGAGAGACAGGGATTCACAGGACCCCTGACAGCAGCCACAAACCAGGACACAGTGAACAGCCAGCATGATTGCTCCACTCACTCACGGCCAGTATGTGATGATTTCTGGGGGTATTTATACATGAAATTGCCTTCATGCCATCTTGCTATTAGTTCTGGGGGTATTTATACATGGAATTGCCATTCTGCTATGAATTCTGGGGGTATTTATAAATTAAGTTGCCATTGCGCTATGATTTCTAGGGGTATTTATTCATGGAATCTCTACTTTGCCATCCTGCTTTCTGGGTGGGGGTATAGAGAAAATACAGGGTTAACAATCTAAGTTCAAAGTTAATCCAGAAAATGGTCCAATTGCATCTTGGATTTTTTTTAAGCAAATTGGAGAAGTTTTAGAAGGGGTTGTTCTCTGTCTTTTGTATCAGCTAGAAGTTAGACAGGTTTTACTTAGGCCAAAAGGCTAGACATCTTTTTTCAACCTAAATTACTACGTTTCTATTTTTGACATTACTAATGCAGTCACTGCATGACTTTCCCTACAACAGTTCACACAGTGCTCCAGGCCTACAGCTCCTCATACCTTGCATTTTGGCAGAGCATGGGAAAATCGGCTTGGAGTGCCTGTGCTCACTGATTCTTACTATATAATATATTCTTGTACTTACAGTATACTCACTTTGTTTTATTGTATATTGTGCTTGGCCTGCCAGTATTATCTATATCTTACTGCTCATGGTGCCATTGTCCATTGCTCTCTATGTATGTATTTGGTGTAGGGATGCACCAAATCCACTATTTTGGATTCGTCCGAACCCCCGAATCCTTTGCAAAAGATTCGTCCGAATACCGAATCGAATCCTAATTTGCATATGCAAATTAGGTGTGGGAAGGGGAAAACATTTTTTACTTCCTTGTTTTGTAACAAAAAGTCATACGATTTCCCTCCCCACCCCTAATTTGCATACGCAAATTAGGATTTGGATTCGGTTCGGCCGGGAAGAAGGATTTGGCCGACTCCTGCTGAAAAAGGCAGAATCCTGGCCGAATCCCGAACCGAATCCTGGATTCGGTGCATCCCTATTTTGGTGTGCCAGTGCCTCTGCTTCTTACTATATAATGTTCTTTACGGTGCTTGTGGTGCCGCTCTTGGGAGATCAGTACCTGATGCTCCTTTGTATGTCTTTTGAGTACATCACAGTCTCTGCATATAATGTACTTTAGGTGCCAGAATCTTTTTCCCCCTTTTCCTATATTGTGCTTGTAGTGTCAGCATTCATAGCTCTCCGTTAAAACTGTACATGTGATGTTAATACCCCCTTCCTACAGTCCCAGACTTTAAGCAAATTTTGCCCCCACTGCTATGGTTTGATTTTCCTGAAAATTCAGTGAAAGCACCCTGGAAAGTGGGTGGAGTCCAAAGGGAGTGGCCAAAAGGGGCATGGCCAAAATTTTGCAGCGGGCACTACGGGCGCCGTCTATGCTCTTTTTCTTGGCCCCCCTGCCTACACCATCTTGTGCTGCCTATGAATGAATCCTAAGGGCAAAATAATCCACTGGGTTTATTTCATGTTTGAATTATTTTTTTTAGTAGACTTAAGGTACTGTATGAAGGTCCAAATTATGGAAAGATTCAGAACTCCAATATCTGTATATGCAGCAAGGGCCGGAATTGTTTTACCTGCTGCTCCTAGGCCGTGCCCCTATTCAGAAAGGTGCTAGCACCTCTGGGTCATGCAGTGCTAGTACCTGAACTGCCCTGCTCCCCGTGAGCACATGCATGCGCCAGAGCACTGGGGAGCTGCCCATCCCAGGTGCTGGCCCTCATATTTTGCTGCCCTAAGCCATGGTGTGTATGCAGCCCAAAGTTGAATAATGTATAAGCCTAAGGGTGGAATGTAATTAAAGTCTCCAAGAGAAAAACAATTTGCACTAATAATTAATTTTTTAATAATAAATAATTCAAATTATAATAATAAAAATGAACATCTCGCAATGTAATATTCTTCCTTAAACTGTTAATGCATTGCAAATTTTAATTGTGCATTGCAAATTTTAATTGTACACTTTTAAGATTTAGTGCTTGACGGTGTCATAATCCTTTGGAACAAACATAACTTTTTCAGTAAGAAGTTTTATTACATTTTCTGTGCAAACTGTCTTCCCCTGTTGGAAGTGGTCACTAATCAGTTTGCAAAAGCTATATTAAATTTGTGCAAAACAAAATTTGCTTGTGCAAAGGCATAACATTTTGCACTGCGAACAGTTTTCCGCTACTGACTTTTATTACATTCCCCCATATGCATCTCATTAAATACATTGCCCAGAATGCAAACAAGATATTTTGAAAGTCTTTCTGGAAGCCTTTGGCAACAAAACTGTTAACTGCTTCTCTTCTCATCATCACACCAAAATGTTGGTATAGTAATACGAGACATCATAAGCAGGTGATTCATGTGTGTCATATTTTCCCCATAGTGCGCAATCTCTCGGGAGCCAGAGCTGGTAATGAGTTCTGTCAGGATCACAAGGGCTTCCACACCTCGTTATTGCAGATGATTTTCTGTCACTGTAAAATGACGGGTCCTTTATTTTAGCACTTGCATTGTCTTTCTTTCTCGGCTTCTCCCGTCCTACTTCTGTGTTGCAGGACTACCTTTCTCCTGATCATTGAAATTCATCTCTGCCTTTTCATTTCCCCATCTCAAAGTTTCATGTTGCTATATATTAGTGAATATTGTGATTACTGTTCCATCAGTCTTTCACCATTCTCATCACAACCACCTTCTATTTAATTTCCTTTACTGTTCCGGTTCTCTTATTATTTCTTTTACGCAAAGCACAAAAATTCCAGCACAATGTGCTATACCACAAGTTGCAGTATAATCTGTCACTGTTAGTGCTCATCATCTCAGTTGTGAAGTGACCCTACAGATAAGGCAGGAATTCCTCATGGATATAACCTAATCTCAATTTAATTTTCCCACTATACAGAAAGTTTAAAATTATGGAAAGACCATCTCCCATACACTCCATTGTATAAAAAAAAAATCACATTTTTAAAAATGATTACCTTTTTCTCAGAAATAATAAAACAGAACCTTGTATTTGATACCAATTAAGATTTAATGGGGTAGATTCATCAAAGAGTGAAGTTCTGCCACTAGAGGGACATTCCGCAGCTCTCTATTCATTTCTATGGGATTTTGAAAGGGGTATTTATCAAAGGGTGAAATTTCACTTCACCCATTGATAAATAGGCCTTTCAAAATCCCATAGAAATGAATTGAGAGCTGCGGAATTTCCCTCTAGTGGCAGAACTTCACTCTTTGATGAATCTAGCCCCAGTAATGGTTATTGGGGGCAAAACGATTCTGTTAATTTTTTAATAATTTTTTAATAGATGTAAGGTATGGAGATCCAAATTACAGAAAGATCCCTTATGAGGAAAACCAGAGGTTCTGAGCATTCTGGATTGCATGTTCCATACCTGTATTTGGAATTGATATTTCATATTTGACATAACATGACTTTTCAGAAAGGTGTTAATGGGATACATTTGTAAGGAAGTACCTGTATTAAATCATCATCCATATAAAATGTGTTAATGTCATGCATTGCCCCCTACAGTAGCTGCTCCCAAACCGTGGGCTGCCTCCCCCAATGTGAAGCTCAATGCAGTTAATGCAGTTATATATGCAAAAGGAGTGTTGATATTGGACAGCTAAAGACCAGTGCTCTAAAAATAGACAAAGAAGCCTAGTGGGCAGAGGTCATTTTCCTGGTTTAGGGATATGTAGGCACAAATGGGAGTAATCTTTTAAACATTGGGCAAATTTGCCTTTGGAAGTAACCCATGGCAAACAATCATATGTTTCCTTTTCTTGTTCTACCTACAAATGCCAGAAAAAATGATAATAACTGACTGGTCACTCTGGCTTATTGCCCAGTGTTTATAATAATGTGTCATAATTTATAAATTAGGTTTCAATATAATTGGAAATGTTGGGAACATTCATTATAATATAATAAGGAAGAATCTATTGATTACCCTTGGGATGGAAGTTCAGATACCCAGGGCTAGAGTTGCACAGTGATGGAGTTAACATAAAGTTTACTGCCAAAGTAACATAAGGATAGGTAATAAGGGAAAAAAAGACAGAGGCCCACCGATTAGTGGTAGTGAAGTAAGACTCAACATTAGGGAACAGAGGTGGCCTTGAATTTGCTGCCCCCCCTTCCCTGCGGCGCTCGCTTTTACATCGCTGGACGGGGGGTCCATGGCACAAGTGCGCGCTCTGCACTAGAAGAGCTGAATTTCCAGGTTGAAAACCGGAAATTCAGCTTTTAGTTACCAGGAGCTGCATTTTTGCTGCCCCTGAACCAGGGGGCACTGCTGCCTGAGGCGAGTGCCTCAACTCGCCTCATTGACGGAGCATCCGTGTTGGTGGATTTCATGGTTCATTGCTGAAATGTGTGTGAACGCCGGAGCCATCACAAGGCTTTCAGTCGAGAATGAAGAAGGAGGATACTACTGTGCCAGGTGCATTATGGGAGAAAAATATGGCAATATCGTGCTCAAAATGTGTTGTTGTAAAATGAGCCCTCGTGTTTGGAACAATACAGCCCATTACAATGAAGTTCTGTGCATCTAAATATGCTTCCAAATCAGGCGCACAACCTTCTGGTAGCTCCAGAGTTCCCTTTGTGTCCTGCATCAATAGGCGCAGATTTAAAATATATTTGACACATGCTCATTTGTTTACATTTATGTGAACTGGACACAGTTACAGTAGGTGCAGTGCAGTTGCCTTGAAGGAGAATTCAACCTGTACATAAAAGCCTACCTGCCTCCCCTTGCAAATGCTCCTACCTTGTTACTTACCCCTCCTTCCAAGTCCTGTCCAGCGGAGTTCACAGGTGCCATCTGGTCTCGATCGCTCTTTGTCCTGTACTGACGGGCGTTTTTGGGCACATGCGCAGTAGGAAAAAAGTCACAAAGTTTCCGATCATTTTTTTCGGACAGTTCACGACTTTTGGGCACATGTGCAGAAGCTCTGTACTGGCAGATTCCTCCAACTGCGCATGCATCCAAAAGTCACAAACTTTCCAAAATAATGATCAGAAACTTTGTGACTTTCAGCACATGTGCAGTAGCTCCACAATGGCAGATTTCCCCTACTGTGCACATGCCCGAAAAAGCTGGTCAGTACAGGATAAAGACAGGACCTGGAAGGAGGGGTAATTAACAAGTTAGGGACATTTGCCCGGGGGTTAGGGGAGGTAGGCCGGTGAGGAGGAGGGTGGGGGAACCTACACAGGAGAGGAAGGGGGGGGGTTCACGTACAGGTTGAATTCTCCTTTGAAGGAGAATTCAACTCCTTATATAAAAAAACTCTAAATAAAATAAATGCACATTTTGTTATAGTAAAGAACTGGAAAATATTTTGGGAAATCCTATTAACAATTGAACCCTTATTGGGTATACAGTTTCCATGCATTGATAGTGGGTTGATAAAACTGAGTGCACTGCAATAAACTGCGCATGTTCGGAGTTAAAAGACAAAACTACCCTTGGAACGACTCATGCTAAGTGAACATTAAAAAGGACACTATATCCTCCCTAGTTCCCAGAATGTACATATTAAGTGAATCTTTCAATACTATCGCTGCTTGTTGGTTGTTAATTGCACGGGGCTATTGGCAATGGCTCTTTCTCATTGAAAGCTCTTTCCTTCTGTCCTGAGATAATGCCCTTTTCTGGCCAGCTGTGATTTCTCTTCAATGGCAGGCAGTAAGATACTATGCAATTCATTTTACATGTAAATCAGTTGCTAAGAGAAAGAAAGAAATCCCTACGAGAATAATATACCAGCTCATTCCATTCTCTTTCTGGAAACTGCAGTGAGAGAAGCCTGGGAAATGAAAGTGGTTTTAACCTTTCTCAGTACCAGCAGCTCTTTGAACCATTAATGTTCTGGCTCTATAGTCTTTAGAGATATGATTAGAGTCTATGATTTAAGTCACTTTATGAGTTACAGTATATATTACCCTTACACGAACCTTATTGAAATAATATAGGTATCAAGTTTCATATACACTGTGCATGTTAAAGCAGCAAACATCATGGATGAACTGAAGACACAGGTTTTTTGACCACTTCTCCCAGATAGAAACATCCAAATGGTTTAGACTAGATATTCAATTTGCATACGTTTATAAAGTTAGGACTTTGTGAGTTTTCCATGGCAGTTTACAGGAATTATATGTAATTATGGTAAAGTGTACCCCAGAAATCAATTAGGTGTTTGCTTTTATTATTCTAAGTGCAGGAAAGCAGTCAATCCTAACCCCTTAGTTGGTTAAAGGAAAAGTAAATGTTTTTCTTTTTCTTTCTGTAAATTTGCTCTAAACAGCCCCCCAGATTAATGTACCTTAGTCCCTGCTGCAAGTCTGCTCTGGTTTCTGTGTTATCAGCAGCTTGTTTCCCCTTCTTCCTGGTGCAGAGTGAAGCCCAGCCCCTTAGTTCACTGAGCAGTCCATTTGCTGCTGTTCCACAATAGAGAGGAAGAGGGAGCCAGTGTGTGCATTAGTAAGCTAGTTTCCCCAAGCAAAAGGTGCTGCACACACTGGTCTCTGCTATGTCATAGTATACAAATGATCTCCAGGACTAATCACAGAGATAAGGTCAGCTCAGTAAGCTATGGGGCGGGGCTTCACTCTGCACCAGGAAGAAGAGGAAACAAGCTGCTGATAACACAGAAACCAGAGCAGACTTGCAGCAGGGACTAAGGTACATTAATCTGGGGGGCTGTTTAGAGCAAATTTACAGATAGAAAAAAAAAGGTTTACTTGTTCTTTAATCCTATTGGGTTTGTATAGTTGCATACTGTATCTCCCAACATTTTGGAATCAGAAAAAGGTACAAAAAGATTGGGTCCAAGTTCATTTTGACTGTATTAGGGATGCACCTAATCCACTATTTGGGATTTGTCTGAATCCTTCATGAAAGATTTGGCCTAATACCGAACTGAATGCTAATTGAATTTGCAAATTAGGGACAGGAAGGGGAAAAAATGGAAAAAAACATTTTGTTTTGTGACAAAAAAATATGTGATTTCCCTTCCTGCCCCTAATTTTATGTAGTAAGGGCAAAGTGTACCCCAGAAATCAATGAGATGTTTGTTTTTATTATCCCAAATGCAGGAAGGCAGTCAAACCTAACCCCTTGGTTGGTTAATCCTAATGAGTTTATTTAGGGGCAGATTTGCTAATGGTCGAATTTCGAATAAAAAAAAAATTCGAAATTCAGCAATGGGAATAGTGGGGAAGTAATTCAAAGGATTTTACTGCAATTCAATCGATCGAACGAACGATCGAATATAAAAAATTTGATCTAATTATTTTATTCGATCTCAGCTAATGATTCCCAATTCAGTAACTTGATCCTGGCGAAGTAGGTGGTCAAATAAAAATTTAAAGGGGAAGTTTTTCGACCATCGAATATTCAAATATTTTAATAAAATGTTATCATTTTATTAGAATAATATATAATTTGCATATTCGAAGATTCGAATTTATATTAAATAACTTAGAACTTCGAATTATTCACGTGAATTTTGTAATCTGCCCCTTAATGTTAAGGATACAGTTGCACACTGCATCTTCCAACATCTTGGAATCAGAAAGAGTACAAAAAGATTGGGTGCCCGTGTACCATGTTCATTTTGCAATAATTTGGCAGGTTTGAACACATTTCTGCAGTTTTTATGTTTTATTACAGTTTTGCTAATGAAGGTGAATTGCACTTAAGTTGAGAGTCTAGGTTTTCTCAAGAGAACTCCTTATCTTAAAATGTTACAAAAGTAGCAAAGTATCTATTCTGAAAGACAGAAACTTTGTATCTTTTTCTGGCTGTTTAGTGCAGGTGATCAAAGAGAAAGTTGGGACAGTTGTCCTGTGAAAAATGGGACAATTAGGAGGTATGCAGTTGCAGGTTTTGTCCATTAAATAACTATTGGTAAACTGACATTAAGGGGATTATTTTATTAAAAAAAAGTCAGACAAAACTAGAATTTTACCTTATGTATTATTAAAAAGCTTGATTTAACCAAGTGAAGATCTGAATCGTACGATTTTTAAGCAATTTTTTCCTGAATCACTCAATGTTTTCAGGTTAATTCCAGCTCAGACCACAGAAACTTCCAAATGGGATGGGGACCTCTCCCATTGACTTATATACAACCTTGGCAGCTAAAAATTTGGATTTCATAGTAAAAAAAAAATTAAAATTTTTGAGTTTGTAGCATTCAGACTTTAATTAATAACCCCCTAAAAGTAGGTGCAGCTCTCTTTCCACTTAAAATGCCATTTACTCATATACAATATGTTGGCCTTTGACCAACCATAATGCATAACTATTACATTCAAGGTCAAGATTTAGACAAATATCGTCAGATATATTAAAGGGCAAAGTGATCATCACTAGAGAAAATTTGCCAGAAACACAGGGACATTGCCAATTTACTAACAGGTATACACTAAAGTGCGAATTTTCCATTACGTTACCCCTTTTGCCAGAATTTCCTTCTCCTGCTTAGACCTGGCAAACTGATAAGCTGAAGCTACATCCTCCTCAATCTTATGTCATTGACATCAATTCATGTATGTCCAAGAGTCCTTTCAGGGACATGGCACATTTGTTTTAGGGTGGGCTCATGTTTAAGGGGATTAGAGGATCTCTTTATTTTGCTTCCTTAGACATTTTTAACAATAAGTGGCCACTTCATCTATTTGTACCACCATCACTAAATATGTACTGTATATATGACCTGCCCTATTCAAATTGACCTAAGTGTAAGTGTACTGACAAAGATTTGCTAGACAGAAATGAACGCTAGCCAAACTTCTCTATGAAATGCTTGTGCTAACGGATTTACGCTAACAAAACTTTGCCAGAGTTCGGCTGCCCAGATGCAACTTTGCATTTTAGTGAATTAGCATAGTGGTAGTGAATTTGCACTTGATGAAATGATGTGAAGTGTGACGAAGCCTTTGTAGAAGAAAATTCACCCTTTAGCGAATTTGCCCCATAGAGTTATTTGTGGTTTATAAAAGCTCTAATGGCACAAAAATTTGACCTAACTAGGCCTCCCCTTAAAAGTCAGAATATCCATTAGAAACTATTCCCAATTTATAAACAGAAATATTGAGAAAGACCTGGGATTGTAGACCTATGTGAATCAAGACTGTTTCAAACAAATGACTGATGTGAACTTTAAGCATGATGTTTTCAGTCTCAGCTGCAATGGGTTATAATGTAAGTTTATCGAAATCTTTTGGAAATCTAATTACCTTTATATGACAAGCTTTCTATCCTATCACAAGGATTTCCGACAAAAGGGCAAACTTTGCTGTAGCTGCACAAACAGCGAATGCGTTGAGATGTGAAAACAGTGGGGAGCAAGTGACAGCTCTGCAGAGATGCTATTTTTGATCTATACTTGCCACCTTGTGAGGAGTGATGAGCATTTAATACTGATTAATGCAAACAATATTCCCCATATGCCATATTGATTAGCATATTACAAGTCCCCTTGCACCAATGATATCAGTTTTATGTTAATCATTGGGAAGCTGAAGCCCCAGCACTACCACAGTGTCCCACAAACATTTCCATTTTTCAATTCCGTTGATATTGATCACAGTAAGTCACAGTCTGCTGTGCTCAGTTTTATAATATGACCTGTTTTTTCCCTCAGCGGTTTTAATAAAGGTGTCTTAACCAAACAGCACTGCATATTGTTTTGATAAGAAAGCGTCAGACAGGCAGCGAGGCTCTGTGTACAACACATGCTAAGAAAAAAAAACAAAGTTGGAGCTGATCACAGAGACAGAATGGAAATATAATTGGGTATAAAGTCAATGAGCATCAGAGATGAGAATGGAGCTTCTATATAAGTCTGCCCTATATCAATTTAGCAATAATATTGTGTTTTATTTTGGGAATTTTTTACTGCTCTCTTCCACTGGTCTACTTTACCTAGAATACTGTATAGAAAACAGTGTATAATAGTACACGCCATGTTGTAAACCACATATGGGGGAAAACATTGTTTTTTACTGAAGCATGTATTCTACTGATCAAGCCTAGTAGATCATTATTGATATTGTTTTCCTTTTATTTAGAGAAACATTAAAGTTGGGGCGCTCAAACATTAGAGTTGAGGCACTCACCTCAGGCTCACCCTGGTTGCCGTGGACCCCCCCCCCCGTCTGGCGCTAAAAAAAGTGAACACCAGGGGTGGCAAATTCAAGGACGCCTCAGGTGAAGCCTTACATTCTGCAGTAGTGGTTAGTCCCTAAATGATACAAAGATTTCATAATAACAAATACTCTTTGGGGGGATGATCTCCCTGATTTGCTGCAGTGTTTTGATGGCAATAAAGACAGTATTAAGGGAATGGATGCATAGAATAAATCAATATTATTTAATTACATTCTTTTATGGCTAAAACTGAATAAGCCCTAATACTGCCTGTTCAATACCTTCAAGCCTACCCAAACAGAGGGCATTTCTGTAGCATCTGGCTCAGCCCCAAATTTAAAGGAAAGTATGGAAGCAAAGCTGGCATTTTGGCACCTTGAAATTCGGCAGATGTTGGCATTAGACTGCCACATTGGGGGACCGTGGAGGCTGCAAATTGAAGGGCCCTTCCCCGATATCCATTCCCCCTTATGCAGTCCTCATGGTGAACAGATAACTGTTTACCTCTTTCCTTCTCCTGAATTTTGAGGGGGTGATTGCAATGGGGGGGGGATGGACGGCGGGGCCCACTGTGTATTCTCCAGGAGTCTAGTCAGCTGAGTCAGACCCTGGATGTTGGAGTTTACTTCTATTAACTCTTTGAACTAATTATTTCATTTGTTACTGTTGTTGTTAAAATATAGTTATTGGTATAGTTAGTAATTAATTAATATATACAGTATATATAAATATTTTCAGTCACAAGCTGCTGCGGTTTTTCCAAATAGTTGTGGCTGCAGGGTCAAATAATCATTTATATCTGCACATACTGTAGGCCCACACTCCAATTTGGAGTGATTTAAATTTCTTTTATTACACACATTCGTGCATCCAATGCAGGGGCGTTCCACGGGCTGCGGCCGCTGCTCACCTTGCCTTTTGGCTGGAGCGGCCCTGATCCAAGGTTTTGGCCCACTTTAGGGTTTTTTATATAAATATATATAATTATAAAAAAGACATGGACACACTTAATCGGTTCCATCAAGAAATTA
>CM044433.1:144129959-144155920 GCA_024363595.1 Xenopus borealis | reverse complement strand
CTTTTTGCAGCTTTGGGATACAATAAATCTTGAAAAATTTAGGGGGAGCTTTTCCAGAAAAAAAATCTTGGTTTAGTAAATACTAGAACCCACAAAGTGTGTATCGGAGTGGAATACTTTGATACAATTGCCCATTGTTTCTATATAAATTGCTTATAACTGAAGGTTTATCTCTCCTAAATCCCTTGAAGTGTCTGACCTTATACCTGTAATAATTAGCTAGGAACTATAAATATAAATGTACAGTATAAGTGCTAATGGATGCAAGGAATATTCCTAAAGGTCATGAATCAAAAGAACAAGACTTCTTTTAAGTTGAACAAGACTGAACATTTATTTTTTCTCATATAGAAAACTTCCATAAGCTTCATAAGGAGCTATTTTATGACTTACTTATATCATCTAAAATTATGGCATACATACAGTAGAGGGGACACAATATTTGGTTACTGAGCACTACATAGAAGACTTTTCAAAAATATTGTAAATTCTCCATTACATGCAGTAAGTGTTAATATCCAGGGCTATATTATTAACTTTTTTGTTTTATAAATACTGTAGGTGTAAATGTTACAGATAAATATATGATGAGCTCCATAATGAAAGAAGCTTCATTGAATCATGGAATATATTTGTACTTAGTGTAACCTACTGAACACTTTTTTTCAGAACATAGTAAGTTCAACCTTTTAACTTTTTTTTTCAACCTGCCTAACTGCTAGTTGATCCAGAGTCATTCACTATGCCACAGTTTTGAATGTGATCCCTTAACAAGTCTTCAAATAATTTGCCCACCAACTTCGTGGCCTATAATTGCAAGGCTGAGATCATAATCCCTTTTTAAAAATTGGAATGATAACAGTCCAAGTCCATAGGTACAATACCAGATGAAAGTGAATCTGAGAAAATCAGAAATAGGGGCCAGTCTAAAACTGATCTAAGCTCTCTTAGAACCCTGGGGTGTATTCCATGGCCCTGGCACTTTGTTTACATTAATTTGTATTACAGCTTTATGAACCATATCCTGAGTCAGCCACTGACTAGATTGTCCTATGCCATCAGTGCAGCTATGAAGCTATGAAGTGAGTCTGGCAACTCCTTTATTGTATACACTGAAGAAGAGAAATGATTTAGCACACTTGCCTTTTCTGTATCTGTTACAACAACCATACTTGTACCATTACTATAATATTATTATAGTATTAATAGTATTAATATACTTAAAAAACTTTTGGGGGTTAGTCTTAGCCTCAGCCACAATACACTCCACATTTCTTTTCTTTGCCTTCCAGATTGCTGTTTTAAAACATTTATTATAGTGCATATATTTATTAAATGCAGCTTCTGTCCCAACAGACTTGTAGTTTTTAAATGCCTTTCTCGTTTCCTATTAATTTCTTTACTTCTATATTAATCCACATGCTGTGATTCTTAGTGCTTCTACATTTACTCCGTAAGGGAATACATTGAGAACAGTAATGATTTCCTATAATATTAAATTGTAACCATGTCTGTTCTGTGTTTTTATCTGAAAACATCATGCCCCAATCTATTCTCTGAAGGGCAGCCCTCAAGGTACTAAAATAGCTTTTCTGAAATTCATTCTGACCTCAACAAAAATAGCTACCTAAATGTATATAGCCAGTGTGCCCACATCATGACTACCTTGGAGCAAAACACCATCATTGCACCTTTGCATGTCCTAATTACATGGTAATCTAATCTGGAAAAAAAAGAGCAGAACTTTTTTAATTTATATAAATCAGCCACTGATGGAGAACTAAAGCTTAGGGGCAGTGAAACTTCGAATTAAAAAAATTCGAATTTCAAAGTAATTTTTGGCTATTGAATATGCCAAAATTCGATTAGAATTATTTAAAAAATTCAACCATTCAAATATATAAGTACTGTAATTTAAAAAATTACATACAATTTGGCATTTCTCCACCTTAAAGTTGCCAAATTGCAATTTTAGCCTATGGGGGACCTTCTGGAACCTTTAGGGGCAGATGTACGAAGAGTCGAATTTTAGAAGTAAAAAAACTTTGAAATTTGACACTCAAAGTTTTTTTCAATTGGAAATAGACCTATTTCGATTGAATTGGTCCATTTTCGATCGAATAGAAAATCGATTAAATCGTTCGATTCATTCGAACAATTCTCCACAAAATCCTTCGAATTCTTGGGAATTTTTGAAACTTTTTTAGGACTCCGTCTAAGAGGCTAAAATGGCAATTTGGCAGCTTTGAGCTGGCGAATAGTCAAAGTCGAAGGATTTTTAAAGGGCAAGTACTTATGGGCTACTCAATAGTTGAAGTAGCCCAACATTACTTCGAAATTCGAATTTAAAAAATTCTAATTTTCTTCTAATTATCACTTCAACCTTTAGTAAATGTGCCCCTTAAGGATTGTTATTGAATTTTTTTGAAGATCAACATTTTTTAACCAAAATTAATCAAATCGTTTGAATGGAACGATACATTATAACATTTTTTATTTGAAAATGAACCTATTCGAATGAAAAAGGTAAATTTTGCGATCAAAAATTCAGAATTTTTTTTATTCAAAATTTGACCCTTAGTAAATCTGCCCCTAAGTAAAGAAGTAGGCTAGAAATATTGTACATTATTGGAGTTATTTATTAAACCTCAATTATTTTTGGTCAAGGTTTTTTGGGCAAAAACTAAAATTTTTAGAGCGAAAAAACTAACATTTTTCAATTTGATTTATTATACCCTGAAGCTGCTAAAAGACCAAATTTGGAATCCTCCATCTCAAACCTGTCGAGGCAAATGGCAGATGTACCTTTTACAAAGATTTTATTGAAAAGAAAAAAAGTAGTAAGTCAGAATTTATTGAAAAGGAAAAAAGAAGTAAGATGTCATAATCTAACCCTAAAATAATTGACTGATTTGGGCGTCAAGTCTGAAAAAATTTGTATGATTGTGTTTTCTCTCGATTGTATCAAGTTTTGTCCTGACTTTTTCCTGTTATTTTATTGATAAATAAGAGAAAATTGTGGATCAGAGTTTGGTTGAGTTTGATTTCATAAAAATATGAGATAAATTTAACTTTTAGAAAATAACCCCCTATGTTTTGGGTTTCTTTGACAGGCCAAGGCAACCACAACCATTTAGCAGTAGGAGGGCAGGGCATAGGTTGCAAATTGAGACATTACTTTCCTTGCAAAGCACCAAAACAATGGATTACAGAGGATCAGCCTGAAGACAAGTTAGGAAGAAATTCTGGATAAATAAATACTCAGGTTCTGCTTGAAGACTAATTAGGGTAATATTTGGAATGGTTAATTTATTTGCTATGATAAGTACAATCTGGGATACCAATGACAATGTTTAGCCTTTGATTATGCAAAAAGTGCCTAAGCAAATATTGAACCAGAAATATCAGAAAGCCATTTTACTGGAGGAACAGTCAGGAATTTGCAGATGAACAGTCACTACCTGTAAATTTCTAAAATGTTGCCGATATGTTTCAAATCACTAAGGAGACAATTTATAATATTTCTGTTTCTTGCATCAATACCCAGTGTCGGACTGGCATGTCAGGTGCCCACCAGAAAATCTTAGACCAGGGGCACAACTTTTCCTTCTCTCCTCACTTAACCTCTTTATTCTCCTATTTATATCTACTTACTATACTCTATTCTTCCATTAAACCTCTTTTTCCACATAAAGAAATAGGGAATGAAATAGACCAAATTGTTAGAAGCAAGAGGCCCACTGACACCTGGGCCCACCGGGAGTTTTCCTGGTATCCCTGTGGGCCAGTCCAACACTGGCAATACCTATAATTATGGTTTTTAGATGCAACTCACTGCAGGGAAAAGTGTAAGTTACTCCAAAGAGAGTAAACACCTACCCGATAAAGTTAGTGGACCTGCCACCTTAAGAAAGAATTCCAAATCCTATTTTATCATGTTAGTCAAGGAAAATAAAGTTTACTTAACCATATAAAAATTATTTAATTAATGTTCCCTTTTGTCTGGGACTTCACCCTCTGTCACGCTCAGTGGCCCAAATCCCACACAGAAACAACCAGAAGGGCCACTGGGTTAATATTTAAAGGGTAATTAGAGGGAGTAGACTGGATAGGATGCTCACAGAAAGTTTATTGGCAAACAGAAGATACAGCAACTTACTGGCTCAGGAGATCAAGGTAAAACAAAGTCCAAATACAGAAGCAGGAACAAGGAATCCAAGAACAAGGTCCAAGAACAGGGTCAGACTAAGACTAGGAACATAGAACCAGGTGACCAGCAGATTGTAGAACTATGAACTGGCAGTGGGGGGAGGTCTGCTCAAGCTTTAAATAAGGGCCCTCTGCTGGGAATTAACTAGGAAATAGGCTGCACCTGCCAGTTAGTGCAGAGCAGCTGAATTAATCAGCAGCACAAGGGATAACCATAGGGACCTCTAGCCTGCCAGAATAGGGGAGACGTAAGGGAACAGGCTAGAACACAAGAGGTCCCAGGTTCAAACCCAGCAGAGGGATAATTCCTTACACCCTCACAGCAAGCAGGCAGGCGCCATTTTGTAAACACTGCTATTAAGTCAAGCTTTGCATTATTCAAAAATCTTGTTTATGTGCCAGAATGGAAGACCTGATGCCCATGCCCATGCTCTTGCTACAAATGTATATAGTAAGGTGGGAGGGAGAATGTGAGGAGTGCAGGGACATCTAAGAAGTGCATAATGGAAAGTGAAAGTCATTGCCAGCCCTGTCTCTATGACTAAGGCATTGAGGAGGTGCAGGCAATAAATGATTTACAGCTAAGATTTTTAAAATGCTTTTATTACAGGTATGGATGTCTTAATAGTAAAAAAAATGTTTTCATGTTCAAATTGAAAAAGACTTTTATTTTACATCTTTTTATATCTAGGTGATAGGACAATTTTAAACGCTCTTGCAAACAACCCCATTTTGGGCAGTCTTTCTTCATAACTGAGATCTTTTGCCCTCTTAATCATCTTAGTTATTCTTCTCTGGACTTTCTCCACTTTATTAGTGTCCCTTTTGAATACTAGAGAACTAAACTGCACTTCATATTCAAGATGAAGCCTTCGCAAATCAAAGGAATACCCTTTCTTTGTGGGAATTGATCACCCTTTTAATATAAGACAGTATCTTGCTAGCTCTTGCAACTGCTGACAGATATGTTTATTGTCCAATACAACTTCTAGGCCTAGCTCCATCAAGGATTTGTTTGTATTAGTCCTGTTAAGAGTATGAATCTCCTACATTATTACTTTATTATAACCATGCAGGGTTGAGTTTGGTACTTTAATGAGCACCAGAGAAACCTAAAAAGAGGGAATATTACTTATGCACATGCATAAATAACATAGAGGACAATAAACTTTGTTCCTCTGGACACCTAAAGCAAATTTCTAAATAACTGGGAACTTTTCCAACTTCCATGGAGTCACCTACAAAGTTATCTGCCTACTATAAAAGAGCATTGATCTTCCTCCACCAGATCTACAGACAGCTATGGCTACTCCTCTTATTCCGCTCCTCCCTCTAATTTGTTTTGATAATTCTGGCTCATATTTGTAAACGGAAACATGCACACAGTCAGATGATTAAACCTGGATTAAACACTGGAATGTAAAAAAAAATAACGGGCTTCATACAGATTATGAAAGTGGGAATCATTAGGAAACATCCCTTTTTCAGATGGAAAACTTTAAGTGAACATAAAATGGTACCTATTTATATAGGTGCACCTATATTTTATAATTCTTTCAGACAACATGATGGGGGGTATTGTTGTAAATTTAAAGCACAAAAATTGAACAACATTCAACAGAGTACACAATAATCACAAAAAAAAATGATCCTTGATGAATGATCTAAAGTGCAGGTCTCTCAGTATTTAAAGTGCAATCCGTCTACCTATCTTATAAAAGCTACAGCTGACATTAGGTACCATCTTAGCATATGCTAATAAACATATGGGTTATAAACCGTTATTATGCTGATTTATAGTTGCTTGGGAAATATAATGTAATAAAAGTGGCTGTTCATGTTTGCGCTACATAGTGATCTGTACCATACATGCTGATCAGGCACCATAATTTCTTTTAGTGTTTAGTTAATATGATCAAAACATCAATAATTTAAACAAATATAATAAATATTAGTGAACTATTTAAAAATACAAATTACAATTAATAAGGTCAAACGTATGCCATATCTCTCTATACACTCAAAAGGCATATAAGGGGGAATGGAATACATTTTATCACAAAAAACATTCGCGACCCTGTTTTCTCCATTTTTGACTGACTAAGACCTCACTGACTTCCTTTTGAGACCAAATTGCTTTTGCAAACATTTACAGTTTATATAATAACATTTTGCAATCGCAAAGTGTTTTTTTTGGTACAATACAGAGCAGGCTTCAAAGGTTCTCAATGCGCAATTAAGATTCCAGCCTAATGAAGAATATTACATTGCTACATTCACAAAGTTTTGATCTTTGTGAATTTTATTACATTCCTCCCATAGTAATGTAGCACTATAGTAGATTGAGTGCACAGTTCTCTATCTATAAGCTCCACTCCCAATACTGTGCTCTGGATGAAACCTTAATTCTGTGTGGAGGCAGGGTGTAGCTGTAACTTGGTACAGGGTGCAGTAATTGGGCACCAGTGGTTCTTATAACTTAACCAATTAACATATTTATTGAGCAAGAACAACCACAATAGAGTGTAAATACAAAGCAAACAGGATCATATATATACACAGTGGATAGGCATATACTCACAGAAACTTTGGTCAATATCAGTCCCTCAGGGAAGGGAACATGTACACAGAAGTTGCTCTGGGTACACCCAGTTTTCAGCCTTTTCCCTAAGTGGAACCTGAAGGGAACTCACATCCCTAGGTTTGTTAGTCCCTACTCTTGGCAATTAGTACCCGAGATTAGTGATGGGCGAAACGGCCGCGTTTCGCTTCGCCGAAAAATTAGCGAATTTCCAGAGAAATTCGCGATTTTTTCGCCATTTGGCGACGCGTCAATTCCGACGCGTCGCGTCGTTTCCGACGCGCATCGCGTCGTTTCCGGCGTGTCGCGTCAAAAACGACGCGCGACTCGTTTTTGCGCGGCGAAATTTTAGCGGCGAATTTTTCTGCTGGTTTCGCGAATTTATTCGCCAGCGGCGAATCGCGGGAATTCGCCGCGAATTCGCCCCTGGCGAATAAATTCGCCCATCACTACCCGAGATCACAATCCCCCTAACAATTCTTGGAGGAGCCTCAAACTGCTCGGCTAATTAGCCTGTCTTTCTGTCACTCCAAGAGTGACCTCTTAAAGTGAGTAGCCTATCCTTACTAGACCTGACCTGTCTAGGTACCACTTGATCTCTGCCTGACTGCTCAGGCCAAAGCTAGCACAAGATGGTCCCTGAGCACATGGCTGCCCAGGACTTTCTACTTTAGCACAGTGCCATCTACTGGTTACTGTGTGAACGTCAAGGGGCATAGCTTTCAGCAATTTAAGGAAACAGGTGTTTTAGGACCCAGTTAGGCACCTATAACACTAGGACCGCCTGTTAAATAATCTGTCAGACTAATTTATCAGTCCCCTACAGTATAAACTAGGACATCAGCATCAAGGAGATTTGTTAAATGTAAACAAAAATATACAATTTACATTTTGTACCATGATCAACTTCACTGTACACAACATAGAAGTATAGAGTTAATTAAATTCTCTCTTTCAGCCAGCAGTGACACATATAAATAATTGTGCAGGAGTAAGTGATGCACATGTGTACAGTTTACATCAGGCTTTATGTAGATGTTATCATGGCAATGATGTTAAAGATGCAATGACAAAGACTAGTGCAATCATTAGTGTTTATTTTGTTGTGAAACCTTTTAATTGTCCCTGTTGGACTTACAGATGCCTCCTCTTGACAACATCACTGCACAGTCATCAACATCTTAATACTACAAGACATTCCTATTAACTTCCATTCACAACTCTCTCCCGGGAATCTAGTCAGCTCTCAACCCTCTTTCCTTGAGACAGAAATGATAAAGGATACACATTGCTCAGAAGAGAGAACAAAGTGTTCCTCATATTAGGAGATGTTTCAATTTAAATCTGATGGATCACAACACAGGTATTTTCACAGATATATTGGAATATATCCATATATTGTAACCAAAGTCAGAGCCAAACATTATTATACTTTATGTACTAATGAACATTCCAATTCACCATATAGAACATAAGGTAAACCCCATTTGTCTTTATTCTGGTAAGTTTAAAAAACACACATTTTCTCTAAAATCACGAATGCAAGTCTAATATAAAAAGCACAAATACTAACTCAAAAACCTTGTATTTTTCATACAAATACAAACCAAAAAAGCTCTAAAAGCTTGAATGAAAGAAAGATTTGAAAAGGACAGAGCCCATTGACTTCTACATGACCTCAACGGTTTTTAGATGGCAAAGTTTTGTATCAGTGTTTTTTATTGTTTAATAAATTACATATTTTACATGGTTTAGAGTAATTAGTATAATCAACAATTTGTAGCTCTAAAATATGATTTGTGAAAACAAGCAAAATACAAACACTACTAAATCAGCCCCTAAGTTTTGATAAATAAATAAATAAATATATATATATATATATATATGCATTAAGACCAGTTGCATAGCCGTTTAGATTACTACACCGGCAAGCATTGTTTAAGGCTGATTCGTTAACATTTGTGGTGCAAAATGTCTTTTTCACAGTGTTTATTATGGAAAATTACAAGTAATAAATGGCACATTTGCAAAAAAAACAACAACATTGTTTTGCTCAAAGAAAACGTGGAAAATATCTTCCCGGATGTTATGGATAGGAAATTTTCCTTGAGAAAAAACGTTTTTAGTGGCAGTCGCAATGTGAAATTAGTCAGCCCTATATGTTTACTTAAAGGTGACCTTCATTCAAAGATCCATCTTTCTTAGTCATTCAGGATTAAATCTTTCAGTAGAAACAATATCAAAACTCCTAGCGTTATCCTCTATGATGCTAATCAGAATTCCTCTTATGGAATTCATGCTTTTCTATCATATATGCTTCATGTGTTCTATAGTTGCTACAATGCCTTTTCCTTGTGTACTTTTACCCCTACAATTGGTACTCTAGTTATATGTTATCCTTCCACTTAGATTGTAAGCTCTGCAGGGCAGGGATCTCCTTCTTACTATCTCTCTTACTACATGTCCTTACATAAACTTTGTTTATATTGGGTTTATTATGTTACTTGTTCTCCCTGTATGTACTTTTATATAATGTAAAGCTCTGCAGGTCCCTACAGTGCTTTACATACATACATACAGACACGTGATTATCATTCTTTTGCTTAATTTCATATAAGCTGAAGCATTATGGCCATTCAAGTAGTAATTCATAAACCTGCAGCACTTTACTTTAGAAAATATATGTAAATGCAAAATTACAGTCAGGGCATAGCTCTGCAATTGCATATATATAATACCACACATAATTAGAAATTGGGCTAATTAGCAGCCACAAAGCAATTGAGCATATATGTTAATTATCTGAATATATAAGCTCAGTGAGGTCCACTTTCATGCACTTTTATGTCATCCCAAATTATCCTGCAACTAATATCAATTTAAAAATGGTTCTGCTTAAAAATGATTTCCAAAAGGTAAAATGAACTGTCACTATGAGCTTAGTTAATGTTTTATTTTCAGTTTGTGTATCGTTCTTTGTTATAGTATCAGTAAAGAAGCCTAATGGATACACGTCAACATTTGTTTGCAAGACAGTCCAGGTTATATTAGTTATTAGGCATCTCTTAATTGAAAGTACCATGGCACAAGGCCTGGGCACTGTGGGCAGCTGCACAGTATGATCAGACTAGAGGCAGAAACAGAATGTTTCTACTGAAAAGGCTTGGAGGCATAGATGATATTCTATCCTTATGATTTCTTAATATAATTCAATTTGATATCTTACAATATTTTAATTATTTTTGTTCTAATGTTAATTAATTCCTCCATCTGTGACTTTGCTGTAGTTTAAAGAACTTTTTAAAATGTATCTGACATATCCTACCATAGAGAAATCACATATTTCTACCTAAGTCAGGTGTAACGACTCACCATGGTGGTCTATTGGCCGGTGGGGACACCCACCACATGCGTTCTTTTCCTCAAGCGCTGGATTGTGCTCACTTCCTGGTTTTACGTGTTGGCGTGATGACATCATTGAGCAATGGAGGAAATTCAAATGTATTTAAAGGGGCTTTGAATGGGAATTCACTGCCCATTGTTAGGTCTAATTTAGATTAGTTCTTGGGTGCTATTCTTTGTGCATCTACTTGTTGTTTCTGGTATTGACCCTTACCCTTCTGTTTTTACTACTCTGACTTCTCCTAACCTGACCCATGTCTCCCTGACTTCTGACTACACTTTCTAATCCTGATCCTAGCCTATCTGACCATCCATTGAACTCTGCCAGTATTGACCCGGCCTGACTATTCTTAACTCCCCTTATGCTGGCCGGTCTTGTCTCCTGAACATGCATCCCTGTCAAGCCCTTCTGTGTGTAGGCCATCCATCCAATACCCTTGGTAAAACGGTTGTGTCCCTTTGCTTGTCCAGTGCCCTTGCTTGGCTCCTCTCTTATTAAGACCTGGCAGCATCCAATTAGCTGAAGGCTCCTCCTGAGGTGAAAGGCAGCTGCTAGAGGCAGAAGCAAGAGCCGAAACCCGGGAGCCTAGCATTGGTTCTGGAATTAGGGTGCCGTTTCTGACATCACGTCAGTGGCAAGTGGGTGGGCAGCCAGGAGGACCCCTCACCCTAAATGATCTTCTGTTGTGCCTGGCATATGTGACCACTGTGGCAAAATGGTCTCAGACATAAATAATGACTTCACCTTTGCTTTTTGAGGGGACTCTTCGAATTAAAAACAAAAGTATGAAAAGTGGCTAGAACGGACTAACTACGTTTTTTCCAACATGACTACACACTGCATTTTTATTTTAGACAGCAATACAAGCTTTATTATTCATGTTAAAAGAGAAATAAAGCTTAATAAATAAGTAGGCCCTGTATAATCAGCTTTAATGACAGGCAAACCTCATAACGTAATCCTCAAACCTTGATGATTTGGGACGACCCCTAAGCTTAACTTTACAACAGCTGCCCAGAGCACACTGAGCATGTGCGTGTCACAGACACTCAAACAAAATCCAAGATGAGGAGCTTCTGGGACAACTTTTTCGTCCTGGATAATTAAGGGCCTATTTATTAAACCTCACATTTTTCTGTTCAAGTTTTTATAAGGGAAAACTCTATTTTTTGGTTTATAACACAAAGCTGGAAATCCAAAAATACTCCATCTCAAGCCAGACGAGGTCATGTAGAAGTCAATGGCAGATGTCCATGAAGATAACCCCTACGTGTTATAGAGATGCTGAAACTTTAGACAGGTGTTCAATATATAAAATATAGCATTTCAAGCCATATTCATTTTTAGGGTTAAGTTCCACTAATGTTCATTTTAAAAATACTGAATTTTTACTTATAAATGGTGGGCTGCAAAACAAAAGCTTCTTTACACTGTGTTCTTTATTGCAAATTTCAACAGAGGTTAAAGTTGAAATACATATATAATTTTGGATAATACAAATAATATCCCTCATTAATGGAAAGTGAAATATCCAATTCAGAAAAATAATTCTTTGTAAAAGCCTATATGTTGGCTAAAAACAACAACAACAAAAAAAGATTAATGTTGGATAACCCATCGTAGCATCTTTATATTGCTGAATTATGGCAGAAACTATAATAAATCATGCCCCTTTTGTGTTCTCTGCTACTGAGCTACTTGGATAAATATCAGTCCCTCCTTTGCAAGGATTCACGATCTTGTGCCAAACAGCAGGTAAGTGGCACTCTGAAGGAGAACAGATAACAACCACAAAAATGTGCTATGCATGTGTCAGTGCACCAAAGGGACCTGCAGAGGAGTAATTAGCCACCTTGCTTAGTCGGAGACTTTCCATGTCACCAGAATCTGCAAATGAGTGATTAACACCTTCCATGTTTCACAGAGAAATGCATACGTTTCTATGTAACAGGAAATAGTCTACTCATTAACCCATTCCCTGGCACTGAAAAATGTATGGCCCTCACTCAATAGCAGCCAAGTATATTCTTATAAATACATATTTATCTCTTATCAATATGAAACCACTGAAAAAATCACATTACTTTTTTAACATAAACATAAATACATATTATTAAGAAGATATTGGTGACAATTTAATTGTTTGCTGCTACGGAATAGGGTAAATCGAGGTTAAAAAAAAAAGCTTGTATTTTTTTGTTTGCTTGCTTTTTTTTACTGCAATCGCTGTTTTTATGTAATATAAGACATGTGGAGGCCAATTCATCAAAGGTCGAATTTTAATGTTTTTTTGCAACTATGATTAAAGGGCATGTAAGGGCAAACAAAATTAAATCTCCAATATACTTCAATTAAAAATGTGTACTGTTTTTATAATAAACCTGTATGCAGCAGTTTTCCCTTCATTTACTGCTGTGGATAGGAATTGTCAGACGGTTCCTAACTGCTGTGCAGGGAAACAATCATACTTATGAACAGCAGGGGGAGCCCCTGCCTTACTTCCCAGCCTTTCAGAATTCCAACAGCTTTGTTTCCCTGTAGATCCATAAACAGCCCAGATCACACTGAGCATGTGCACAGTCTTGGTCTTGCAAAGATGTTTATCAAAGTTACAAGATGACAGCCTCCTGTGGCCAACTTTGAAAGCATAAATCATTTGTTTGATTAGGCTTGTGGTGCAGTAAGTTCATGTTTGTGTTTAGTATACAAAATACAGCATTTCTAGCCTTATTCTATTTTAGACTTTTCTTGTCCTTTAAAGGAGAACTAAACCCCTTAAAATGAATAGGGCTAAAACTGCTATGTTTTATATACTGAAATAATTGCACCAGCCTAAAGTTTCAGCTTGTCAATAGCAGCAATGATCCATGACTTTAAATTTGTCACAGAGGGTCACAATCTTGGAAAGTGTCTGTGGCACTCACATGCTCAGTGGGCTCTGAGCAGCTGTTGAGAAGCTAAACTTAGGAGTTGTTGCATTATCAAGCAGAAAATAAGGTTGGCCTGTAATATTAGCTGATGCTACAGGATTGATTATTAAATTCTGATACTAGTTGCACTGGTTTCTGTGCTGCCATGTAGTAATTATCTGTATTAATGACTAATCAGCCTTATATTGTGACATTTCTATTCTATGTGTACTGTATATTGTGAGTCGGTCCCTAAGCTCAGTAAGTGACAGCAGCACAGAAGGAATGTGATAGTCTTGAGCGGATAATGTACAACATAATGTACCACATTTCTAGGCTGCTTCTTTAGTTAAAGGAGAACTAAATTAATTCTTGAAAAAACCCTACCCCACTAACCCAGTCTAGTTGCCCTTCTGGGCAAATGCGCCTAATTTTTAAGGGCACCATCTTCTTTTGTCGGTCTTCTTTGGAATCAGACCGTGGTTTTTGGCATTTTCCGAAATTTTGGTGACTTTGGGCGCATGCGCAGTTGGGACCGAAAATTTACTCCAACTGTGCATGAACCAAAACTCTGCACAGATTCCGAAGAAGACCAAAAAAAGAAGTTGGCACCTGTGTACTCCTGAGGCCAGAATCTACATGGAGGGGTAAGTTAAAAATTGAGGACATTTGCCCAGGAAGGCAACTAGGCTGGGTTTTTTTCAAGAACGGATTTAGTTCTCCTTTAACCTTTACTTCTCCTTTAAAAGCAAACATCTTATCGGTTGCTATGGGTTATTACCGTTGGGCAAAAAACATATGACCTTTTATTACATATGAGGGTTTCTCTTCAAAAAATCTTTTGTTCTGAAAAAGTTTATTTTTGTTTAAAGGAGAAGGAAAGGTTAAAATTAAGTAAGCTTTGTCAGAAAGGTCTATATAAATACACCAGTAAACGCTCAAAGTGCTGCTCTGAGTACTCTCTCAAAGGAAACACTATATTTATTTCCTTCTATTGTGTACACATGGGCTTCTGAATCAAACTTCCTGTTTTCAGCTTAAACCACCAGGGCAAGGGCTTGAGCATGCTCAGTATGCTCCTCTCTCCCTTTCCCTCCTCCCCTCTGTGCTGTAATCTGAGCCCAGAGCTATGAGTGAGCAGGGAGGGACTCAGACAGACACCAAGCTAATGTGGCAGCTTCTATCCTAAACAAACAGAGAGCATTTCTAAAGCTGTTTACCCAGGTATGGTAAAGCATTCTACAGAATAAATATAGCATTCCATCTTTCACTACTGTGGTTAATCTATTTTTAATAAACTGCTTCGGTAGCTTTCCTTCTCCTTTAAAGAACAAAATGTGACAAAAATCCAGGTATATTAATGTGGAAATCCAAACTTAGATGCATTTTTTCAACACTTGGCACCTCCCCCCAGTGATTTTAACTTTCCTTCTCCTTTAACCTCATTTTACCTAGTCATGCTATTGAGTGGCACAGCACTGAAGAAGACATTTGAGAAGATTTGTTTTTAAGGATATTATCATCAGACTTGAATGTTTTAATCAAAAACAATGAAGGAGGTAGAGTCCTGCGTGGGTCCATTTTTTGGGACCCGAACCTGACCCGTACCCGCAACCTGGACCCGGACCCGCGACCCGCATTCTTACCCGCTTGGACCCGCGACCCGAACCATACCCGCAACCCGCGACCCGGACCCGCGACCCGCTGACCATCAAGAATCAGGAAGTGCTGTCATCATAAACAGGAAGTGACATCATCGGAAGTAGCCGGGATCAGAAAAAAAGGAGTAAAACAGGAAGTGCTGTCATTGTAAACTGGATGTGACATCATCAGTAGTAAAAATGCTCAGAAAAAGGAGTAAAGATCCCTATAGCGAGGATCCACAACCCGACCCTCAACCCGCCAACCTGCAGAACCACCGGCCCGCTTCTATACCCGCACCCAGAAATTCTACGAGCAACCCGCAGGGTACCGCGGGATTTTGTGGGTAACCCGCGGGTACCCGACCCGCTGCAGGACTTTAGAAGGAGGTTTTCATGAAGGAACATGTTTACTTTTGCTTTTAGTATGAAAATATTAGTTATATTTCCTGGTATTCATGGAACTATCAACTTTCTTGCAGTCATGTGACCCAAGCTCAGTCTCGCACTAAAAAGTAGTCTGTGCTTTGGAATGCCCACACTCTTCTGTATCAGACCCCTGGAGCGTAATGCCTCAAGACAGATGGGGAGGCATACTATACAGCACATAAAACTGAATATTTTAAGAGGCAGATTTAGGGTCCAAGTGAGTATTTGAATTAAATTCAAATTTTTAAAATTCGAATTTTGAAGTAATTTTGGGCTACTCTGACTTTCGAATCGCCCAAAATTAAATTCCAATTGAATTTCAAAGTACTGTCTCTTTAAAAAACTTTGAATTCGACAATTTGCTGGAAAAAAAACTGAAAAGTTTAAGGGGCACATTAACGAAAATTCGAAGTGAGTATTTGAATGAAACTTGAATTTTTAAAATTCTAATTTTTAAGTAATTTTGGGCTACTTCGACTATAGAATATCCCAAAAATTTGTTTCGAATCGAAAAAAAAAAATCGAATTTCAAAGTTTCTTTAAAAAAAACTTCAAATTTGACACTTAAAGCTGTCAAACTGCAATTTTAGCCTATGGGGGACCAAGCACTGTCAATGGATGTCTATTTAAATCATTGTTTTTACTAACTCCCTCATGCTTATGATTAAGGGCAGCTGTGCCCGAAACTCGTCAAGCAAGTATGCCATGCGGCATGATTTATAATATGGATTAAATAAAGGATTTTCTACTTTTAATCAGCTGTTTCGGTGTGCAGAATCCTCTCTCCCCCTTATCTTTGCCTTTGTGTACTCTTTACTGCTGTACTGCAAGTTGGAGTGATATCAGCCCTTCCCCCCCCTCCAGCAGCCTAACAACAGAACAATGGGACTGTAACCAGATAGCAGCTCCCTAACACAAGATAACAGCTGCCTGGTAGAATTAAGAACAGCACTCAATAGTAACAACCCATGTCCCACTGTGACACCTTCAGTTAGATTGAGAAGGAAACACAACAGCCTGCCAGAAAGCAGTTCCCTCCTAAAGTGATGGCACAAGTCACATGACATGGGGCAGCTGGGAAATTGACAAAATGTCTAACCCCATGTCAGATTTCAAAATGAAATATTAAAAAATCTGTTTGCTCTTTTGAGAAATGGATTTCAGTGCATAAGTCTGCTGGAGCAGCACTATTAACTGATGTGTTTTGAAAAAAACATGTTTTCCCATGACCGTATCCCATTAATAAATAAGGAAACAGTTGTGCTTTTTTTTAAATGTAAGTTTATTCACGGTAAGGAAAAAAAAACCTTTAAAATTACACAAATACACATTTTGACAAATAATCCCCCCACCAGTTTAGGAACTCACGTGTGATTTTAGGAACCAAAAGCTCAAGTCCAGAGACTCAAGCCTGAATAAAGTAGCCCCTTAATATACTTTTATTTTCTTTCCTCTACCCCAGCTGGAGGGATTGTAAAACAATAAAACAAAATTTGGATAAGGACTGCTGATCATGCCCAATTTAATGGAATACAATAAAATATATGTCATTATAACACAGGAAAAAAAGTGGCTGTCTGTATCTGTTTGCCTTTGCGGCAGATAGCAAATTAAAACTTGAGCAAGAGAATAATCAAACAAAGGCATAGGAATCTCTATACAAAATGAATTAATATCTGCAAATAATGTTTTATGTGTACATTAAAAGCCAGTGGAATTTTAGGTAGTAATATACAAGTTTTATTTATTTGTTGTTAGTCGTATAATCTTATGGATTTATGAATGCGAGTTGATTCAAGATTTTTTTTTCTGTTGAGAAATCAAGACGGTATTAATGTCGTCTGTTTGGCAGGTACAGTAGCGTTGGGTTATCATCTATGCTATGTACGGCATCACATGATAAGTTACATTTTACACTTCACATCAGTGGCTGCATTGGATGAGAGTCATTGGACCTTGATATATTCTCCATGATATCCTACAGCACACAATTAACTGCAATCACTCCAAGTCTTTATCAGGAATAAGCAGAAGAGATGGAGAGCGCAGAATATAAATGAAATGTGGCTTTGAAATATTGCTGTTTTATGTGAAGCCTGATCTCTTCAAGCAAAAGCACAGAGAACTATTTAGTCCTGTTTGAAATTGCTATTAAGTAGCAAGTTGACGTTAAACAGGATCTTTTATCTACATGTTTCTCTCTATCCAACACATCTGATGCTGGGAGCCCATAGCAAATGTCTTCTTTACACCCTTTTAGGCTCCTGATATGTTTCTACATATCTGACATTGTTCTATACTTTTATAAAATTGACATTGGGCTTTCTTTATTAAGCTATCTTGTGGTGTAAGCAGCAGGGGCAATTCATATAAAAGCAATACAGAACGATCTGCATTCTGTAAATTAGCGCCCTTTTTATTGCCCTTGTGGTGCCTAAAATAAATAAAGACTCCATAGTTTCCCAGCATTCCAGGGGACATCCCAGCTGCACCATCTATCTCTCTCTCTCTCTCTCTCTCTCTCTCTCTGTGTAGAGCTGCCAAAAAATTTACACCTGTTTTTTGCACTTTGTACCATGACCAGGCTTCCCTTAGAACTCTGTACCTACATGTAAATAATTTTGCACCAAAGGAATAGAACAATGCCCTGCCATGTCTGGATAACACTCACACTGACAACCATTCGCTTTGCATGCAATTTATTGTGTCTAGATGTCTTGCCCCACCGGCATGGTCACATTCTTTGCAGCATAGCAAATATTCTTTAATTAAATGTAGGGAACCTGAGATTTGGGTATAGTTCACTCAGGCAGTTCCCCCTTGGTAATAGTATACACATGCAGCTATGTCTCCTTTCCTGGGTCCATTGGGAGTTATTCTAGATTTTGAGTTGCCCACTAGGAGCCCCATGTGTTTAAGGTCTTTCCTGGGACCTCACCTCTCTGTGAGTTGTTACAGGCCCAGAGCTGCAGTTTGTTCAAGTTAGAAAGCATTATATAGCACTAGTAAGTTTTGTTATAGTTGCTTGAGGAGCAAGAGGAAGGCTCAGGGAAGATAGTCAGCTGCTTCCACTTCAATGAGGAGAAATAGTGAGGTTAGGACCCTGTGGTGAGTCCACCACCAGTGCAGGGATTCATTGTTTGAGCTGAGGACCATTCAGGGTGCCCCCAAGACCCCAGGCTGAGTATCCCTATGCACAAAGCTCTACTTTATGGGATGATTTGCCCCAGGAGTGTGGTAACCTACATCTGCCTATTTAACTTCTGAAAGGGGATTCTGCTATTATTATTCCGCTTGACATAAAAGTGCCTGTAAATTCTTCATTGCAACTGTTCACTGTAAATAAGCCAGTTATTTTGCTTCAAGAAATCATCTCTTTGACTGGATACTTTGCTACAATGAACTGCACAAGGTATCGGGAGCTGCACAGGTACAGTTCACACACTACAATGCACACAGCGAAAGTGCTACATAAAATATGCTGAATTCCACAGAATTTTCCTCTATGTTTATTGCCTGCTTTTAGTAAACAGTGTCCTATATATAGTTGAAGATGCTTTCCCATCAAATATTGGATATATACATATTTGAATAAATGATTTATGTTATAGACAAGATGACACTTTAGCTGCATAAAGGAAAGTGCTGCATGTAATTCTGTATTATTCTATGCACCGATCTGACCTACTCCATCCCTAATTCCAAGTGTTTAAGCAGGCGGGTGGGGGCAGGAGCAACCAGAGGGACTCTAGAGAGAACTTGAAGATTAATGGTTTAACTTTTAATTACTCTAACGCTTGGTGAATTGAAGCCCAAACAAAGGAAGATTGATGGTGTGCCTGTATCTGTTGCTCTTTACAGGCTGTGTTTATATTCACAGGAGGAGAAGGCAGAAAGGGAGAGCAGGTAAAACTGAACCCCAGGTGAGTTGTGGCAAATTATTACTGCACTCCATAATTTTCACATAAGGATATTAACTTGTTCACATTATAACTTCTGCCTTTGGAATTCAGTAAGACAATTATCACTGTTAATGTGGGGTTAAAATCCATTGTTGACTTGGCTATAAACGGGGGATTATTATGCTTTTCTTATATAACACCGACATATTGCCTAGAAAATAACAGCAATGCATAGTTATTCAAATCAGTCCCTGTCCCAGTGGAGCTTACTTTCTAATTTCCATGTCACAAGCACAAAGACACCTGGGCACATTGGGGCTCTAGGGTCAGTTTCATTAGACGTCAATTGAATTGTGGACAACAACTGCATTGTCACGAAGAACATACAAACTTCACACAGAAGCAAACACAGGGCCGAGCATTTTAGTTTAGGTATGCTAATCATTGTATCACAGTAGCACGCCCATCTGTAATGTAATGTAATGCCTGTACTCTATGGGTGTCATGCATATTTTCTTCCTATAATATAAGGGATATAAGATTCTTGCTCATATTGTAACTTATTTTTGTATTTATATGCTGTCAAGTCAACGTTGTTGCTTCTGCAGTGTAATTGTAGTAAAACAAGGTTGCTGGACAAGGATTATGCCCTATTGCTATCCTTGCCCTATTGTATGTATATATATATATTTATACACTAATCCTCAAGATATACTCTTTTCTTATAATAGGGATGGCTGTACTGGTCTTGCACATCTGACACCCCACCACAAAAATAAATGGCAATAAAATAGAATAATAAAAAATACACCAACAATGATCTCGGCTTTAAACAGCTAGGAATGTTAGCAAAATTTGTGTTGATAGATGTGCAAGTTTGAATGTAGGGAGCAGCAAAGGTTACTTTTTCCAGGAATTGCTGCTGACACATTAGTGTTAGGCCTGCTTAAGGTTACCACCTTATCTCTTTTAAAGCAAACATCCCCAATATACAATAAACATGCCGCAGAGCTGATTACAGGGGCTGTGGGTTGAATATATAAGTATCATCATTAATACTACACTACATTTTCATACAGACATGCTGCAGTGGAGAATTTTAACCTGTATTATCTCAACATTCTATAATATATTATTACAATCTACTACATAGCAGAATCAAAAATACTATATCATAAGGGAAAAAAAACACCACAACTGTCTACAGGGTAAGCCGTAATTTCTGTTTTTAATATGACCGATGTGCATTAGTGATTTAATTTGGTAAGAATGATATACAGGTGTGGGATGCGTTTTTCAGAACGCTCAGGGCATGGGGTTTTCCCAATAATGGATATTTCTGCAGTGGAGAAACTAGAGTGTGCCAGGTTCCCCTGCAAAAAACCTTCATAGGGGCCCGGCGCACTCCGATCCCCATCCTCCCGCCCATGTCTCAATACTGATTCACCCAAATCCCCTCACTCCCGGCCGACTTGGGTCCCTCTTCCTCGCCACAGGTAAGAAAGTGGCTGGGGAGGAGGGTTTTTTATTAGCTATAGAGGAAGCAGACCTCTATAGTTACGCCACTATATTTCCGTAATTTGGATCTTCATACCTTAAGTCTACTAGAAAATAACTTTATAAATAAATTTAAACATTAAAATGATCTTCATTTGGATGAAGTACAAGTTACTATTTTATTATTACATTTTCAAAAATCTGGATTAGTTGGATATGATGGAATCTATGGGAGTCAGCCCTCTTATAATTCAATTTATTCAGTCTTCTGAATAAAGGGTTTCCAGATAATGTGTTCCATACCCGTATTTGTATATATTATTAGTGAAATTGATAATAATACAAAGTGAAAAATATTGAATGAACTGCTACTGGCCATAATCGGTTTGATTATATCTGTGTGTGTATATGTATGTATATATATATATAGTGAATAAAGTACCCCCTATTGTAAAATATAAGGATATTTTAAGTCATCAAGGAGTTCCGTGACCATATAAAAGCACAAAGCCGAAGGCCGACGTTGCTCCTAATATCCTCTTATTTTCCAACAAGGGGCACTTTATTTATTATAATACACATGTTTAAGTGAGACGTGACAAAAATGACAACTATAGCCACTGTTTTTAAGGATATAATTTACAGGATATTCATGACTTTTGTGTATTATAAAATGTTTATTAGAGTTGACTATTTCAATAATTATATGTTAGTTCCCCCAAAATCTTCAAGAAAATGAAACTGAAATATAAACGTGCAATCCATCAATATAAATACCTTACATTTGCTTTAAACACCGTTTTAAACCCTAAAAATGAATAGGACTAAAATGCCATGTTTTCTTTACTAAACTTATTGCACCAGCCTAAAGTTTCAGCTTGTCAATAGCAGCAATGATCCAGGACTTCAAACTTGTCACAGGGGGTCACCATCTTGGAAAGTGTCTTTGACACTCACATGCTCAGTGGACTCTGATCAGAAAAATTATCAAGCAGAAAATGGGGCTGGTCTGTAATATAAGCTGATGCTACAGGGCTGATTATTAAATTCCGATGCTAGTTGCACTGGTTTCTGTGCTGCCATGTAGTAATTATCTGTATTAAAGGGCACCTATGGCCCAAAAAATTTGCCCTAAACCGAAGGTTTGGGCTGATAGAGCCTGCATTCCGGTTTGGGGTTCTAGCACCTTCGGTTTGGGGCAAATTTTTTGAGCCATACATAGGTGTCCTTTAATGACTAATCAGCCTTATATTGTGACTATATTTCTATTACACTATGTGTACTGTATATTGTTAGTGAGTCCCTAAGCTCAGTAAGTGACAGCAGCACAGAGCATGTGAATCAGTGAATCAGCAGAAAAGAAGATGGGGGGCTACTGGGGCATCTTCGGAGACACAGATCTTTACTACTAAATGGCTTTGGTTGCATTGGGCTGGTACAGAAGCACAAAACATAATGTACAACATTTCTACCTACTTATTTAGTTTAAATTTCCTTGTCCTTTAACTCACTTTAGAAAATAGATAACATGTCAGTAATAAGGAATAGTGATGAGCGATACTGTGGTGTTTTGCATCTGTAAAGAATTCACAAAAGAAATTTAAATTTAAGAAGAAGTGCGAAGGTGGAATTAGATGGTGAATAAGGCATTTTAAGCACTGCAGTTCCATATACATTGCCCTGGCTTGTTAAAGAAACTATCCACATGCTTCAAATGCTCTTCATATAAAAAAATGCCCCATATTTCCAATTTCTTCCAAATATGGCACCCAGACAGCTGCTTATTTAGACAGATCCCATTAGTTGACATGGAAGACAAGGGGGGCTCATGCACAACATTATTATATATACAGTATTCAACAGAGGTAGTAACCATAAGCCAATGATTTTGGGAGTATCAACAAGAAGGGGTTTTAACAATCAAAAAGTCCAAAAAACATTTTTACATATGTATGTTCCCCAAAAATATTCAGACCTGTGCTTCTTTCTATTGCTTATTTTATTGCTCACATGCCATCAGGTGCCATTTAATTATGCAGCAAAGAGATCATCATTAAAATATCAGTGATCATGCTGGAAGACATCTGGAACTTGACTGCCGTGAATAAAGCATATGTTGAACAGCAATTTTGCTCTTCTTACTATGGATGGCTTCATATTGACATATTTACAAGGAGGAACACTGTTCTAAAAACATTTAGTTTTGTTCAGTTCATAAAGCACTCAGGTCTGTGTCAGAATTCATGACCAAGAAAAAATATCCTGTATTGGTTCCTGCACATTTACACAGGATTTCTAATTTTCTTTGTTGACATGACATACATAGAATAAAGATTCTACACATTCAAATGTATTTTATTTTAGGTTTGATCATTTTTTTAGTTTACCAAAATAACTGATTGAATTATTTATTTCCATCCCTATACAAGGTTTCAAATATTGGGCCAAATTTAGTGAGAACAAGAAAAGGTTTATCAGGTGAAACGTCATGGAGGAGATTTAATTTGAGATGCAATTTCATTCAGAAAACTGGTTTATCTCATGGATTATCATGTGAAAACTCAATTGGAGTCTATGTGGAAAAACTGGAACTGATTTTGGAGAAAAGTGTTTTCTCCTCTAATTGAAAATGTCCATGAGTTTTCACGTGATAAACCTTTTTCTCCCTATATTGAATCTGGTCCATTATGTATTACAAAACTTTTTCATTTTTTTTACTAGTAAAATAAAATCAACACAAGAATTACAAAAAAGGATACACCACAATCTTTTTTTTTGGTTTGTCTGAAAACAGAATCCTCCTCAAAAGATTCTTCTGTCCCAAATCCCCCAATGTTGGGGAAATTCAGTTACCAGAGACGACTTGGGGGGAAAGACACATTTTTTTGACACACAATACATGGACTCTAAACTCACAAAGAGTCAGACCCCTGAACAAAGGAATCACAGAGTTTTTATAGACTAGTAAAAAAGGAACTACCAGTGGCAGAGCATAGAGATATTGCACCACAGTACAGAAAAACAAAGAACTGCTTTTACAGCCAAGTAGGTGGCTCTGCCCTCAAGGCCAGGATACTAGTGACCAAAGCTAGATTGAGAACAGAATCCATCCAAGTCTGAGGGCTCTTGGGGGAATCTACATATACAGAATTTTATTCTCTTTCATTAATTAGAATATTCAGAATTCACATAAATAAAAAAATGCTTAATCTCTGAACAAAGATATAATGTATTCAACTGTTTAGAACTTGAAATCACATGACTTTCAAGGTAGTTCATTTATTGATATATGACAAAGGGAATCAGGCAAATAAAGAACATGATCCTGTTTTTTCCTGAGCCTAAAATAAATGCTTTGGCAAGTGGGCAATTCAGAGAAATGTATCAAGCTTGTATCAAGTTCAGCAGACAAACAGGGAAGATGTCCTAAAGTTCCTAACTACTAACCTGTAGAACACCTCAATGTCTCCAGCTCACAAGAAATATGAATGCTGTGCTTTGAAATCTTCCTGCTTTGTTCAACAGTTATTGAGGTTTGGATTCATTATTGCTTCCCAAGCTGTATCTCAACTATTAGAAAAGGCTGAACGCTTCAATGTGTCTTCTTTTACTGCCAACGTTCATAATCCAGTATATTTAGCTTTTCTTTCAATATAATACAGCATTCCTCTTCTAATGTCTGAATATAAATCGTATTTAGGAAATCACACTCAAAGGGCTCATTGGTGAATGGAAGAGTCCATTACTTTGGAGAATAATGTTTGTGCTAGTACCAGTCTAGTTTATGTCAAAGTGCAGACATAATGTAATGGCCAAGCATTCCAGATTTGGTATACAGTAACGTAACTAGAGGGGTGTATGCCCTGGTGCAGGACACACAGCCGGGCCCCCCTGCCCCCCTCTGTATGTAACTGTCTGGCCGGAAATGGGGTAAATTGCCAGTGCAGGCCCTGGGCCAATCACACCCCCTGCTCCCCCAGTAGTTCCGCCACTGCTGGTTTATATGAACTCTTTAAAAAAAAGGGCTTGCACACAAATATTCACAAAACAAGGCAGTAATTTAAAAATGAATTGTATTTGCAAATCAATCATCATATTCATATGTATAAATACATACCACCTTGGTGTACTTAGAAAATTAGCATAAGAAAGCGGATAAGATGGACACAGAATGAAAACTACCCTTATATGAGGGCTTATTTGGGCTATTTGCACGTCCTTTTAAATTGAATGGTATACTTATTGGTCTTTTAAGAGTACCCTCGATCTATATTGGTTTATATGAAGAAACAGTTGTGTCATCATTTTCAGTATTAGCATATTCTCTATTCATTACTTTGTATCTAATTTAATTTCTTTAATATGGAATCCTCCATATTGACCATAAAGTGAGACTTAACCCCAAGAATCGCAAAAAATACAGGACAGTGTTTGCAGTGGCAGTAAAGACTAAAGTGGGTTAGGACCAAGTAGAGAGAAATTATATTTTTATCAATGTCCTGGAGACTCATGGGCCCCAGGAAACACCTAGAAAGCAGTTTGGAAACACTGCCCAATTCATAATTATGTGCACAATCACATTGTTCTATTAATCTAGACATGCTCAAGTTCTGGCTAGAAGCATAAGTGTAAACCCAAAATGCAAAGTAAGTCACATTTGTCATGGCACTAGACCATCCATAACATTAAATCTGACATAGAAAGAAGATCAGTAAAAGGTAAGAGGCATAATTTTCATAGCTCGGTCCTGTGGAGTGCTGTTAACTGGGCCAAATAGTCCTGGCTATTCATGCTTTGTGGGTCCACAGATTTTTACTGGAATACCATCCAAGGGACTCACTCTAGACATTGTAGCCATCCTGTTATTCACTCAGGCCAATCACAGTTATTATGGTAACATACTGTATTCACCAGTAGGTAATGGGATTGGCCATTTATTAATACTTGCTCAAGGCATTGGCACTAGGCAAGTGAAGTGCACATTCCTAGACTATGAATTGTAAGCCTTAAAAATCAACAAATTAACAAAATCTAATATATAGGTAAATATTAGGTGATATTAGGTAATTATTTTCAATACACGACATTCTTGTTCTTTCTTCTTTATTATAAATAATTTGCACATTAATCTGAGCAAATGCATGGTGAAATTAAAAAGTCAAAATAATGTTATGTTCTTGGAGTGTCCATTTCAGTATACAGGTATTGGATTCAGAAACCCATAATTCCTCCAAATTACTGGAAAGCCATCTGCCATAGACCCCACTTTCATCAAATAACTCACAGTTTAAAAAAAGATTTCCCTTTTCTCTGTAATAAGAAAACAGTACCTTGTACTTGATCCAAACTAAGATCTAATTCATCCTTAATCAAAACAAAACAATCCTGTTT
>CM044433.1:144111803-144128775 GCA_024363595.1 Xenopus borealis | reverse complement strand
CACCATGCCAGACCTCAATGTTACGAAAAGAACACTTATCCAGAACACTCCAGGTCCCAAGCATTCTGAATAACAGGTCCCACATCCACTGATAAAGCTTCCCAAAGCACCGCTGAACATGTTGGGGGTTATTTAATAAACCTCAAAATTATCTAGTGTTCTTTTTGGTGCAAAAACTCTAATTTGTTGTAAAAATAAAAAAAACTAAAATATTTTAAGATTTAGTATACCCAGATACTGCAAAAAGCCCAAATCTGAAAATCTGCCATCTCAGACCCATGGAGGTCTTGTATAATGGTATAAAGTCCCATTGACTTTTAGGTTTCAAGTTAATAGGAGAGGCACCAATCTCAATATGAAGGTATTGTGGTTTGAGCAGGATTTGCGGGCAAAACCCAGTAAAAAATTGAGTGATTCAGGTTTTAGCTTAATTTTATAATTTTTTTTCCTGATTCAATTACAGTTTTTAAATTAATAAATTATGTCAAAACAGGCTTGGGAGTTTGATTGTTGTTTTTTTTAATATAATATGAGAAAAATTTAAATTCAGTTTAGTAAATAACCCCCTTCAAGCCTCTAGGCTTAATCTACAATAAATATATTTCATTCATTCTAAGCCAAGACAGAACATTTGAATGATATAAAAAGCACAGGCCCTGATTTTTAAAGGGACAGTTCGTCTTTCAGATAACTTTACATTTGAATGACAATATATTCTAAGATAATTTGCAATTGGTTTAATTGATTTAAGGAAATGCTGCAGGCTTTGACAGATTAGTGTATAATGTTCTATTTTGCAGTAAGGTGATCAAAATCAATTTCTGAACTGGTGCAATTTAGTAAGAGAGTTCCAGTATTTAGAATGAAAGTAAAAAATGTTTCTTGATGGTTTTGGGCCAGTATTTTTCAGGAGCACTATAATGTAAACATGATAAGCTATACACCTTAGAGCTTTATTTTCCAGCCAAGAAAAAGGTCAAAAAGCTGAATTATGATCTGATAATTTACCACTATATATGCAATGCCGAACACAGCACAGTTGCAGATAGCAATATATAATGAATTGCAAAGTGCCAATTTCATCTTCATAATTCAAGAAAAAAAGTTCACATTCGATTGAAATTGGAAGTGATTAACCAAAAAGGAAGAATATCCTAGCTGACACGGAAAACATGCCGGGAACTCACAATTAGAGGATGAGTTGTTTTGGAAAATCAGATTAATAAACCTATGAAAGATACAAAAATGTCTAAGGTTCTGGGTGGCAACTGTGTTCAGATAATGGAAACTTTATTTACCATGTGACAAGTCATGGAAGAGATTCAATTTGAAATGCAATTCAATTCAGAAACACTTACCTCACTGTCTATTACGTGAACTTTGGAACTGAATTTGGAGAAAGTTGAAACTTGTCCATTAATTTTCACATGATAAACCATGAGATAAGTCTTTCTGAACTGAATTGCATTTCAAATTGAATCCCCTCTAGGACTTTTCATGTGGTAAACCTTTTTTTTCACTGAATTGAATATGGCCCAAAATTTGCTACACATCACTTTTTCTGTAGATGTTACTTATGGTTCATTATTCCATTAAACCATTTTGTTCCAGACAGGAGCTTCACCTTTCCCTTACCATCAAATAATGGCAAACAAAACAGATATAATAATGGTAACAATGTTTTTTCTGGCCTTTCCCTTTGGTAAATCTAAACATTCTTCCAAAATGCTAGCAACCTCGCTTCCCAGAATTAATTTCTCAAGCAGCAAATTATTTAAATCTGAAAATAACTCAACTGAAAAAAGTGTTTGGGAGGTGAACAGACCCTTTAATCATCTATTGATTGTACTTATTTTAAAAACTGACTTCACATTAGATGGACCCTAAGTAAAATTACATATATTAAACAACGAAGAAAGCCTTTTCCATTGGATCTTTACAAGCATATTTTAACATAGTCTAAAATGTATTATCATAATAATAATAATAATAAACTTTTACAGTGCTAATATATATAACCATATTTAAAAGTCCCCTTGAATAGTGTGGGTTTATCTATAATATAGACCTTAGCACAGAATGCAGATCCTGTATGTTACTTGGTATGCATATTCAAACTTTCATGATAGTTACAGTATATTTCATATAAATATTCCTAAACCTGAAGCCAGTGCTACATGCAAACCTTTAGGCATCCAAAAAACAACCGGCACATAGGTTTGATGACAAAAACCTTGAAGATAGGAGTCAATAAGGGTAAAGACAGACAGGGAGATTTGTAATCCATGGTAAAGCTGCACGCAACAAGTTTCCACTTCTGTCATCACCCTACTGTATGTTGAGAAGAGATGTGAGGCGCAGAGGAGTGGATGGCTTTGAAAGTCATAAGAAGGAATTATTCTTTGATAAATGGAAAGCCATGAAAGGAGTGAAGGGGCCTGAGATGAGAGAAGAATTCCTGCAACAGAATTATTACAGACTGTTTTAGGGAGAGGTGTGAGTAGTGGAGGCGAGTTCATAGTAAATCAGTGATAAATAGTCTAGGTGGGATTCAATGAGAGCATGCATGGGAAACTTAGCTGTTTTTAGTAAAAGAAAGCATCATTTTGGCAATATTGTGTACATTGTAATAAAAAGTGACATGTTTGACTATCATGATTCTTATAAATTACTGCGTTTCATCCTATTAGCCCCCACTTCGAGTTGCATAGGAGCACATACAAAAAAAAGGCCTCATTTACTGACATAGATGCTAAATTGCACCGATGTGGTTTCACATAGCAACCCATAGCAGCCACTCATAGCTTTTCTTGTTTTATGAAATGATCAAGTGGTTCAGAGGGTAACAGAATCTATGTCAGTAATGAGTCCACAGTTTCCCCCCAAAGGCACTGAAGGAATTGTTTAGCAGTAGATGGGCTTCTAATATTTATAGACTCCCTATTATTAGGGTTGGCACCACATGGTTAACAGAATGATAATGTGGTACCAGTTTAAAAAGGATACCATTTTACAAGCAGGAAATGATAGATCTGTAAGCATAACATTTGTGGTGAGAATGTTCTAGGGTTAGTTCAGGATTAAACAATACATTGAATTAATAGAGTCTAGAGGAATTTATGAAACATGACTTGTACCAAAGAAATCAGATTATGAAACTTCTTTTGGTTGGGTTGCAGTTATACATTAGGTACCACAAAGGTCTGTTCTACCACAGTCCTTTTCAATCTTCTTGCTAACAGCATTGTAATTTGTGCAGAAAGGGAAGAATCTTTATTTTCGGATGACAAACAGTAAAAATCTGATTTTGAGTTTTTGTTTACTTGGCCTTAATCATGGTAAATTAAAGATTCATGCTGGTGTCTGAAAGTGGAGCTGTACCTAATTGTATAATACTGTGCTATTTAGGTGATTAGGGCCTTATTAGGGTGAATTCCCTTCTCAAACAAGTTCATGCTGTTGGATCAGCTGCAGATGACAGCAGTTTGCAGTAAATCATGGCGTGCTGTCCCTGCTTCTCCAACTCACATAATCATAAAAACAAAGAAAAAAGGACAAAGAAATGCATGCGACATCAAAACAGATATATTGCTACCTTACGGCAACACTCTCATTTCTCTCCCTCCTTCACTATCTCTCAGTGTCTTTGTTATGATTTGTTTTCTAAAACACTGCGACAATTGATTTCTGGCTCCGAGCTTATGCTTAATTCGAAAAGAGAAAAAAAAGTGATATAGCATTCTCTGTTTTCCCTCTTTATAAACAATATTGCATATACCTTAACTGTTCTGTACAGGCACTTGTGGTATTAGGAGGAAATTAAAAAGAGTAGGCAAAGGAAGTAAAAATGAAGAAAAGATTATGGACTAAATTTGAACATGCATCAACACATCAGTTGGTAGTTTATTATGATCTACTATTTGAAAGCAAACATGAGTTTGCCATGAGTTAAGCTGGCCACACAACTAAAAGATCTGCTTGTTTGGAGAGGTCAGAAAAATAGATTTTTCTCAGATAAACCCATATTGAACTGGATGAAATCAGGCTGATCTGATTGTTTGGCCAAAAGAGTGGATCACAATGTTGGCAGGCTGTGGGGCCAAGGACTGTATCAAAGAGCCAACAAAGTCCTCACCCCAAAGGGGTTTTTCAAACCTTCCTTATAGATATTGATCGGACAGGTCCATCAGTCTGTCCCATACTCGGGCCAAAAAGCTTTTTTTCTTCAAGTTTATACCCACCTTTACTATACCAGGGCAAGTAGGAACAAATAATTTGTAGGGATGTAGTGCATATGAAAATGATGATATGCAACATAATGTATATTTCTGCTCCCCTAGCTAATTATGGAAACGGACCTACTTGCCAGTTTGCCACTTAGAGAAGTGGGAGTATTAGAAAAACCATTGGTTTCAGGAAGTAGATAAACTGCAATTGTTCTATTGTAAACCAAGGTTGTGGTTGGGAGAAGTCAGTTAAGAGGCTTTGGGGGAAAATGCTGAAAATGTGAAAAGATTAGGTCCTCGAAGACCATAAAAGCCTATTTAGTATATACCTATGGCTCTTTCAAGAAATGTGCATGGGTTAGTAGCCTTTTCTTGAGCATAGGCACTCACATACATTGAATGAGGGTAGCAATATGTCCCAGTAGAAATCTACTAATAAGCTGCACCAGGGTCAGAACTAGGTGTAGGTAGAGTATGCCTAGGGTGCAATCATGGGGGGCACACTTTTAAGGTTATTTTTTTCTTTTTTTGTAAACCCTTGGCCTTTCAGTTTTTCAATTTGATAAACTGCCTATTCCATCCCCCTCTTACCCGTGATTTGAACTGTGGGCAGAAGCATTCTCCACCTCCTTCTTGGCAGCTGTTGGCACAGGTACATGTTTATAGTCAATATGAAGGCTTTTTAGCTCCTGCTGACACAAGTATATATTTGGGGGCAACATTGTGGATTTTTGTGGCTACTGCCGGATCAGGTACAGATTGGGGGCAATATGAGGGATTGGACGATGTTGGCTCAGGTTTAAGGGGCAAGACGGTGTTTGTTGGCACAGGTATGCACATGTTTGGGGCAATATGATGGATTTTCTTGGCTGCTGCTGGCATAGGTACAGATCAAGGGTAACTATTTGATGGATGGGGCAATTGGGGGCAATCTGAGGGATTGACTGCCATTGGTGCAGGTACAAATGGGGTAACATGATGGTTGCTGGCACAGGTACAGGGGCAATATGAATGGTAAGGTGGGAAATGGTAATGCAGGACCAGGTGGGGGGGGGCACTGATTGAAGCCCTTGCCTAGGGTGCCAGAATACCTTGGCCCAGCCCTGAGCTGCACTGTAAAGGCTGATGTTGGAGCCCAACTTTAAGTATTGTAACTGAAGAGCCATTGTGTGTGTGGATTTTGAATATTGGTTGTAACCACTAGTCTCTATCTACATCATTTTTCAGCACACTAAGCTTTACATTCATCATTGAGTGTTAGGTGCCAGGAGTGTCACCTGTGGTGTGCCCAAACTGAGCTATAAACGGGATTTAAAAGTGTATTACACATTCACAAACCATTTTTTAAAAATTATATTATTATAGTTATTAAGTACAAAAAGCATAAACAAGAGGCAGGCCATTCCTGCCTTAAATAATAAGATATATTAGTATATATTTACATATATACGCACTGTATTAAGTAATGGAAAAAAAACAATCCTGTAATGTTATTTTCTTTTAAAGGGAAACTGTCATGTAAAAAACACATCAGTTAATAGTGCTGCTCCAGTAGACTTCTGAACTGGAATACATTTCTCAAAAGAGCAAACAGATTTTTTTTATATTCAGTTTTGAAATCTGACATGGGGCTAGACATTTTGTCAATTTCCCAGCTGTCCCACTCATGTGACTTGAGCCAGCACTTTAGGAGGGAACTGCTTTCTGGCAGGCTGCAGTTTTTCCTTCTCAATGTAACTGGATAGAACGCAGTGGGACATGGGTTTTTAATATTGAGTGTTGTTCTTATATCTACCCAGCAGCTGTTATCTTGTGTTAGGGAGCTGTTATCTGGTTACCTTCCCATTGTTCTTTTGTTAGGCTGCTGGGTGGGGGAAAGGGAGGGTGTAATATCACTCCAACTTGCAGTACAGCAGTAAAGAGTGATTGAAGTTTATCAGAGCACAAGTCACATGACTTGGGGCAGCTGGGAAATTGACAATATGTCTAGCCCCATGTCAGATTTCAAAATGAAATATAAAAAAATCTGTTTGCTCTTTTGAGAAATTGATTTCAATGCAGAATTCTGCTGGAGCAGCACTATTTACTGATGCATTTTGAAAAAAATGTTTTTTCCCATGACAGGATCCCTTTAATGATTCGGCAATGCAGTTATATTTGCCCCTATGCTGGTTTGGAAAGGAAAATCTCAAGTTCTTTTAGGCCACACAGGGACACTGGCCAGATGATAGAAGTTGCAATTTAAGAATATCTTGGTTGTCCCTACTGGTTGCCCATTCTTATTCTAGTCCTGTGTGGTGATTATCTTTGGGAATTGCTGGGAATTACTGTTCATTTTAATGCCATTATAATAATTCATGGCAGATAAAATAAAAAAATTACTAAGGATGAGCAGAATTGCACACTTAAAAGGCCATAAGGGTAATGGGAAATCTGAAATCTGCCCTTAAGCACAGTTTAATGTGACTGATTTGCTGCTTCTCAGGGCTATAATCGGGGGAAGGTTCTTGGAGCAAAAATAATGATGTCTGCTCAGCAAACTACATGCTATCATTTTAATTTATAACTTCTGTTCTTGCTATGCAATGATGTCCCAGCTATTCATACTGAATTATTCATGTGTAACAACCAAAAATGTATATGGATTTGCTTCATTGGCTGGGTGCATGTTCCTTTGTCAGGCTAAAGTGCCTTCACACACAAAGAAGCATTACATACATATCCCTAAAACAACGCCAACCAATAGTTTCCATTAATCAGTAGGTGCACAGATTCTAAGCATAGGGGCAAGGGCAAAGAACCATTCAATTATAAGGGATCAATCAACAGTAGACAAAGGAACAAATTATTTAAAGACATTTTCAAGTCAATGTTAACTGGTGTACTTAAATCTAAAATACATTCTATTAAAACAAAAATACAAAATAATACAGAAGTATTTATGACTCTAAAAGTATGGATAAAATAAGCACAACCTTTCCTAAGGAGTACAGGAACAGCTGGTAGAAGTTAAATCTGAAAGCAAAGATAAAACTAAATTTAATTTATTATCTTAATTGCTACTTTTTTTTAACCTTGGAAGTAAAATAAATATACCACACTCTTCCTAGCAATGAAATATGAGAGAAAAGAGGGGGGGAAAAAATCCAAATTTCAGATTTTGCTTTCTGTCCTCTCCCATCAAGAACCAATGTGAGTGAACGATCGACCTGTCCCTCAAAATCTGACACAGACTTCTAGGAGGGGGATACAAGTTGCTGAGAGGGGGATACTGAGTAATTTGTTTTTTTAAGGAATGGTACAAAATCTTAAATTGATCATCCATAGAGAGAGTTCATTATTTTTAAGCTCATATAAAATTTTCATGATAGCCCACTGTAACTGCAGTTGGATCTTCTCCCTCCTTGCCAGACCCATTCACATTGCACAGACCCCTGAATGGTTAGAACATATAGGTTATGGAATAACAAAATTACCAAATCTGGAGCCTGCTCTTAAAATTCAGCAATATTTGATGTAACCCTTATATAACTTTATGCTTGTTGTCAGAACCATGGACAATAAACAGTAAATGGTGAGATACATCATGTATGCAGCAATATAGATATTGTGACAATGTTATGATTACGGTGGATTGTCCACTGCTAGGTCATAGCTACACTTCATCTTCCAGTTAACACTTTCTGATTATTTACTAATCATTTTGAGGTTTTTTTTTTGACATACCCTTTCATCCCTTACATTCCCACCTCCCTGTCCTCACAATTCCATAAACTGCATTCCTTTCTTTTCATGCAATGTCTCATGCATTTCTGCCATGTAAGCATAGATAAATGCAGGGAGAACATACATATTCCAAGATGTTCATGTGCAGCATAGTGGTTTTTATTTCATAATGATGTACAATATATATTCATATATATATATATAGATAAATAAAGCCTACTTAGTTGCAGCTGTTCACATGTCACATTTCTAAAAAGGTCAACAACATAAATGTGCCTTTGTGACATCTTAATTCAGTAAACCACAGGCAATATTACAGATTTCCAGGAGTGGAGTGTTTTATTTTGGAGTGACAAATTGCATAGACTGTGGGTACACAGTCCCTGCTTTTCATTTAGTTGATACAGAGAGTGGTTCGTCAGAAGCTGTCACACCTACTGCAGGTAAAGCAACTGTGGATCTCATCTCTACCTTCTTCCTTCTCTTCTATTCTTTCACCCTCCGCCCCCTCAGTCATCACATCCCCAGCTCCCAAAATAATAAGTAAATATAAATGCATCAAGATGCTATCAGTGTGAAGGTATAACCTGATTAAAAGCAAGATACACTGCTGAACAGACATGCCATTGAAGTGAGAGATGGGGACTGAGAGAGAGGAGAATACAGGGTGGAGGAAGACAAAAGGAAAACTGAAAGGAGTAAACAGCAGCAGAAAATAATGAGATGGATGGGAAGGTAGAAAGTAAAAAAAAAATGAGGCCAAGAGAAGAAGTCAAATTACATTTTGATATATTAAATATAAATATATAAAATATTTTTATGAATTAAATTTAAATCATTTTTTAATGTGGAAAAGGAACACAAAAGCAATTTATGCTGCCAAGTTTTTAGGAAATTAACTTTCAGTCCTATGGTTATGAACATCCTTTACTCTTTATATGTTTTACAGATGTATAAATATGTGCTTCAGAATAATAATGTACAGATAAAATAATGTGCAACCCTGAGGGCAGGGGCACATAGCAGATATTCCTCTTTCTTCCTCCTACATTTTGTCTTTGAATTGGGCTCGATATAATGCACTCATACCTCCCTACTGTCCCTTTTTTGGAGGGACAGTCCCTCTTTTGACATCTCAGCCCACAGTCCCTCATTTGCACTGCAAAGTCCCTCTTTTCTCTGCACTGAACAGCCATAAAAAGAAACAAAGTCTCTAACTTAATTTGCTTTTGGCAGAGAGCACAGAATAGCTAACAGATGCAAATAAGATATTTTGTAACACTTTTGAGATAAGAAAATAAGTATTTGTAACAGTTTAGATAAGGAGAAACATTTTCAAGCTTTCATAATCTGCCAAATTTTGTAAAATGAACATGGTAATTAAGGGTGTGGTCACGAAAATGAGCGTTGTCAAAAATTTTGCCGCGCTACGTGCAAAAAAAATAATTTTGTCCCTCTTTTTACTTCCAAAATGTTGCTGGCCTGTGTGGAGCTACAGTAAATGGATATTGGTGCAAATATGCAGGATTTTGTGTTTGCTGATTGCCCTAAGACATAACTATAAATGAAGTTATAGGGTAGAACTTTTGATATGAAGCATGGCAAAAGTGGTATAAAGGTGACACCTTTATTGGCTAACTAAGATGATAATCAGGAGTATGTGCCATTGGGTAATCCTAAATAGAACATTAGTAACATTGTAAGTTAGGTTGAAAAAATACACACTTCCATCAAGTTCAACCAGCCGTTTAACTCTATTTTAACCTGCCTAGCTGCTACTTGATCCAGAGGAAGAACAAAAAAAAAAAACATTTGAAGCCTCTCCAATTTGCCTCAGATTGGGAAAAATTCCTTCCTGACTCCATAATGGCAATGACTAGTCCCTGGATCAACTTGTACTATGAGCTATCTTCCATAACCCTGTATTCCCTCATTTGCTAAAAAGCCATCCAATCCCTTCTTAAAGCTATCTTATGTATCAGTCTGTACAACTGATTCATTTAGAGAATTCATCTTCTCAGCTCTCACTGTGAAAAAAATCCTTTGGAATATTTAGGTGGAACCTCCTTGGATAAAATAGTGTCTATGGGAGATAACCCTTCAGTAATTCAAAGCTTTCTGGATAACAGTTTTTTCGGATAAAAGATCCCCTGTACTTATGCAGCAGTAATAAAGAGACATTTTTGCTTCAGAAGCTGGAATAACTTGCATGGAGACAAGATACAGATAATGCTACTGTACACAATGTGGTTGCACTCTAGAGCTAATGAAATGATAATCAGTTGAGAATAAGATTGGTTTAGAAGTTTAGTAGTGATAAATAGGGATCAAATGTCATTCATGGTTCTAAGCTCACCTATAGGATAATCGCAAAGAAAGCTTTTATTTCATTTTCCTTATTATGCATTTCAATGCATAATAATTGAGATGTGTAACCCGTGTGTGGTTTGTTTTCAGCCATTCAGTGATTGGAAATTTGCATTTTATTTTATATAAGGCTGTTTTGCAGCTGAACCATTCAAAAATGCTTCTTTCTGCACTCTGTGCTAGAGAGAGTTGAAGAGATACATACAAAAGTATAGGGGTTTTTTGTCATGCACAGGTCCAGGTGAATAAAACAGATGCACCAAGTTTTTTGCACTTAACGTCATTCCCTTGGGTGAGCACCTACAGGTGCAAGGATCTGGGTTTGTGCTTTCCCTCCCTGGCCCTAATTTGCATTTGCAAATTAGGATTCGGATTCGGTTCGGCCAGGCAGAAGGATTCGGCCAAATCTGAATCCTGCTGAAAAAGGCCGAATCCTGTCGGAATCCCGAGCCGAATCCTGGATTCGGTGCATCCCTACAAAATAGCATTCTATGCATTATTTTCAATTAGTCTAGCAACTTTTAAAAAATTTTGAAAAACCGAAATTGAAAAAAAAAAATTGCTTGTATTTTGCCTAGGGTCAACTGCCATCAACTTCTATGTGAACTTGTTAGTTTTAAGATGGTGACTGTTAACATTCAAATTTTTTAAAGTTTTTTTCTCTTTTAATTAATTTCGAATATTCAGGCTTTCTAAAAACGAAGAGCGCATTCACTTAAACGACACGCAGTGAGCAAAGTGCAACTTAGTACGTGATAAGCATGATTTTGTGCCCATGATGCACCAGTTTCCCCAGAATTCCAGCGTCATTTCAGACGCAAACAGGCAATTTTCTCAATTCAGTTTCACTGCACTTACCCCATCTTCATTCAATCCACCAAAATGGACTGCTGTTATAATTTCCTGTGTTCCTCATACAAGTAACTTCTGCGCCCAATACTTTATCCCACTGGAAAATAAATCACAGCAAGTTCAGAAAAGATAGGCAGAAGTTCCAATACAATATTTATTTGTAAAAATGTCTTATTTCAAGCAAACTATAAGTGAGATTAATATCATAGCAATAAAGTACTCCATTACAGGAAACATTAAATTTCCAGCTATTTCCACTTAGGTTATAGCTACCACTTCTCCACAAAAAGGGCAACAACAATTTTTGCATGTAAATGAATTGCAATCAATTTGCAACTAGTGCATCAGGCAACCTGCATTTATTAGAAGTGTCCCTGATTTTCAAGTGATATGGTTTCCTTACATTACCTTAACAGGTGACCTCCCATATATATCGAATCAGACCTCTATCATAAAATATTGTAAATCTGCAATTATTATACTTGGCCAAACTCCACAAGGTGTGTCTTGAATAATTAAATTACAATTACTAATCCATCACAGGTAGATAGCTTGATAGACTGGAAGAAAACAACTTAATTCTCATATTCTACTAAAAAAAAGAGTCTCAGCCAGGAATACATAAACATCAATTTCAGTGCCAAGGAAATGCTGTTGAGAGATCATATTCAAAAATGTAGTTTTTGAGGATAATATATCATCAGTAGCATAGCAAGCATAATTTTTTTTAAAGTCAAACAAAAGCACTTTCTTTAATAAAGAGACTAGAATGCTGAATAATGGCTTTGCAGGGAGATGTGCTCAACTAAGACTTGGCTAAGTGTAAAATAATTGCAGGTATATATTGATAATATTTGTGGAAAGAAGAATATAAGAGAATATTTGCGGAAAATTGCGTTAATTGGTTATGGTGTTATGGTGTTGGTTATAACTCTATGGTTTTGTCATGGGATGTTGTTATTTTTTATCATTATTTGTATTTATTATTAGAGGGTAGATATTGGCCTTGGGTCACTGTTCATGATACAGAACTATGTAGCACAATGAGACATAAGCATGATGGGCTATCCCTGGAGAAAGCCATTACAGACTTTGGGGTTTGAGTGTCCAATAATAATGGCATCCAACCATAAATGAAGCAGACAAGCACTGATTCTGAACCACAGAGGTAAATAAAATGCAGATTAAATCATTTTTATTTAAAGAAATTGCATCTCACTAGGATAGCCTTCATGCTTAATGGATCATTCATTCAAAGGCTAATGATGGTCTAATGGTGGCATAATGGCTGTTTTGATAGATATGCCATACTTTGTGATACAGTAGGTTGGATATTTGCCCAATCACACCACATTTCAGAAAGCTAAATTATCCAAATTATCTAAATTGTTGCTTAGTGGGCTTAGTTATCAAACAGTCCAGGGTACTATGGATCTAGAAATCCGACTAAGCAACTTGACATTTTCATTGTTTGCCCCATTCTTTTAAAAATTTGGGTTGATCGTTTTAGGTCAAGGAACTAAATATATTTTTAGCTGACATCTGCACAGATGATTACCCACTTTGGTTGGAAACTGGCTAAATTATATGGGAAAGCTGTATAGAAATCTTCAGTGATAAAAATGGTTCAGCATAGATAAAAGCTTGGGCACCCATTCTGATTGGATGAAAGGAGGTTCCTCTATATATTCAGAAAGAATTCTTTACAGTGAGAGCAGTGAAGATGTGGAATTCTGCCCTGAATCAGTTGTACAGGCTGATACATTAGATAGCTTTAAGAAGGGGATGGATGGCTTTTTAACAAGTGAGGAAATACAGGGTTATTGAAGATACAAGTTGATCCAGGCACTGGTCCAATTGCTGTTTTGGAGTAAGAAATGAATTCCTCCCCCACCCCCAGCAAATGTTTTTATTTTTTTGAAGGGCGTTTGTCTTTTTTCATCCGAACTTACGATATTACTTGAAAGACAATTATTTTGGGGGGTATAATATATATATAGAAATGAATCCCATAATAGAATTATGTTAAAATACACTTAAACCAAAGACTATTTGCAGAAGAAAGATATTAAAGGGATACTGTCATGGGAAAACATGTTTTTTTTCAGTCAGTTTTGAGTCAGTTTCTCAAAAGAGCAAACAGATTTTTTCATATTCAATTTTGAAACCTGATATGGGGCTAGATATTTTGTCAATTTCCCAGCTGCCCCAGGTCATGTGACTTGTGCCAGCACTTTAGGAGGGAACTGCTTTCTGGCAAGCTGTTTTTCCTTCTCAATGTAACTGAATGGAACGCAGTGGGACATGGGTTTTTACTATTGACTGCCCATTATCGTGGCTCCGATGGGCCCCAAGGGGGTGGGGGCTCTGGTGCAATTGCACCCTTTGCACCCCTGGTAGTTATGCCACTGGTTCTTATCAGGGCCGGACCAAGTTGACATGGCGCCCTAGGCACTCTGTCAGCTACACCCACCCCCCTCCCTAACCGCGCGCGTGTGTGCGCGAGCATGCACCCAAGAGGCAGATTAAGGGGAGGGAGGAGGAGGAGTAACAGGGGAGGGAGTGACGAGAGGGTGGAGAGGAGCAGGGGAGTGAATGGGCTGGACTAGACATAGGCAGAAAACAGGCACCTGCCCAGCGCCTCCTCAGCTTTGCGCCCTAGGCAGGTGCCTCTTCTGCCTACCCAGAATCTAACTAAGATCAGTGGTTTAACCCCTACACAGTTAAGAACTCCAAGACAAAAGGATACTAAGGAAAAGGAAGGGTATTGGCTTTTGTTAGCCAATATTCAGTAGCCAGTGATCAGATTAGGAATATTATTAGAAAACATCGGCGAGTTTTTAATATTACTGTTTATTGTATTTTTAACTTTGATACTGCAATTGAATGTTTCACTGGGAATGATGGGAGAAAAGTTTCACTGTGAATTATGGGTAAAATGAAGGGGATAATTGTAACCCCTCCCACTTAAATTATGGCTTGAGAAAGGGCCTGTGTAGCCCGAAACGTTGCCTGAATGCACTTTAAGTAAAGTTTATCACCTTTTCAAAATAAACCAGAGTGCTGCTGTTCTTTTTGGAATTGATGTAAGTAATCCCTGGCAGGAGATATAGCTTGCACCCAGGGCTGAAAAAAGCTTATTCCGCTTTTGGAGCACACATATGTTTGAACTCTTCTGCCTACCCCTAGTTCCGGCCCTGGTTCTTCTATCTACCAGGCAGCTGTTATCTTGTTAGGGAGTTGTTATCTGGTTACCTTCCCATTGTTCTGTTGTTAGGCTGCTGGAGTTGGGGGAATGGGAGGGGGTGATATCACTCCAACTTACAGTACAGCAGTAAAGAGTGATTGAAGTTTACCACAGCGCAAGTCTTATGACTTGGGACAGCTGGGAAACTGACAATATGTCTAGCCCCATGTCAGATTTCAAAACTGAATATAAAAAAATATGTTTGCTCTTTTGAGAAATGGATTTCAGTGCTGAATTCTGCTGGAGCAGCACTATTAACTGATGCATTTGAAAAAAAAATTTTTCCCCATGACAGTATCCCTTTAAACAGATTCATATTAGCATTAGGTTGAAAGAGTGCAAGTGCAGAAAGGGAATAGGTCCCTATAGTTACCAAACTATTAGAATACTTGGTAAATAATATTTTACAACCCAAGAAACCAATATTTACCATAAGAGTGATACCATTACCCCAAGTAGTACTAATTGTCTAGAGTTATCTCTCATTGGATTGATGGTCTTATCCTGCAAATATACCGTCTTACAGAAGACAGAATGGAAGTGACACCACCTTACATAAGTTAGCATGCCCACTACATCTTTATAAAGAACAATAAAGATGAGATGTTTGCTTGTAATATGTTCTCAAATTTTTAAGTCTGGGCAAAGTGTGAATTCCCTCCGTTCTTTGCCATTAAAAACCATCCCTGTTCAGATTGCAATGAAACACGCAGACTGAAATACCATTGCACCTTTAACAAATCCTTTATAAAACTATAGAGAATATTGAAGCTCTCCACCTGCTTGCTCTGTTTGCACATTGTTCATCGTTTTCTCCCCGATTGCTTTTCAAAGCACTCCAGTTTCCAGAATTGCATAGCAGAAAATAAATATATAAATGGTATGTGTTGCAATTATTATAGAGGGTAGACAGGAAGACAGATTGTTGTTTCTATCAGAAAGGCAGCTCTCTGGGGATAGGAAGCAAACTCATGTCAGGTTTGTGTGTTGACAGCAGATCAGAGCCACCAGGGCAGATCCATATCTGCTTTTTATGGCTGCCTTTTGCTGCCCTCCCAGGGGTACTTGTTTCTCATTACACCTCAATCAACTCTGCATGTCATGGATACTTGCTACCTGCCCTCTTGCTTTTCTCATCTGGGTTATGCTAAGTGTTTCTGGATGTCCCCTGAGCCCCCATGTTCTGCTCCTTCTCACCTCTCCTTCTTTCTTGATCTATCAGTGGTTTCTTTTGTTTCTTATTCACCCTGTTTTCTATATCTGACTGATGCTTATTCTTTCCCATAACTCTCTGTTCTGTATACTTGCAAGCTCTTTTCTCTACCTGCCTCTGAACTCAATGCTCCCTTGATATTTACTTTTATTCCCTCAACTGTCAGCTGGCAACCTACTTATATTACGATATTCTCTGCTTCTGTATATTTACTTTTATTTTTAACCAGTGCTTTCTGTTCTCTGTTCCATTGTTCTTTGCTGTCCATTTCTAATTAGACAAGCACATTTTTAATATACAATAGTTTTTAGAAATAACTGTCTGTGGTACATTGTGCATGCTGATTTCTAAGAATGAAAAAGTAGCCATAAAAATTAAAAACATATGTCATTATTAATGAATTGTTACTTTAAAAAAACAATTAGCCTGAGGGTTTACATAGGGTAGATCAAGTAGATACCTATAGAACTTGAGTTAGTGATTTGTAGCTCAGTAGGGGTAAGCAGCTATATTAGATCACTTTTCATTCAGATATTAATGGGGACTTCAGAAAAGGGTGTTGTTCATTTAACTATAACACTCTGTTTGCTTTCACTGGAAACTACATTCTCAGCAGCAGTGTTCTGCCATGATTTGATAAAGTGGATCCAACATGGCTAATGTCTGCCTTAACCTTTCTTTAAAGGAATAAAAGTTTTAATGAATAAAAAAGTTCTATGAAGCTGCAACTGGATTTCCAAAGGGATAGCAAAAAGCTCCTGGGAAGCGATGAGAATGAGTATTAGAGGAGGGTAGATGCCATCTCAGTCTGTGGTCTAAAATACAATGATAGATTTACTGTATAGCCAGGCACCCAGTGTATCATTACAAAGTAAGTGGGGGGGGGGTTTGTCTGGAGATACAAGTCACAATGGCGGTAATGAAGCCTGCTGGTTGAAGATTCCAGAAAAAGTGGCCTGGGCAGCAGCATACATCTGATGCAGCTAAGATCAAATTACAGTAGTAAACCAGGGCTACTTGTAGGGCACAGCAATCAAAAGTGTACATTACAATATTAGTGCCCATGTGTAAATGGCATGCGGGAATAATATCAGTTCCCCGGAAATACCTATTAATAGAATTGTAAGGTCTATTCAATTGAGTTGAACTGTGAAAATGAACAACACATTGAACTGTTATTGAATGCCAAGCTACTTAAAGCATTCTGTTATTGGACATGAATAACAATCACTGTTGCAAATAAACAGTAGGAATGCACCATATAATCTAAAGCACTTGTAGGGACCCATAGGTTTCTACTTGCCACCTATGGAGTTAAGTCCCTGATCTCTGTTACTAGGC
>CM044433.1:144058787-144084056 GCA_024363595.1 Xenopus borealis | reverse complement strand
GAGAGGAGATCAACAGAGACGAGGGTGACAGGAGGTAGGGGGAGCGACAAACGGGAGGGTGACAGGAGGAAGGGGAGAGCGATGGAAGGGAGGGTGGCAGGAGGGAGGGGAGAATATTGCAGGGGAAGGAGGGGGAGTAAGACTGAGGTTTACGGACACGGACTAGGGGTAGGCAGAAGACAATTTTAGAGGTAACTGCCCAGCACCCACCTATCATTGCATCCTAGGCAGCTACAGTACCTCTTCTGTCTACACCTAGTTCCTGCCCTGCTCCATTTCCTGTTGGAGATTAGGATCAATATGCATTTTTGATCATATTTGCCAGAATTTTGTACTCAATCACTAATACATCCGTCTGTTTAGATAAGTGTTGTTTGGGCTTAAGCTTTGTTTTAAGTCCCATTTGAAGCATAACCTTGGGTAAGTGTCCCCTTTGGATAATAGATTACAAGATTATTGCAGTATAACTAAGGTATAGTTCTAAGAATGTAAGAAGTAAATAAGAATTCACCCCTAATCTCATTTGATTTGACCTTCAAGTTCCAGGAGTTACCAAAACAGTAAAATCTTGCCATAGCTCACCCTAACTGGCCTTCAGGCTAGGTCCCCAGAAACTTCCATAGTGGAAGGGCTAGGGCCACAGATTGGCACCTACGGTTTAGATTTAGATTAGATTAATAATGTTCCCAACACTACAGCAGCAGAAAGTGTTAACTCGTATTATCAGTTTTTCCTTCTCATTCTTGCTTGCTTTCAACCTGCAGAAGGAAAGCAGAATCTCAGTAGATTTAAGGAGAGCAGATGGGTCTAATTATACAGTGCCTGTAATTGGATTGATCAGCAGTTAATAGGAAAAGAGAAAAGCAGACTTTGTTTGAGTAAAAATCGTCCCCCCGGTGCTCAAGGCTTAATCTCCTCCCCACCCCCTATAAAATCTTCACTCTTATCCAAAGACAATGTTCTGCTGGTCAGAATTCTACTGTTTAATCTCTCACTGCTGAGTGCCATCTTGATTTGTAATGTGTTTAAAGCATTCTAATTTGTTTCAGTGGAAACAAGGTAATAGGACACATTTGCCATATATAGATTTACTTTTATAAATAAGACCTAAAGGAATTATATTATAGAGCTGTTACTTTAATTACACTGCGGTACTAGAAAGACCATCTAACATTAGTTTATAATGTAACCTTACAATAAAAGCTGTTCTAATGTAAATAAGCATATTGTATGTTTAGCAGTTCTGTCACCATTGGTCCACTCCTTGGCCCCATCTGACTTTTCTCAATAAGTGTAGGCCACAGATTCAAGACCCCTCACTTTAAATACAAATCACTGGAATAATTTGCTTTAATAAAGGCAAATTGACGACGCTTAGTGGTTTTACTTACCTTTAGGTAGAAACTAGTTATAAAACCCTTGGGAACTGTTCACTCACATGAACCTTGGTGGTGTTTCATGATACTATGTACTCAAACATGAAATCTGGTCAATGCCTGGGTAGTTATTTTAAACAAGTCTCTATATAAGAACAGCTGCTAGCAGAGCCCATGGGCAGGCTATTGGGTTGCTGGAAATATCCCAGAAGATGTATTCACAATAAATAAGGAAGGAGCCCTGTAAATTACTCCATACATTTGTTTTTATTAATGGTGCAGATATGCTGTGATAAGAATGGATGATTTGGAAATAAACATTGGGGAGCTCCAGCTAATGGCATATGATATATAATGTATTTAGGAGGCCGGAAGAAGTACGCTCTTTCAAGGTATCCTTATCACTAGAATTAAAGTCGTTTTTATAGACCTGTTCATATTAAGAGAGAAAGAGATGGAAACAGCTGACATATAAGTGGTCAAGGGAAAAAACAAGTTTAGAATTACCCAGTAGTGATGGGCGAATTTATTCGCCAGGGCCGAATTTTCGGCGAATTCCCGCGATTCGCCGCTGGCTAATAAATTCGCGAATCACCAGCGAAATTTCGGCAGTTCGGTAGTTTTTGACGCGACACGTCGAAAACTACGCAACGCGCGCCGAAACGACGCAACGCGCGCCGTAAACGACGCAACGCGCGTCAAAGTTTACGCGATGCGCGTCAAAATCGTCCTGCGACTCGTTTCGCGAATTTTTCGCCGATTTGCGAATTTCTCTAGAAATTCTCTAATTTTTCGGCGAAGCGAATCGCGGGAGATTCGCCCATCACTATTACCCAGTAAATGACAGTGTAAGTGGAACTACCAACATCAGGTGCTAGCAGTTCGAAGTAGACAAGGTTCCCTCTTAGGGCCCTTACACACGGGCGTTTTGGACCTGCGCAGGTCTAGACGCACCTCATTCTTTTCAATGACGTTGTACCCACGAGACGCGTGTAAGCGACGAACGCAGGTTCAGACGCAACATGCTGCATTTTTTCTGCGTTTGGCGCCTACATGCGTTCGTGTGAGTACAGCCCCATTGAAAATAATTGAGTGCGTCTATACCTGCGCTCCCCTGCGGCTGAACGCAGCAAAACGGAACACAAGGGAGCGTAGGTAAAAACGCCCGTGTGTAAGGGCCTTTATATCTAACTAAAGTTAACAACATGTTATGCAAAAAAATATAGTACTTATAAAGCTGTGTCATATTTGTTTTTCTCTTTAAAACTGTATTTTTATTTAGTTTAATAATCAGAGCATTTGAGGAGATGTATGTTACGTGTGTCCATTTACATGTTCAATAAAGTTTACTGTCCTAATCAATGCAACTGTTTGGTGTTTTACTCATTTTCTGTGATTTGCTTTTTATGTGGTCTATATGGCCCAGATGACCAAATAAACTACTGGGTGAGGGGGACAGAGAGCTTAGGAAAGTTGTGGGGGGATGAGATTTTTAGTGCAGTTGAGCATATTTTTTGTATCCATATTCAGTCCATAAACTATGTAACAATTCCTGCCTAATTAGCCAAATAGTCCATACTTCCTCATATTTCTGAGTAGTGCTGTTAGTTTTGCTGTGTAATAATTTTAAACAAATGTGCTCTAGAGTTTAAACATTTTTGGTGTAAAAAGAAGTGTATATCTCCACCGCCCTTTTTACTTGTCCCATGCCTGAAGCACTTAAGAAAGAACAAATGGAACTTTTTTTGATGAAAAATATTTTATGAATGTATTACTGTGTATGTCTAACACAAGGCCTTATATATATATATTTTGTGCTTATGTTTAATATACTGTACACTAGGCAAAAGCCTGGAATCACTAAGAAATTGTCATTTTCGTATAGAGATTGATACATTATTCACCAATGAATTGATTAGAAATAATAGTCAAATCATGAACAATGTCATAATATTATTTTCATTTCATATAATTGTTTTATTTATTAAACTTTATATTCATCAAATAATTGTCTATGTGAAGCAATTCCAGACCTTTGGCATTGTAGCTATTACGAGAAATGTCAACCAGGTCCAGACTGGGATTCAAAAAAGGCTCTGGCATTTGTAGTACACAGAGGGCCAAACAGCCCCCACATGCCCACTTAATAGTGACTGTCTATAGTGATGGGCGAATCTAACCGTTTCGCTTCGCCGAAAAATTCGCGAAATTCGCGAATTGTCGAAAAAATTTTCGAAACAAGTCACGGCACGTTTTTTTGACAGTTAGTGATGGGCGAATTTATTCGCCAGGGACGAATTTGCGGCGAAAAACGAGTCGCGCGTCACATAAAAAACGACGCGCGACTCGTTTTTCGCCGCAAATTCGTCCCTGGCGAATAAATTCACCCATCACTAACTGTCTATGTCAGCCTCCTTAGCGTTTGACAGAATCTCCAGATTGCCAGTCTGTGCCTAACATCCACCCATGCCATCTCTAGCTCTGACCAGAAGTGCAAATGGCTGGTGGGGTATTTTTCTCTGACCTTGATAGAAAAAACTCTTCTCACAGCAGCTCAGTAGGGTTGACGTATTGCAGCTGTGTCAAGAAGTCCATCATAGACAATAATTCAGTTTCTTGTTCCTTCCCCAAATATATTTTGCTTGAGGTTATATGTAGGCCTCAGATTGTTGCCCTGCTCCATTACAGCTTTTGCACAAGGCCGGAACTAGAAGTAGGCAGGAGAGGTATGTGCCTAGGGAGCAATGGTGGGGAGTGCCAGGCAGGTACCTCTATTGTTGCCTATCCAAGGCCGGGCCCTTGTAACAGTAACGCCTTGTAACAGTAACGTTTACCTTAAAGACGCACTTATCAACACGATCCAGGCGTTCATGTTAGGTGTGCATATGGCTGGATAGGCAAGATGGCCACCTCGGCTCTCTTGTCCTGGCACTGCCACCAATAAAGAACTGATCACAGGGAAAGGCAAGATGTTACAAAAACACATATAGGGGCAAATTTACTATTAATCCCTCATAATTAGCTCGACAAAATTCACAGTTCGATAAGTATTCGACTATCGAATGCTTATTGAATTGTTTTAGGCTATCATTTTGCTCGATATGTGATTTCTCAATTAATTTGTACGATCGGATACCGATCGTTCGATTTCATGAAAAAATCGTGAACTTTCCTTCGAGAGTCCGAAAAATTTGTACGATTCGAACGATCAAACGCTCCGATCGTACGAATGGTATTCAAGCAGGACTTAGCCTCAGAAGCCTATGGGGAGCTTCCCATAGGGTTCTATTACAATTCGGTAGGTTCAATCTGGTGAAGTAGGCATTTGAATAATTTTAAAATTTTTATTTCTTTGATCATCGAATGATCGAATTATCGAATATCCGATCATTCGATATTCGATGATCGAAGAAGCCAAATTTCAAGAAAAATTTGTACAATCGTTGTTCTATTGAATTCGATCGAACTTCGATCACTTCACGTGAAATTTGTAAATTGCCCCCATAATGTTCTGCACAGTTGCATGATATGCAAAAAGCAAATATGCTAACAACATATCCGGGGCCGGATTTACATAGTTGGCGCCCCTAGGCCCACTGCTGTTCGTCGCCCCTCTGTCTTTTATTCGCAAATTTTCATCATCAAGACCGGAGCAATGGGGATTGGCGCATGGGAAATTTTAAAAACTATCATATCTCCCCAGTGTTTCCAGACCAATGTGGGTGTGGCTGGGCAGCATGCCGCCCCCTAAAATCCTGTCATCCTGGGCTTAGGTGGCCTTTCCACAAATCCGGGCCTGAACATACAGTTATCAACTTATGTTTTCCATTTACTGCATAAATGTTGTTGAATTATAGAACAAATGCAAATAAAATATTGTTTTAGCGATATCATGTTGTGAAAAACTTGTGTCCTACTGTACATAACATTCTATCCATAGCTAAACTATATCCGGGAATAATACAAACTCCGCTACAAGGGCTCATCTGGCTGTCAGGTGGAATTGCATGACCTATCAGTGTAAGGCGAGAGTGTCTAGCTGCTTTCACAAAGGGTCAAGATTGAAGCAGATTGATATTATATATAATTTCCACCAGTTGTCATAGATGTTTGCCCAGTAATTTGGTTTGTCATAACTTCCAGTCCAAGGACACTATTTATTGGTGTCACTCCTCTGGGAGACAGTTAAGAATTCTTTACATTTACAGTAGTGCATTAACAGTTGAAAATGCAAAACTGGTTATTTCAAATGAAATAATATTATGCCTAACAATATACAACTATGATCAACTCAAACTATACAGAGTGGGATTTATTAAAAATGAAAGAAAATCTATAGTATACTTAATTTTTCATGAAGAACAAATGGGTCATTGTTTTGTTTAATGCACTCCCTATTCCATAGAATATGGGAAGTTGTTTTAGGCTAGGGACAGACAGGGAGATTCGGGGAGATTCTGTCGCCTGGCATTTAATAGCAGGCGACAATCTCCCCGAACTTCCTTCTCCCTGTCCGTCGCTAGTTTAAATGACAAAGCGCCAGCACTGGGCACACGTGGCGCGGCGATTTCCGGAATCGCCCGAAGTTTCCTCATGAAGTAACTTCGAGCGATTCCGGAAATCGCCGCGCCGCGTGTGCACAGCGCTGGCGCTTTGTCATTTCAACTAGCGACGGACAGGGAGAAGGACGTTCGGGAGATTGTCGTCTGCTATTAAACGCCAGGCGACAGAATCTCCCCGAATCTCCCTGTCTGTCCCCAGCCTTAAAGAGAGTTAATGGACTGGGTGACGTAAACAGCAAACTTAAAATTGTTGCATTTAGCTGTTCAAAGATTAATTACATGACTTTAATGGTTTGAATTATCTTCAGTTTAAAACATATTATCCAACCACAGCACAATCATGCAAAAAAGTGCTAGGAAAAACAATACAATTTGGGATTCACTGGGTTCTTACATCAACTAATCCAAAAGTGAGAAAAACTTTTGTGGTAGAATTTTAACCTGTGACCTCCAACATATTCAGGGATGCAGGCATATAATCTTTCAGGGGCTGAGAAAATACTGTACAATTTTTACAATGCTTGCCAAATTTGTACTTTGGTGGCAACACATAGCAACCAGCCAGTAATTCATTAAAAACAGAGCAAGAAAAGCAGCAGATTATGGATGCTATTGTGGAGAGAAGGAGGAGTGAATACAGGGGCGATTCCAGGGACTTTGTCGCCTGAGGCAGCCTTGAACCCCCTGAATAAACTCTTCCTTCTTTTGTAGCCCATCTCAAAATGAGGTAGTAGCTAAGGTTAATGTTTAGTGACAGCAATTAAAAAAAAAACCAGAATGTAGAGATTTGACACATAGGGGCAAATTTACTATTATTCCCAATAATTAGCTTGACCATCGAATGCTTATCGAATTGTTTTAGGCTATCGTTTTGCTCGCAATACGATTTCTCGATGAATTGGTACGATCGGATACTGAAAAATTTGTACTATTCGAATAATCAAACGCTCCGATCGAACAAATGATATTCGAGCAGGAGGGTGCTTCCCATAGGCTTCTATTACAATTCGGTAGGATCAATCTGGCGAAGTAGGCAGTCCAATAACTTTTTGATGCCTTCGATCATCGAATGATCGTATTTTTGAATATCCGATCATTCGATCTATTCGATCTATTCGATCTATTCGATGAGCGAAGAGGCCAAATTTGCATATATGATTTCACGAAAAATTTGTACGATCGGCATTCGATCAAATTTGATCGAACTTCGATCATTTCACGTGAATTTCATAAATTTGCCCCATAGTCTTTCCATGCAGCATCTTTTTTCATGACACACTACTGGGTGAAGAGGTGTCTTAATGGTTAAAAGAGAGAGAGTGAAAGACCAGTTTAAAGAGAGACAGGGGGACCTTTAGGCTGTTGCTGTTGCATATTTACTTTTAGCATTTAGTTCTCCTTTAAAAATGAGTGCTGGTCCAGTATATGTTAAATATGTCTAAAGAATATTGAAAGGCCTGTCCAGTAAGATAACAGTGAAGCAGGAACCATAACACTTGAAGAACACTTGAAGAACAGTTATTTTGGAAAAGTTATACATTTCTCCTAACTTAAAATTGCTCATACTTTTAGATAAATGTTTAGATTCAATCAAATTCTAGTGGTTTGCTCATCTCTATGAGAGAGAGAGAGAGAGAGAGAGAGAGAGAGAGAGAGAGAGAGATCACATCCAGCAAGCTACCATCACTGAAACTACTTGACTTTACCAAATTGTTATATATTATCCATACGCCAGTGCTACATGGGAATTTTGTGGCCTTTATATAATTGCTGTTTATTGCAAACTGTAAAATTACACAAATTACACACAGTACAAACAAGGATGAAAAATAAGGTGGCAATCATGTTTGTTATTAATGGCTCTAATTGCCCAGAACATGACATTACGCAGTAAAAAAAAAAAAAAACATATGAAAAGAAACACTTGTCTTGTTATCATGGGAGGTGTTAACTCTCCCTCCCACCAAACTCCCAAGATAGAGTTTTGATGTGTTCATTTTGTATCTATTGATTTTTCAGGGGTATTTGGAGGTTGGCTGTTGCATTAAGCTTACATTGATTTACCATATAATTAACTCCTCGTTATTTAAGCAGCGATGCTGTAATTTGACTCTTATTAATGCAGTCCCAATTGGAAGAGTGCTTAGCCGCTTTACAGGCCAATGGCAAGATAGCGATATCAATTTAATTAGATCCAGGGCAAGAAGTGAACACATTAAAATGTTAACTGTTTGGTATCTGGGGAGAAGCTTATTATACCATTACAAAGGGATGAAGTTCAGGTATCCTGTGACAAGGTGCAAAATTAGTAATTTATGTGGCTTTTTATGAATTCCAGTTTTCTAATAACTGCCAGCGTTGATGTATTTTTCAGTAGGGCAGCTGGCATGGAGAGATAGATTTATACAATACATTGTTGTAAAGAAACGCTGCATTATCTCTGCATAAAGGTGATTACATGGGTGATTAAGAAAATGAAAACTGTGCAGACTTGTAGTCATTTGCAACTTTTATTTGTTTGTTCTCTAAAAGACTTAACTATGCACATTAAAGGTGATGTTTAAAACATGTAATGTAATATTCATGTCTCATTCGTTGACTAGCATAGGCTAGTCCCTAGAATTAATCAAAGAACTCAGGAAAATGACAGTGGTCATATGAAATTTATTTAGAATCCTGACAAGTTTAAGATGTTAAGTACTGAATTTTTCCTTACCTCAAATTTACTGTTGGGAACCATGCTGAGTGTCATTATAAGAGGCCTCATCTGGAGTATGCAGTGCAGTTTTGGACTCCTGTCCTTAAGAAGATATAAATGAAATAGAGAGAGTGCAGAGACGTGCAACTAAACAGGTTAGAGGAATGGAAAATTTAAATTATGAGGGAAGACTGTCCAGGTTGATGTTGCTTGTTCCACTGAAAAGACGCTTTCAAGGGGACATGATTACTCTTTACAAGTACATATAGGCAAATATCAGGGGACCTTTTTTTCCCATAAAGAAGATAACAGCACCAGAGGCCACCCCTTCAGACTAGAGGATCAGAACCTGATGAGAGTTCACTATACCCTAAAACGATTTACAATGGACACATATAGTTAACTTTCTCCAAATGCTTAGGGATTTCTGGTCCGTCACCTATGTCCTGTGGGAGGGAAGTATTTTTCCTTTGCCCAAGGGTTTGACATTAGCTACAGTTCACTAGTGTAGAAAAGGGGAGGGCAAAGGGCCAATGAGCAAAAGCAGTCCTATGTTTAGAGTTAGTATTCCTGAGACAACCACTACCTTACTGTTGTGACCATAGCTGGAAAGGAACTCAAGCTATATTTATCCCCAAAAGGCTTCCATTGGAGAAGATCCATTGCACTGTGGTGTCCATCCAGCTTCATCCTATTCTGTTCCCAACCCAACTGGCGTACAAGTACTTTCTACTGACATTGTTTTGCTAGATCTATTTGCCTTAACTTCTAAGTTAACCATTTAATGGCTTAGGCTCATTGACATCCATTTCTTTAATTCTTTTCATAGCACCTAAAGCACACTACACTGCCAGTGAATGTTCAGAGAGAGGTTCATTAGACCTCTCCTTTTACCCATGACATATTTCTGCCCAATGTGGCTCTATTTTTCTTATTCCTTTTATTGATCAAAATACCATTTCAGACCTGAAACACACTAACTAGCAGTGACTAAACTGACTAAATTGTGTTATTCACTGGCTGATAAAATAAATATTTGCCAACTCTGAAGTATCTCTATTTGAATGCAACACTTGTGGTTGGTGTCACCAACTTGCTTCCACCTTTTTCCAAATAATGATACAGATGGAGATTGCTGTTTTGTTAAGTACAATAACTTTGCCATAAAATATACGTTTCTGATATTTTTTTTAAATCCTAGCCAAGTGCTGTCCATATTCAGAATGAACATTGTTGTAAGGGCAATGCATTGCCTGCATGTGTCATAACCCACAGCAACCAATCAGATGTTTGACTGCAGTCAGCTGATGAGGCAGCAGGATGGCTCAAATGGTATTTATTTTTATTATTTGCTTTATGAGCATTCATGTCATGGATGATAACATTTGCAAATGTTCCCACCAGTACTGTTGATTTCACTGGATACCATAGCCAGTAGTGATGTGTGGGTTGTCAAAAGTCAACCCGCACCTGAGCCTAACCATCTCCTTCACCATCTGCACCTGATCCTAACCTGGTGCACCTCTGTATTTATAGACCCATTCCAAACTCATCACTGGGGTAGAAGCAGGACATATAAAGGTCATGGGCAGGGTTTGGGCCATTAGACACAACCCCTTTAAGCCTCTTTTTCCACATAAAGAAATAGGGAATGAATATGAAATAGGTCAAATTGTTAGAAGCAAGAGGCCCACTGACACCTGGGCCCACCGGGAGTTTTCCTGGTATCCCTGTGGACTAGTGATGGGCGAATCTCCCGAGATTCGCTTTGCCGAAAAATTCGTGAATTTCCAGAGAAATTCGCGAATTGGCGAAAAATTCGCGAAACGAGGTGCGGGACGCGTTTGACGCGCGTCGCGTCGTTTTTGGCACGTCGCGTCGTTTTCGGCGAGCGCCGCGTCGTTTTTGGGAAGCGAAATTTTGCTGGCGATTCGCGAATTTATTCGCCAGCGGCCCTGGCTAATAAATTCGCCCATCACTACTGTGGACCAGTCCAACACTGCACATGTCTGACATTAAGGGGCAGATTTACTAAATTCACATGAAGGATTTGAAGTTCTATCGAATTTTTAAAAAGATTCGAATTGGAATTTTGAATGTTTTTGAAGACCACTTCAACCAGTGAATATTGAAAATTCGATCGAATCGAAAGATTAGAATAATTCGAATAAAAATCTGTTCGAATAATCGATTATTCGACAGTCGAAATTCTTCCCCTTTAAATTTTTATTCGACTGCCTGGTTCGCCAGATCAAAGCTACCGAATTAGGTTTCATTATTTTTGATCGAACAAAAAAATTTGATCGAACAAATTTTTTCTATTTGATCTTTCGACCAATCGAATCAGTTATTCCCATGGTCGAATTTGAGGGTTTTTTAACCCTTAAATTCGACCCTTGGTAAATCTGCCCCTTACTGTCCATTAACAATGTTAGTCAATTTGTGACCCTGTGAGTTGTAGTCCAGTTACATCTGGAGAGTCATAAATTGCTCAACCCAATCCTAGTCATTCTAGTAATGACAAAGTAGAGTTTTGCTTTTTTTATTAGTGACCACATTTTTCCAAACACAAAAAAGTTTTAGACTCTGCAGCACAGTGGTAAATAGCTGCTTCAAATGAGATTTTGGAGGAACATCCGCTTTAATTGCTTTTATTTTAATTGAATTGCCCATTGGTTATCATAGCAGCCTCCACTATATGAAGATTATAATGCGAAACACTTTGCAGTGTCATTATTTGCAACTAGCAACTGCCTCGGAACAAGATGAACACTCATCTCACATGCAGTGCGGCGCACAATGGATTCTACGGAGCCAGGCAAATCGCTGAGAAAAATAAATTAGGTTTGTTCTCTCTCCCCTGCTGACTCATGATAGGTTAACCCTTGTGTTCAGAAGAGGCTTTTAAGTTGTGTATTTATTACAAGTAGCTGCTCTCAGCTTAAAGGCATTTTAACCCCTTGGAAGATACATCAGCATGTGCAGAGAGACAGGCCATTTATGATAATGATGGAAGTTAGGGTTCTCTACTTGAAGAAGACTCTCTGGTTATTGTTAAGGTGCTGAGTGTTGCTTTCCAACACCAACTGCAAGGCTGTAAGTTGGGCATCTCTGATGTATATACAGAAACATATTGGACAATGGTTACACAATATAATAAGCCCTTTGCATGCTTATACTGGGAACCCAGAACAAACTGAAATGCACCTTCTGCATCATCATGCTACAGCTAGGGCCCTTACACACGGGCGTTTTTGACCTGCGCTCCCCTACGTTCCGATTGGCTGCGTTTAGCCGCAGGGGAGAGCAGGTAAGAAATGCTAGTGTGTAAGGGCCCTAAAACCTACAATCATCAGAAGATAGTTTTCACTGGTCATTTGTTTAAAAGCAAATTTTCCAGCTTCCCCAAGTCATGTGACTTGTGCTCTTATAAACTTCAATCACTCTTTACTGCTGTATTGCAAGTTGGGGTGATCTCTCCCCCTCTCCCCCCAACCCCCAGCAGCCTAACAACAGAACAATGGGCTGCCTGGTAGTTCTAGGAACAGCACTCAATAGTAAAAACCCATGTCCCACTGTGGAACAATTCAGTTACATTGAGAAGGAAAAACAACAGCCTGCCAGAAAGCAGTTCACTCCTAAAGTGCTGACACAAGTCACATGACCAGGGGCAGCTGGGAAATACACAAAATGTCTAGCCCCATGTCAGATTTCAAAACTGAATATAAAAAAATATGTTTGCGCTTTTGAGAAATGGATTTCAGTGCAGAAGTCTACTGGAGCAGCACTAATAACTGATGTGTTTTGAAAAAAACATGCAATTCAAAAAGTTTCAGTGAAAAACGTGTATTTTAAATTTACAGAACAAAATGTTTTGGCAAGATATATGGTGAGTTTCTCTCGTCTCTATCAGAACCTCACTGATCTACTGATCTGCTAAGATATCAAGGCACTTTTCTACAATAATATGCTTCCAGCTGTGTCAGTATTAGAGATAATTATACCAGCTGGGTAAGTGTATTTTAGGTGCTGCCCATCAAGAATTCATTTACTTAAGGGAGCTAATGAGTTTACATGCAATCTATTGATAAACATGTAATAACTGGGTTATGGATAATAAGAGTGCAATGTCACACTGTAAAAGATCAGTTTGCTAATACATATATGAAGGTTGCACGCTGCATTATGCCTCTTCTGGGAATTTATGAAACTGTTTTCATTTCTTTAAACGATGTAATAGTGTGATTTGATTTATATTTACTACTGAAGAGTCATTCGGGACAGCTTTGGCAATGTTTCAGTGACAGCTTTTTACTATAACAACTTAAAAAAAAAAAGTATTAAACATTGTCTTCATTTTCCTGGTTTTTAGCCGTAAAGTACATTGGAAAACAGATCAGACTAGTGCACTAAGGCATACTTGAATTATTTCCAACCCTTGGTTTTTTACCCTCGAATTTCCGTATGTGCAGGCCTTGAATATCTAATTACATCTCATAACACCTCTGATAATAAATCCCCTAATACCATAATTAGCATAATTAAGCATTTAAATGTCCAGTCTTTACATTAATGCATAATGGAGCCTGGGAGGTGGCTAGTGGCACCTGGTCTATTTTCTCCTCTGGTGTATTTACAACAGGTGGTGTAGAAGTGCTGGAAACTACCTCTAATACATCTCATTAACTAGAATGGAAACTACCTGCCATCTCCATAACTGAGAGATCTTGGCCAGAGTGTGCACTAGAGCACAAGAAACCCCCGTTCCACAAATTTCACAGGCAGTTTCTCCTAAAAATGTTTTAATGTAACTCCATCCCTGGTTATTGTGGCCCATGTGACATTAGCCTATGCTTTTCATGATTTCATTATTCAGTCGGTGCTAGGCTTGTTCCAACCCACATCAACATTTGGAGTAAGCTGTTAAAGTTATGGGCAAATTGTTTAGGGCATCATTTTGGAAACCAATGGGCAATGATCCAGTAGCCCTATCTTTATACATGGTCATTCTTCAGAATGAGCAATTAATAAAGGAAGGGCTAAAAGGTTTTGTATGCCCACCTAGGAATATACCTAGGAATATATATATGAGGCGAGTATACAGGTGAGGAAAAATGTGTTAACCTTCTAGGTTTGCTCAAGTTCCAGCTATCAGCTAAAAGGATAGATATCCTTAGAGAAGACATCTCAGGCTGTAAGCAGCATGGTTGTAGCAAGCAACAAGTCCTGTGAAGTTCATTCAATCAAAAATGTAGGAGTAAAGGTTCTGTATATTGTAACATACGCTCATATTAAATACCTATAGTGAAGAGGTCCAGGGCAGTGTGTAAAGTACTATAAATGCTGGGAACAGTGCTCACACAATATAAATTTTCTTTTTAATTTTACTAAAGAGCCACAAATACTAAAAGCAACAAACTCTGGCCTGTGTGACAGAAGGCTAATGTTTATGGCAAACTCATTAATGAATTGTCAAGAGCTGCTTCTAAACATGACCGAGCTTAATCCAACTGTAAACAGTGCCACACTGAGATGCAAACATGAAAACTGGCATCGGGGTAAGTTTAGCAATTCTCCAATGTTGCTGCTAGCGTCTCAGAATCAGTTTGTGAAAGATGGACAAAAAACATTTTGCAATAGAGCTTTGTATAAAATGGACTTGTTTGCATAGAAGCCTGATCTTGTGTTGCATGCACATGGAACAAAGAGTTTAGTAATGGTTTGTACATGCTTCATCTGCAGTTTCCAGTATACAAGTCACGTAAGTTCAGGCTCAGGCTAATGGCTTCATATGTACAGTATATATTTTTTTATATACCCATTGCGAGAGGAGGGGGCAACACTTGTGCAGCTACGGGTGGTAATACAAATTTAACTTTCTGCCTCTTAAATCTCCATCCATGAAAGGCCCATTAGTATAATCACATTTTCTGCTTGCTCTACATCAGCTGAAAGAGCAGTTCTGCCTCTCTCAATGACAAGGAAACGACAGTGGGAATAAGAAAAATGACCAGTAATGTGTGTCCAATGTTAACTATTTCCATTCTTTCCAGGAATGAAGAACAAAACGGGAGACTACAAGCCAGCAAATCGGAAGATCATGGCTCTGTATGACTAAAGCAGTTATTCACTGTAGATCAGGGATGTGCAACATGGGACTTGCCAGATGCTGTTGAACTAAATGTGTCAGCACCTGAATGCTGTCGAGGGACGTAAAGTTGTAATTGGACATCTCTGATATAGGAACAGCTTGCCAGGTAATGTAATGAAGATTAGAATGCCAATTCATTAGTCAGGCCGAGTGGAGAGGATGGTTGTTTTATTGCTGCTTGTTAATGGAATATGTATCCAGCTAGAATTTGTTCTATAACAGTTGCTTTAAGCAATACAAATTTGTTTGAGCAAGAAACTCCTCTGTGTCGCAGGGCTGTAGTCAAAAAGGGAGCTGCTTACCATTTGCCAGTCATGTACGCTTCCAACATTGCTCCAGCTAGGGAGCTCCAGAGTTGGCATTATACTAGTCCTGATTTGTTCAGGGTTTGTTTAATGTGCTTGTTCAGTAAAAAACCTGCTCACAAGAACATTTGCTCCCACTTTCATTTACATTAATGTCTAAACGTAGTATCTGTTGAGCTGGGTGTATCACAGCAAGGATGACGGATTTACTCAAAATGTTATGATCTTGGTCCTGTAATCACAATAATGTAACCTATTGCAGAATGGTATTTGCTACAGGTAATTTTCATAGGTGATACTCTCTCAACCATTCCCTTGCCTGGTGCACTGTCCGACTGACAACCCTGCTGGAAACCACATCTTCCCCTAGTTACAACCACACTCTCACCAGATATGCCCAAGACCCTAGTCCCTCAACAGATATCCCCAAGATCCTAGTCCCTCAACAGATATCCCCAAGACCCTAGTCCCTCAACAAATATTCCCGAAGACCCTAGTCCATCAGCAGAAATCCCTAAGGCCCTAGTCCCTACATGACATTGAGTAACAACTATGCACTTAATGGGATATGAAGCCAAAGATAGCGGCAGATGGGTGGTCTACATCTATGCTGTGATGTCACTTCCCTTCCAATGTCACAGCAAGACCTTCCCCACAATACTCTCCTGCTGATAGCTTCCTGGCAGCCAGCAAGACACCTTCCACCAAAGATGCTATAGGTACAAAGCTCCCTCACCATGAGTACTATTCATTAGCACAAAATAACATAATAAATCACTTGTAAGAAAAACTCCAGCATACATAAAATCTGACAAATTTTGAAGTCAATGTTTTATTCCAGTAGAAATATAATAATAACCCAATCATTATAAACGCTGCAGTATATTATGCTCTGTAAGCTTCTGGTGGACGGTGATCGTGATTGGAATTCGTGTTTGCCAGTCACTTTTCTCCATTACCTATCGCTAAAATGAGAGGTTAAATAAAGGAAAATAGCCTGCAGCATAGTTTGTTCTGCAGAAGATAATAAGGCTACATATTAAAGTAGGGACACTGGAAAGGAAGACTGTGCTACAGTTGGTGTATAGAAATATATCTATAAGGCTTACAGGCCATACTGTCAGAAGATACTGGATGTTGGCAATAAGCAACTGCAGAACACCCTTATGCTATTCTGAATGATTGTTGCTGTCATTTAGCCAATTACCATTATTTTTTTTTTCCTTCTTGGCATAGAGTGCTTAGTTGTTTGGCAGCTCCTGCAGGTTATATGTACCTAAGCTGGCCATAGACGCAACGATCCCATCGTATGAATCCTCGATTCGAACGATTTTCGGGTCGTGTGTGCAGTGTTCCCACATTTGTCATGCCATTCTGATCGGTCGTTTGGTCGATCGGCCAGGTTAGAAAATTTCTGTCTGCTGCTGATCATATCTTTGCGTCTATTGCAGATCGTACGATTTTAAGTGGGAGACTGTCACTAGGTTGTTAATCATACAACTTTTGTACGATCCCTCTCAGGGGCAGAATGTTAGCTGATCTGTAGTGATGGGCGAATTTATTCGCCAGGGGCGAATTCGCGGCGAATTCCCGCGATTCGCCGCTGGCGAATAAATTCGCGAAACGGGCAAAAAATTTCGGCAACAAAAATTTGCCACGCAAAAATGAGTCGCGCGTCAAAAAAAAAAACGACGCGACGCGGGTCAAAAACGACACGACGCGCGTCAAAAACGATGCGCGACTCGTTTCGCGAATCGGCGAATTTTTCGGCGAAGCGAAACGCGGCCGTTTCGCCCATCACTACTGATCTGTGCTTTTACTACTTTATTTCATCTGAAGGTTAGTGGCAGGTCGGGAGATGGGGAAGTCCGATCGTTCGATAATTCGATCTTTGCGTCTATAGCCAGCACTAGTGAAAAATTTTTTTTACGGTCAGGGTTTTCTGGTGTTGGTAATGAGCAACCACAGAGGCCCCATATGAGTGTTGTTGTTATTTAGCCATTTCAGCTATTGATTAGTAGCAGTTTTTACCTTTACCTTTGTTTAATTTTTTGACACAGCCTCATTTTTTTAGCATTGGCTATACTTTAGTAAAACCATGATGGCTACAGGTATGCACAGAATAAGTATTCAGTGAATTTCATATTTAGAGGGATCACACGTGGTGGTTTTGCATGTGCAACAGCTATGGGCATTATTTCATATAATACACATGTGTGATTAAGGAATGACTGCAACATGCTGCAGTTAGGGTTGCCACCTGGCTGGTGATAAAAATGTTGGATTTTTTTTATTTTTTTTAGAAAAGGTGGCAACCCTAGCTGTAGTGCCATTGCTGAGGAACACATAACATATGCACATACACATACATCACACCCTCCATGTTTTAGGTATGCAACTGGACTAGCTACTGCTGTTTCATAGATGGATATAGAAAATGCGAGAAGGGAGGCACAGGTGCTATAGGCTGTGAGATGGGGTTTTGAAGTGGAGGTTGAAGGAAAGTTGCAGCTTTTGTCAACTATGCATGTGGGACAAGTGCATGGCAAGTTTTTTCAGGTGTAGTGAAGTGTATGCTAGGAGAAGGATCAAGGGCATGATTTGAATATGTATATGAATATTTTGGGTGCAGTTCACATGCATTCAGTGCAAGATGTTTCTATACAGGAGAATTATTTGGTAGGTAGAGTACATGACAGACCTGGACTGACTGCTTTGTAGGTGTCTGAACTGCTGAACAGGTGGATGAATGGCATACTTCAGGGAGTGGTGCATACTGGGAGTATAAGCTGCTGCAGAAATCTTAAGGTATGTTGTGAGTATCTTGGGTTAGTGAAAGCATGATGGGAGTACCCGTGTGAAGCGGATATTAGCATTATTTGGGTGTGTGCATGTGTGTGCATTGCTGTACATGTGTGTCCAAGTCCAAATTGATCATACAGTATAATACTGATGGCCACAGGGTAAACATTTTATATATAAATATACAATGTTTAGGTGGGTGATCAGATAGCAGGTTAAACTGCAGAAAAAACTTTTATTTTTATTGATCACAGCATGTACCTGACAGAAATGCTTATTTTTGCAGGCTAACTGCATGTGTTGTGGGGCGAGAGACCACATAAGGAGAAAGAACCATGTACTGGCATAGATAGTGTGGCAACTGAGAAATGTATCTCTGCCAGACCCAACAGCAAATCCTTTTAGTTCCCCATATCTCAGGGAAGAAGTGAGGAAGAAAGGAAGCTAAAAGTGCCTACTGTCCATTGTGGGAGATTAGCTTTTCGAGTGGTAGGTAAGTGGGTTTCTTGTGCAAAACAGAGACAATAACACTAAGAAAATCATGAAAATAAGACTTAGACTTTACTTTATTCAACTAAAACATATTAAGAAGGAGCTTGACTTCATGTGGCATTACAAATACTGTATTAAACAGTCTGTCCAACAGATGAGAATGTTGTCCTCCTGACTTCCTCAGGGCCTCTCCCAGACTCTGGACCACTACAAGGTTAGCAGCTTGTTACTCACAGTTCAGGGATAATCATTCAGGTTGGTTTCCAAACACACTGCCACATCATTTAATCACTAAATCCCAGTTATTTCAACCAGGGCTCTCTACTATTACATCAAAAACATGGATGTAGGCAGTATATGATACTGTAGAACCTACCTAGGGAGCAGATTGGAGGACGCTGACCCAGTCCGCAAAAAAACTCTTGTTCTGCGAGGCTACAATTTTATTGTTACTCTTACTTTTTCTTACTTACCTACCTATTCAGACTGTCTCCTATTCATGTTTCAGTATTTTATTCAAGCCACTGCCTGGTTACCAAAGAAAACAAGTCCATAGTAACCAGTTAGCTGTTGAAATACCAGATTTGAGATTTTGAGCACTGCTGAACAAAAACTAAAAAAAAAAAAAAATCCTCTCAAATATCACAAGCTTCAATAATAATAATACAACAATGATAATAATACTAGAAGTTAATTTAAAGGTAAACAATCACTACTTAATGGACACCTGAATTTGTCAAATCTTTAAACTATGGGGCAGATTCAGTTCAGTGAGAAAAAGTTATTTCATGGTTAATCACATGAAAACACATGGACCAGATTCAATTAGTGGAAAAACAACTTTTCTCCAAATTCAGTTCCAGTTTTTCCCAAAACTTCCGTAGAGTTTTCACATGCTCATCAGCGAGAGTTTTTCTGAATTGAATTTCATCTCAAATTGAATCTTGTCCATGAGCTTTAACACGATGAACCTTTTTCTCACTGAATTGACATGTTATGACTTCAGTCTAATAATATTCTGTTCTGCAGATAATTAGACAGTAGCAGGATCAAGCTCTAACACCCCACCTATGTTGTGACCCTTAGGGGCAAATTTACTTATTATTCTCCATAATTAGCTCGACCAAATTCGATATTCGATTAGCATTCGATCGTCGAATGCTAAACGAATAGTTCTAGGCTACCTTTTATTCGATATTCGATCATTCGACGATCGAATACAAATTTATTCGATCAGTCAAATAAATCATTCGATCATTGAAATGATTCGTACGATTCGAACGATCGAAGACTTTGATCCTATGCGATCAGGACTTAGCCGCAGAAGCCTATGGTAGTGCTCCGATAGGCTTCTATTGCAATTCGGTAGGTCCAATCTGGCGAAGTAGGCAATCGAATAAACTTTCAAATTTAAATCCTTCGCTGATCGAATGATCGAATGATCGAATGATCGAATATTCGTTCATTCGAATCTATTTGAATGGATTCGATCATTCGACCATTAGCTATTCGATGATTGAATATGCCAAAATTTGCATATTCGATCGAACTTCGATCTATTAACGTGAATTTAGTACATCGGCCCCTTAGTGTTCTAGTGTCCAGAGCCTTTTTAAATGACCTCTTATGTCTGTAAAATTGTAAGACTAAAAGCTTGGTTCTCTTTACATAACCACCATGGCATGTTGCATTTCACATTATAATTGCTTTGCCTTTGTATTGATATTAGGATTTCTGTTAAGCGTTTTTATATAGCTCATGGAAATCCGAGTTGACTTCTAGGGATGGCGCGAACCGCCGAAAAAAAGTTCGCGAACATGTTCGCGAACTTCCGGAAATTTGCGAACGGTTCGCGAACCCCATAGACTTCAATGGGAAGGCGAACTTTAACAGCTAAAAAAGATATTTCTGGCCAGAAAAATTATTTTAAAGTTGTTTAAAGGGTGCAACGACCTGGACAGTGGCATGCCAGAGGGGGATCAAGGGCAAAAATGTATCTGAAAAATCCATTGTTGACACAGCGCTGCGTTTTGTGCTGTAAAGGGAAAAAAGTCACTCAGGTGGTTGTGGACACTGTAATATTATTGATATTTAGACAGAATGTGAACAAGCTCACACAGCTAGATGGCAGTTGTTTGAAGAACACACTGGGCAAAAAATGGCTACAGGGCAAATAATGCCTACAAGGTCAACGTATACACTACTACAGCGGTGGATACGGATTACGTAAAATATATTATGGCTGCTTGAAAAAAGTCACTCAGGTGCTTTTTCTGGAGAGGGTAATATTATGGATATTTAGACAGAATGTGAACAAGCTCACACAGCTAGATGGCAGTTGTTTGAAGTACAGTAGATTACTAGCCAGCAAACTTACTATCCACTGTCCCTGAAATCACTAACAGCTCTCTCCCTACACTATCTCTTCAGCACACACAGGCAGAGTGAAAAAACGCTGCTGGGCTTCGGTTTTTATAGGGAAGGGGAGTGGTCCAGGGGGTGTGGGGGTGGTCCAGGAGGGAGAGCTTACTGATTGGCTGCCATGTATCTGCTGGTCTGGGGGAGAAATGGCAAAATAAAAGCGCCAACTAAGGCGAACCCAAATTGGCGAACGTCGCGCGACGTTCGCGAACTTCCGGCGAGCGCGAACACCCGATGTTCGCGCGAACAAGTTCGCCGGCGAACAGTTCGCGCCATCCCTATTGACTTCTAATATCCTCATATTTTGCAACAGTGGGTTCTTTAATTATTATAATACACAAGTTTCTGTGAGTCATGTGACAGAAATAACATCACTAAGCTCTGAATAAAACTGATGACATCACTGTTTATTATATCATTGTAAACATTACTGGTTACCTGTTATAGGTGAGCAATTCCCAGTACAGTAGACTTCTCAAACCAGGTGCAAATAAGGATAACTCTCATTCTATGTAATTAGATGTCAAAAAATAGCAAATGGGATGGATTCAAAGTGGACCTGCCACCTAGACACAAAAAGCTGTATAATAAAAGTCCTTTTCAAATTAAACCTGAAATCCAATTTCTATTTTTATAAAGCATTCGTAGCTGTTGTAAGCTCATTTAAAAATCTCAGCTGTCAATCAAATATTGCCTGCCCCTACGGCATAGAGGCGGTGCAGACGATTACTTTCACTTTCCATTCAGCACTTCCTAGATGTCACTGCTCTCCACACATTCCCCCAGTTCTTTTAACCATTTAATTGTGTAGCCAGGACATGGGGATAGACATCGGGTCCCCCATTCTGGTGCACAAACAAGATTCTGAGATGATGCAAGGCTTGTCTTAATAACAGTGTCCACAAAATGGCTCCTGCCTGCTTGCTATAATTATGAATTTCCAGAAGGAAGGAAACAAGATTCAAATAATTTATTAGTGCAATTAAGTTCATTTTGCTTGACTAATGTGATAAAATTGTTTTTTTTATATTTTTTTTTTAGACGACGGCCCCCTTTCATTCCACAGGTATAGGATCTGTTATCCAGAAACTTGTTATCCAGAGTGTTCTTAATTAAGGTAAAGCCATCTCCCATAGGCCCCATTTTGTACATTCACATTTTTAAAAATGATTATTTTTTTTCTCTGTAATAATAAAACAGTACCTTGCCTATTGAGTTTAATGTTTAAATATTTTTTTAGCAAACAAAGGGCCAGATTTCAATTCAGTGAGAAAAAGGTTTATCATGGGAAAACTCATGGATTAGATTCAATTTGAAATGCAAGTTCAATTCAGAAATTCAGCTCACTGTGAAAGCTCACGTGGAAACTCTATTGAAGTCTATGGGAAAAAACAGGAACTGAATTTGGAGAAAAGTTTTTTCTTTTTGAATTGAATCTCATCCAATGATTTTTCATGTGATAAACCATAAGACTTTTTTTCTCACTGAACTGAATCTGGCTAAAGTATGTGGATCCATACATTCAAAATAACACTCTTTACCAGTATATCCTTCACAATCCACTCCTAAACACATTTACATGATGCTGCTGGTTTGTATATCATAGCTCTGAAATAAAGCGGATTCAGTGAGCAGATGACCTTTCAGTTATTTTCATTAGCTAATGATTAGTTATTTTCTACATTTACAGGCCTGGCTGGAGAGCCCATTTACACATTAAGATGTAACCCCTCTAGACTCCAGCCTCCAGTAAATGCTAATTTCAGCATCTCCTTTTTTTATTTGCATTTGAAACCAATTAAACTTTATAATTGGGGTGTGAATTATATTCTTGTCTTTATTGTTTCATATAATTTATGGGGCTAAATTAGAAGAGAGGCATTATTCCTCTGCCTTTGTCTGTAGGTACATGTATATGGTATGTGCATTCCTGCCACTGACCTTTACATTTGGTTTTATGCAGATTATAATTTCAAGCAATTACAATCCATCCCTGTTCCCTTTGTTTGTGTAGACTGAAGAAAATGTATTTTCTTTATATTAATTAGATCTGGAGCTATAATTTCCTGTAATTTCTAACATGAACATTCTGTATATCATGAATCTCATCCCTAGCTGTCAAATTAGTGTAGTTAATTGATGGTCTGCAAGATTCTCAGTTTGAGTCAAAATGTGCTGAGTTACTGTTTTTTTTTTAATTTACAAAGCCAAATGGGAATCTATAGAGGCTTTGGTGTTTATATTATTCCAATTACTTCACTTTGCCTAGTGTCCAGACCTCCCCTTTAACTGCAACATTTCCGAATATTGCTTCTTCAGTTTCTTCCTGTTTTTTAGTAATAGACCCCCTTATCAAACACATAACCTGATCTGCTTAATTCTGTTACTAATTGCCATATTTTAACCCCTGAATTCTTCACAGCACTGTTTAGTAATAAAAAAAGGCCGGTAGATATATAAAAGGGCTATATTTATCAAAGAGTGAAGTTAGAGGTCGCCACAGTCCTCTAGAGCAGGGCTGTCCAACTGGTGGCCCGCGACCTCCCATTCTGTGGCCCCCTACCGGCTGTGCTTGCTTACCATGTGTAAGCTTTCAATGGTACCACTACATAGATTAAATGCCCCCTGCATTGTTTAAACCTCAAATTCAGACTAATCCCCTGTATTTTTCACACCTATGATCCCCCTACATTGTTCACTAGTGATGGGCGAATCTGGGAAAAATTTCACGAAACGCCGCTGGTGTCTCATTTTGGACACAGGCATCCATTTTTGGATGCCGGCGCACATTGCCGGTGTCCAAAAAATGGATGCCCACTACCAAAATGAGATGCCAGCAAATTTTCTCCAGGCAAATTTTCCCTGGCGTTTCACAAATTTATTTGCCAGCGGCGAATCGCAGGAATTTGCCCCAGGTGAATAAATTCAACCATCACTATTGTTCACACTTATAACACCTCTATTGTTCACACCCCTAAAGCCCTGTACTGTTCACACCTAAGACCCAGACTGAAACTGCCCACATTGTTCACCTGTTCACACTTTATTAAAAATACTAATTCGGCACCAGCACTGGGTCACTGTATGTAGTACATCTTAGAGTGGTCCTGATGGGTTTCTCTGTCTCCTGCTCTATTCTGCCTTGCCTATGCTTCTTGTGTGCCCTGCTCAGCCTGTGTGTGCCCTGCTCTACCTGTGTGTGCCCTACTCTGCCTGTGTGTGACATACTCTGCCTGTGTGTGACATACTCTGCCTGTGTATGACATACTCTGCCTGTGTGTGACATACTCTGCCTGTGTGTGACATACTCTGCCTGTGTGTGCCCTATTCTGCATGTGTGTGACATACTCTGCCTGTGTGTGACATACTCTGCCTGTGTGTGCCCTACTCTGCCTGTGTGTGCCCTACTCTGCCTGTGTGTGCCCTATTCTGCATGTGTGTGACCTACTCTGCCTGTGTGACATACTCTGCCTATGATTAAGTGTCTTTTGGACACGAAACACGTCAGGCGAGAGATGACCATATAAAATAAAGTTTACATTTTTACTTATTTTTTGTTTTGGTCTGATCTGAACGTGGGTATCGAGTGTGCCTTGCACCAACCAGTTTGTATTAGAATTACGGAATGTCCGCTCCCTGAGCTGAGGGCCTAGGGCAGGAGCACCTGGGCCACTTTTCTATTGTGGTAAGAGCTTCTACATTACTACTCGTGTTGCTTCAAACTTTTTGGGGGTTAGAATACTCTGCCTGTGTGCCCTGCTCTGCCTGTGTGTGCCCTACTCTGCCTGTGTGTGACATACTCTGTCTGTGTGTGACATACTCTGCCTGTGTGTGCCCTGCTCTGCCTGTGTGTGCCCTGCTCTGCCTGTGGAACATAAGTCTGGTATTTGTTATGGGGTTTGTTAGCATTTGAAAATTATTGGTATTGTTAGGGGCCCCTAAGGTGTTTAGTCGTGTGCTGGGGTGCTGTGTTATCCACAGGGGAAGAGGAGGCATATGGATTTAAAGGAACAGTAACACCAAAAAATGAAGGTGTTTTAAAGTAAATAAAATACCATGTAGTGTTGCCCTGTGCTGTTAAAACTGATCTGTTTGCTTCAGAAACATTACTATAGTTCATATAAACAAGCTGCTGTTTAGCAATGGTGGAAATTGAAAAATGGATACATGGCACAGGATAAGTAATGGATAACAGATAACAGTATGTTCTACAGAGCTTATCTGCAATCTGCTGTGTAATTTGAGACTTTTCTCCTTTGAATGGCTGCCCCATGGCTCCACAACAGCTTGTTTATATAAACAATAGTAGTGTTTTTGAAGCAAACACTGCAGTTTTACCAGTGCAGGACAACACTGCAGTATATTTGTATTACTTGAAAACTATTTATTTTTTTGATGTTACTGGTCCTTTAACCCTTTCACTGCCAAGCACGTAGCTGCTACGTGTTGGCAGTGAAAAGTT
>CM044433.1:144008240-144019004 GCA_024363595.1 Xenopus borealis | reverse complement strand
ACTTTTTTTCCGTGGTTCGCGCCATCACTATAGAGGAGAAGGTAGAGGAACTCCAGCAGTATTACTGGAAACAAGTTTTTATTCCAGGCAGTGGAAATCACAACATGTTTCGGGTTCAATAACCTTTATCAACTGAACAATACCCTTTATCACTTGATAAAGGGTATTGAACCCAAAACATGTTGTGATTTCCACTGCCTGGAATGAAAACTCTCAGGTATTGTAGTACATTACCTGCTGTACTGATGTGGATCCTATCATTGTTGGCTGTGTCTGATATTGAAGAAGACACTACACAAGGAGGAAAATCATGCTAGTTTTTCACTTCTAGGATCATGTATATACGCCCACTGACTCCAATGCATTTGACACAATAAAAAACAAGTAATCAGGTGCACTAATATACCTTTCAGTTCTAATGCGCTATTAAAATGATATATACCCTCAGCGCCAACAGCCATGATGTTTGCGCTTTCTTTAAATGACAAGTTTAATTCTGGTAAATTATGAACCATTACTAATTTCACCTCTTCAATGAGTTTATATCCTATCAGATATATAAAACTATTTAAGTTTTGAGCCCAGGGAGAGATGTATTGCTCCATTGTCCCACGGACTGGCAAACCAGGGTCAGACACCGATATATTTTGCGCAGAAAATTTTTTAGGAACCCTTAAATCAGAGGTCCCCAACCTTTTTTGCTTGTGAGCCATATTTAAATTTAAAAAAGAGTTGGAGAGCAACACAAACATGAAACACAATCCATCTGGATGTCAAATAAGAGCTCGGATTGGCTTTTTGGTAGCCCCTATATGGACTGGCAGCCTACAGGAGAGAATGTTTGGCAGGACATCTGTTTTTTATGCAACCAAAACTTGCCTCTAAGCCAGTAATTCAAAAATAAGCACCTGCTTTGAGGCCACTGGGAGCAACTGGTTGTGGATCACTGCATTAAATGAACAGTTTAGTGTAAAAATAACTGGGTAAATTGCTTGTGCAAAATAAAAGATGTTTCTAATATAGTTAGTTAGCCCAAAATGTAATGGATACAGAATACAACTTCCTGCTTTTCAGCTCTAGTGATGTGCGAATTTATTCGCTGAAAAAAACGTGTCGCGCGTCGTTTTTGACACGACAAAAACGGTGCGACGCACGTCAAAAACGACGTGACGCGCATAAAAAACGTGCAAAGCGAAACGGGGTAGATTCGCTCATCGCTATTCAGCTCTCTAAATCTGAGTTAGTCAGTGACTTGAAGGGGGGCCACATGGGACATAACTGTTCAGTGAGTTTATAATTGATCCTCAGCATTCAGCTCAGATTCAAAGGCAACAGTTATGACCCATGTGCCTGGTAACCAATCAGTGGAAACCAAGGGAGCTGAAAAGCAGGAAGTGATGTTCTGGCTATTCTGTGAGACATCCAGTCACTGCAGCTTTTATAGTTTGCATTTTTCCCTATATTGGAAAATTTTTTTATTTTGCACAGCCTAACTATTTACCCAGTTTTTATTTTTACACTGAACTGTTCTAAATTATAGATCAATTCTTTAACTTCTTAAAGACTGCATGTCCTTTAATCAACAATTCTGCAACTCCTATTCCCATTTTAATCACTGCGAAGTCTTAAAGGAAAACTATACCCCCCGAACAAGTAGGTCTCTAGAAACAGATATTGCCTAAAACAACTCATATGTAAAACCGTGCTTCATGTAAATAAACCATTCTCATAATAATATACTTTTTTAGTAGCATGTGCCATTGGGTAATCATAAATAGAAAATAGCCATTTTAAAAAATAAGGACAGCCTCCTGGGATCCTAGGATCCAACGGTGCACACAAACATATCAAACAAACTATAAAGTTACAGTAGGTCACATGAGCCAATTAACAGACAGAATTCTGTCTTTTGCTTCCACAGTTCTTCCCTTTACAGTTAGAGTTGAAATATTTCTGGTCAGGTGATCTCTGAGGCAGCACACAGACCATTATGAAATGGTGGTTCAAGGCAAGAGATGTAGAAGGGCAATATTTACTTCATTTTCGGGGTATAGTTTTCCTTTAAAGGAGAACTAATTTGTAGCCCCCTTCCCCCCTACCGTAAATACCGTAAACCCCTCCTTGCAGGTCCTGTCCAGCAGAGTCTCCTTTGGTCCTCTTCAAAGTAGTGACCAGCGTTTTTGGTGCATGCAAAGTTGGAGTAATCTTCCGATGCAAATCTAGTGCGCATGTGCCGAGAGTCACGAAAGCTTTTCATGACTTTATACAATTAGGGGGTTTGGTTCAAGTCTTATTATTATATTTCCTTGAGGACAACTGGTGTAGCACTGGTTCAATTCTACGGCATAGAGGCCATTTTGCTCCAGAGCAAAATGTCCTTTAAAGAGGTTGTTCACTTTTGAATTAACTTTTAGTATGATATAGAGAGTGATATTCTGAGACAATTTGCAATTAGTTTTCATTTTTTTTTATATTTGTGGTGTTTGAGTTATTTAGTTTTTATTCAGCAACTCTCCAGTTTGCAATTTCAGAAATCTTGTTATTAGGGCCCCAATTATCCTAGCAACCATACATTGATTTTAATAAGTGACTGGAATATGAATAGGAGGATCCTGGAATAGAAAAACAAATAACAGAAAGTAGCAACCATTTCTGTAGGTCATCTTAATAGCATTATTACATGATCATTAACCTTAACGAAGCACCTGCATGTATTCTTAATTCCTATGCAATCAGTGAGACTATGTGGAGCACCACATCATTACATACAGTAGCTAGGAGAACAGCACACTCAATCTACATTAAACTTTCTAGCTGAGCCTTTGAAAAATAATCGTCTCTTCCGTTCCTTCCTTGCTCTTTTACATTTTCACCTTTTCAAGTTGCTTAGAGATTGCAACTAATTAGGGACCACAGAACGAAGTCCCCCCAAAAAAGTGTAAAGGTTTAAAAAGAGACACTGTGTGCAGAGAAAATCAGGACAGAAGCTGTCATCTTTAAAATTAAAACGTTAACCGGCATTATTATATCTTGTATCTGTCTTATTCACACCCTCCTTGGAAAATGTCAAATATGCAATTAAGTTGCCTCTTCCATGAAACCTCTGCGTTTCTTTCTCTTTTCACCCCTGTAAAACAAGTAAATAGTCAATTAGAGAGCTACCTGCCTCTGTATATGGCTGCTGCTAATTATCCTAGCTTTGCATGTAGTTGAGGAGTGACGGCGAGGTTATCTTGCGCTAATTAAGTAGGTGAATGCCCCGTTGCTAGAAATACCCCACTGTTGGCAGAAATGCTAATAGGAACGGTTGTCCAGTGACTCAATGCAAATTGTTAATAGGAAAGAAATTATAACTACTGTAAGTACAATTTATTAGGAGTCGCTGGTGTTGCAATATGAAGCTCTTCTACATCACACATGAAAAGATTTAGGACCAGTTCTTTTTTTACTTAAATCTTTTTATTGAGATTTTCATTTTTCAAAAAAAAAAAAAAAGTAGGGATATAGAAAAAATGATGTAAACAAATGCAAAAAATTATAAAAATATATTTTAAGTATAAATATACTATTTCAATAATAAATGCATTGTTGCGCTGACATGATATGATGTATTTGTATCAATATATCCTTATGAAAAGATAAATTATAGGCCTGTATTATAGATAGTACTAGGATACATTATTGACTGTTCAAAAACCAGCATTGAAAAATGACAGCATTTTATTACATATTACATATATACAACAAAAGAAACCAAACATGTTTCAACCACGTAAAAGGGGTCTTTGTCAGGGGCACATGCAAAAAATACAAGTGCCCCTGATTTTTTTTTACATTTTAGTCTACATATAAAGTGCACAATCTCAATATATTTCCAGATCAACCTTGGATGTGTATCATATCTAGGGGATTATTTATTAAAGTCCGAATGGCAATAACTCAAAAAAAATAAAACATTTTATCCAATTTTCAGTGAAAGAAAAAACTAGAATTTTCCGTGATGTATTATACCCTGAGAACGGAAATTGTCTGAATTCAGAAAATCCAACATCTCAGATCAACCTTGGATGAGTATCAGGGGATTATTTATTTAAGTCCGAATGCAAGTAACTCAAAAAATTAATTTTTTTCCTATAAAATCTGAATTTTCAGTGAAAGAAAAAAACTAGAATTTTTTCATGATGTGTATGATCCCCCACAGGATGGAAAATGTCCGAATCCAAAAATCCAGCATCTCAGACCTGCCAAGGCTGTATTTAAGTCAGTGGGAGAAGTTCCGAAGATATCTTGATCTGCACTGGGTTTTCTGCAGAAAATCCAAAAAATTTGAATTTGAGAAATTCAAATTCGAATTTGTTCATTTCAAGGTTTTTTATTTTTTTCCCCACACTGGAATTTTTTGGAAAAAATACATGATATCAATACATGATAAAAAATGGAAAATAACCTGCGCGGATTTGGCCGGATTATATTTCAGAAAATATTGAGATAAATTTGGATTTTGATAAATAACACCCTAGATATTAGTTTATTAGTTATAACAGCTTCTAAAACATCTTTCAATCTTGATGGATTATTTTATTAAGTTTTACATCACTCTTATCTGCCTCTAGCATTGACTAACATCTCTAACAGAGTCGCTGCTGTTAATATCAACGCGGCTTGAAATACATTCGTGACATTGCCGTGGCAGTGGGTGTACAGATAAACAAACGCGTTTCGTGCCTACAAGCTCAGCACTTCCACTGCCATGGTAATGTCATGAAGTGTGTTTCAATAAAACCGCATTGATATTAACAGCAGTGACTCCTTAGATATATTGGTCAGCGCTAGAGACGGGTAAGAGTGATGTGAAGCATTGCAAGTTTCGGGACTGAAGTTGCGTATTTCCTGCAAGAGCAGCAACCGGCTTGGAGACGCTACTACACAAGGTTGAGCTCTGCCATTTACGCATCCTTGTTTTGTGCATTTCCTTTATTCTGTGCCCGATGTGTCTCCTTTTCCTGGTGGAAAATCAAAGTTGCCCTGTATAGAGAGATTAATAGGGTAATATCTCACTTTATATATATTTTGGACCAAATATTGGGGGCCTGATCTAAGATCGTGCAAGCTTTTCAGTGCAAGCAAACTTTCAGGAAGCCTTGCGTGAGTTTACTCACACTTGGGGGCACATTTACCAAAGGTGAAGTGAAAATTTAAAAATTCGAATTCCGAAGTAAATTTTGGGCTACTCCGACTATCAAATAGCCCCCAAATTCAATTCAAATCGAAAAATTCAAATTTTCAAATTTCGAACTTCTTGCCCTTTAAAATCCTTCGACTTTGACTATTCGCCAGCTTAAAGCTGCCGAATTGCAATTTTAGCCTATGGGGGACCTCATAGAACCTGTCCTGAAAATTTTTCTAAGTTCCAAGAATTCTAAGGATTTCGCAGAGAATCATTCGAATCGTTCGATCGAATCAAATGATTCCAACAATTTTTTATTTGATCAAAAATGGACCTATGCAATCGCATTAGGTCCATTTTCGATTGAATAAGCCCTTTAAAAAAACTTCAAGGGTTGAATTTCGAAGTTTTTTTATGTCTAAAATGCGTCCCTTAGTAAATCTGCCACTTGGTTTTGATCTGAAAAAGCTCAGCCATTTCCACAATTTTACCCAAATGGATTTTTGTAATGAAGAAAAACGTATCAAAGCTGCTAAAGTTTTTCTTTGTTATAAAAGCTTGTTCCCAGAAAATTACAGAAATTGCCAAGCTGTTTCAGACCAAAACACTGGATTAGTTAGGAAACTCACTCTGTTTCCCTAAAGATTCCTCAAGCTTAAAAGCTCAAGCAATCTTAAATCAGGTCCTGTGAGTAACGATAAGTGTTATTTCATTTGTACCCAAATTTAAATAACTTCATGATAGGAATATAAACAATGATCCATTCTGACTCCATCAGATTTTGATCTAATTAATTGTGAATAAGCTAGTTTAGGTGGCTTCTTTTTCCAAATAAACCTTCAAAAATACTTCAGAACATAGACAGGTATTTCTTGCATTATATTTCCATATGTTCCTACTCTTATTTGTGCAAATTAATATAAAAATTTTCTGACATTATACAGTTCATTTGACAATTACAACAACATTCAAGACCAATACCTGTAAGAAGTTTGTTTGTTCTCCCCATGTCTGTGTGAGTTTCCTTAAGGGCAAGGCCAGACGGGGAGATTCGGGGGAGATCTGTCGCCTGGCGACTTCTCGCCGCGACGAATCTCCCCCGAATCTCCCCGAATAGCTAGTCAGCGCTGCACACTCGCTAGGCGTAAAGTCGTCTGCTCTTGTTCACACGGAGCGGCGCGATTTTAAAAGTCGCTCAAAATTGCCTCACCAGGCTAGGCGTAAAGTCGCCGCTGCATGTGAACAAGCGCAGGCGACTTTACGCCTAGCGAGTGCGCAGCGCTGACTAGTTATTCGGGGGAGATTCGTTGCGGCGAGAAGTCGCCAGGCGACAGATCTCCCCCTAATCTCCCCGTCTGGCCTTGCCCTAAGGTGCTGGCGTTTCCTCCCAGACTCCAAATAACATACAGGCAGGTTAATTGGCTCATGATGTCAATGTAAATGAGCATTATGGTGTTTTGTGTTATGATGGTTTCAGATCTAATTTAGTGCTACTTGGCTTAAACTGTTCTCAAACCCTCATTATTGTCCTAATCATACTACAGGTATGGCATCAGTTATCCGGAAACCCGTTATCCAGAAAGCTCTGAATCAAGAAAAAGCAACAATAAATTCCTTGTTTAACCCCTATGGGATATTGCTGTATTTTGCAGCTCTCTGCATAACATGGCTCAGTACTGTATTTCAAAATTAGACAACGATTGCAATAAATATTCAGGTTTCAAAAAGAAATCAACTTACCAATCATGATTCTTGATCACAGGATAAGCCCAAATGTTAGAAAAGGATTTAGAGGTCTTGCAGTTGTCTCTTGAATTATTATTTATTGAACTTTATTTCAGCTGCTAGGAGACTGGATTTTGTAACCCCATACAAATTAAATTATAGGAAATCCAGGTTTGTGGCTGAGCATTGATACTGTTCTGCATGTGAGTCCCAGTCTCTATAAAACATACTTTCCCTTAAATGTTTTAGTGATAATGTGCCAGAGAGTTTTCTTTTTCTTCCAATATTAGCAGATATTGTCTCTCATCTACCTCCTACAAATTTGGAACACCAGTTACTGATAACCCAGTTCTAACAATGCACAGTTGCTGTCAAAGTCAGCACTCAGGAGATTCAAAGCCTTCACTTATCTGCTTTCTAATTGCTCCTCTTAAAGCTTTTTTTCAGCTTTCCTGTGATGCTGATTGACAACTACACTAGGCAGCAACTCTTGCTGTGACCGCAGCACATCTAAGTGATGGGAGCTGTCACCAAAAGGCAAGACATGTGGACAGAGAGCACTGACTAGTTGTGCAGAACAGTGGACCAGCATGAAAGGTCATTCCCTATCTATCTATCTATCTTTATTTATTTATATGTATATATTTATATATACAGTATACTTTACCACAAAACCAGCACCCAGGCAGTTGCTTATTAGGGGTCGCGAGTGCAGCACTGTTGGCTGTATTTATAAATATATACAGTATATTTATATATATGGTATATATAGATTTGCTAAAGTTGCTAAAATAAAAATACTGAACATGCTACTGTAAATATTTACCTTTAATACCCCCCTTAGCCTGATGGTTGAGATGTGGAGGGAGACAAGCCTGTGGCTGACTCATATTAAAGGCATTCCCATTGCGGACCAGTTGGGGAAGAATGGCCATTTGCTCTCATAGATACACTTGAATGTCTAGATTGAATGTCAGTTAGGGAGAGATTTGGGGTGAATATTTAGTTTTTGTCCTAGAAATTTTCAACTGTGGCTGAATGGGAGGGCCCTGATCAAAGAATTCACCTTCAAGTGGATTTTAAACTGAAAAAGTTTGACAACCACTGTTTTATATGCTTGAAGGAGAACTAAACTACATTAAAATGAAAAGCTCCCATGCACTGCTCCATCCCACCCAACATAGTCTATAACTAGGATGCATTGCTGACCAATCGATGCACCACAGCAAAGTTTTCAGGTTCCATCTTCCGAATCTTCATGATTTTTTACTAAGGGATTGCCGACACTGCTTTTTAGTTGCCAGTCTAGTTTTTAGAGACAACTAAGCATTACCTCTGTAAATTACCGAAGGGAAAGAAGAGGAGCCTTAAATACAGAAGATGGTGTCCATGAATGTCAGGGATACTTTTTCATGTAATAGGTTATACGCAGAGGAGGAAGGGGGGGCAATGGAGAAGCATATGGGGGCTTTTCTCTTTACAGGAGTTTAATTGCCCTATAAATAAGATCTCTACTCTGTTTTTTTGAAAAATAAAATTCTAGACAATTTTCCAACATATGTTAATTAAACATTTTTCAATAGGTTTACTCTTATTTTTTATTACATTTGAAAGTAGTCTATAGATACGTAGATGATGATGTATAATATGGGTAAAACACTGCAGAATATGTTGGTCCCTAGATATATAAAAGACCCTCTAGCACAGTGATCCCCAACCAGTGGCTTGTGAAGCTGTTGCTGGTCTCAAAGCCAGTGCTTATTTTTGAATTGAATATTTTTGAATGAGCTCTTGTAGGCTGCCAGTCCACATATGAGCTACCAATAGCCAATTGCAACCCACAGGTTCCTTTTTCATACTTGTGTTGCTCCCTGACTCTTTTTCCATATGAATGTGGCTCCCAGGCAAAAAAAATGTTCGGGACCCCTAGCAGTAAAACTTGTGTTGGGGGGGCTTCTAAAGTGACATCTCTCTTGCAAACATGACAGGTTTTATTTCCAGAACTTTGCATTTCTTAACATTTGCCAATGATTTTTCCCATGCCCACTGACAATCCAATCTATTCTGGAAAATGCTAAAGACATAAGAATTCATTTAGAATAAAATAATGTAAAATCTTCGCTTATTTTAGCAGTGGCGTGATGCATTAAGGAATGTCTAACATGTACTGTACATATGTATTTCAATCTCAAAACCTTGATATAAAGTACCACCTGCAAAATGCAGTGTTTACTGTAGACAGTGCTGCTTATGGATGTGTTTGACAATATACATGTCTGGGTTTCCATTCTGTGCATTAGATTGTTCTGTGGTCAGTAAAGAGGTTAATATTCCATACATGTGTGTGTGTGTCACTGAATTACATCTCAGCTCAGCCGTGGGAAGCTAATAAGGTTGTCAGCTCCATCTCGTCTGTGCTTCACTCTCATGTGCTCATGATGTTTCACTCAGCAATGAACCCTTTTGCCTTTTGGCAACTTTGCAGCAGAAGTTTATTAAAAAAAAGTCTGTGTCTGGCCAATTAGAAGGCAGATAACACCACAGCAACCCCTCCTGCAGCTTCCACAGGAGCGCAGAAAGCTCAGGATTTTAATTGTTTATTTTGACAGTTTTGTATGTCAAGAAATAACACATAAAAGCGTCCAGCTGGGGACCCTGAGGAGAACAGTTACCAATTTGTTTTATTTATAAGCATTTTCCCCCCAACAAGTACATCTTTAACTGCGTCTGTGTATATGCGTTCATTTCATTCCAGCAGCGTGTGAACTCCTACATTGCTTTTTGTTGTGCGGAGACAGAGATTTGACGGGAGATTTTCAGGGCTTTGTTGAATCTCACATGGCATAAAATGTGTAATTTGAATTCTTATGCATATGTATGAACAGTTTTCCTCTACAAAAAAAGAAAGGCAACTTTCAAATTTGCACCAAATATTTGTCCAATGCCTCAGACTTGTGTTGGCTGTAAAGTGAATAGTCCTGTAAGAAGGGTTGACATTGCACCCCCCAGTGTCTGCAGAATTCAGCTAAACTTGTAATAAGCTAAGACAGGCAACCTGCAATATTCCAGATCTTATAGAACTGTCAGATGGCAATATTTATTTAAACGTTTAATTGCATGCATTTTATCTACAATGCATAAAATTGCTAGTCACAGACCTAGCTCTGCTTGTATTTAGGTAAAAGGGGTGGTTCACCTTTGGATGAAATTTTATTATGATGTAGACAGTGAGAGATATGGAGACAAATTGCAATTAGTCATTTGATATGGTTTCCTCAGTTATTTAGCTTTTTGTTCAGCAACTCTCCAGTTTCTTATCACAGCAGCTATCTGGCTAAGGTGGCCGTAGACGTTACAATTGTGATCTTTCTTGGAAAAAATCCAGGAAAGATTGTTCATTTCAATACACATGTGTAGAGCTGAATCGTCAGATATACAGATAGAAACAATAGAATTCTACCTGTATCAGACGATTCAGCACTAACAATGGCTGATGTTCAGGTACCTTCAAAGGCATCCAATCAAAATTTTCCGTCCAGCCCAATTGACCAACCAACCAATATCCAAGTCTTCTGCTGATATCGGTCGACTTGTTTCCCACCATATTGATACATAAGTAATAGAAAGTAACATTGTAACAAAGTAATAACATTGCAGACTCACACAGCATTGGACTGGGGCAGTGTTGAATTGGGGCCCCCTCTCATTGTACACTCCCCCAAGAATGCAATGCAAACAGTTTTGTTTCAAATTCTAGATTGTTAGAGGATGGTGGATGTAACATTGCTTGCATTAAGGGGCCCATTTACTAAATTCGTGTGAAGGATTCAAAATTCGATCAAATTCGATTGAATTCTGATCGTACAATTTTA
>CM044433.1:143912388-143943423 GCA_024363595.1 Xenopus borealis | reverse complement strand
TAATATTCTACATACATAAGATTTGCTCATACTCCCAGTAACACCTTCCAAGTAACATCTTTCCTTTTGATAGACTCATAGATTTTGTAGCTTTTTGGGCTCTACATTTTCTTTGTGGTCCGATGTTTTATTAGTCCCATCCCATAACATGTTTACAACATATAAAATAAACTATTTGTAAACTCTGCACTTTGTAACCCCCAAGTACACCTTTTGATGTAAATAGGCCGATACTGAAGGACATATATAATTGGGCACATCTCTGAATGAGGAATAGTCACTCCATGATTAAAAGTCCTGATCCAATTATAGCCGCCTGCAAAGTACCCAATCATATATGTCCTTCTGTATCTGTCTAAAAAAATCAACACCATAACATGGCACCCTCATTTTTATTCTGCATGACTGAGTCTCCACAACCACATCTCTGGAGGTGACTGGTTAAGTACAAGCTGTGTAATACATCCCTGGGCTGATTGATTTCATTAGGTTAATTACTGATGTAAATCAAATCTTAATATGAACCCTGTCTATAAAAGAGCAAACTATCCCAGCTTGGACAATATTGGACAGACATGCCATCTGCCCATATGTGGACCCCCAACAAGTCAATTTTGTATTTAGAATCTCAACAGTACTAAGCAAGCAGGACAATCTGTCCAGCAACTGACCGCATCAGCAAGATGTTCTACCAATCCACTCATCATTCAGCCATTTGCTAAAAGATCAGATCTGGAACCCTTGGCCAATTTGACATGCAATGTGTGCTAGAATTAGGTAGAACATGTGGATCTGCACATTTTTGACTGGCTTAAAAATTGGAATACTGTTATCTAGCTTCTCAGTAGACCATGGGAATTACAGACTTTAGCTTTAGGAACGGCTTTGTAATGCTGAGGGACTGGGCAGCAGACAGGAAGGGCAGATGGAAAGTTCTATGAAAAACATACAAGCAATTCTAGCAGTAAACAATAAGAAGAACAAAAGTTGGGTCAAAAAGTTGGGGAAACATTTTTATTACTTAACAAAACAAACTCCTAGATCCCACAGAGTTTGTTTTCTCTGTCTTCTACTTATCACTGGTTAGTGAGTTTCCCACACTTTTGAATTGTTGACAGCAACACTTAATACATTTTTTTTCTGGTTACTATAATATCCTGGTGTTCCTGGACTTCTGGTGAAGTTTATACCTATATATATATATATATGTGTGTGGATAGTTAGAGATTTACATAACAGCTACTTTTATTTGGTATAAGTATATATGAACTTAAATATGTGGCAGAATACATTGCAAGGTTAACTATGCAGCATCCCCAGTGACGCTGCTCATTGAGCTTGATTTATGTCTTTGTCGCTCAACAAAACTTCACTTTCTTTGTGTAATCAAGTACCCCTTGGTGAGGGCTACAAAATTCTCCTAGGCTAGGCATAGAGGCAGTACAGGGCAGGATTGCTCAAGCCTAGAAACCTACAGAAACCAGTCCAAGGTTTCATTATTCTACCTGCATTTCAACAAGTCAATGCTGGTCATTGGTTATTTAAATTACTTGTGAACAACCTTCTTTTCATTCTCTTTACCGTACACGTGCGAAATATGAACGAGGAATTGAAATAGTGGTAAAGAGGTTAAGCAAATTTGTTTTCTCTGGGATCTCCCAGCACTGGGAATATATATAGGCAACAAAAGCAAATAACATGCAGAGAGTGTTACAGTGCTTGGGGAACAAGGAATCCAGACATCTGGAGAGATGAAGAGGCAGCTGGCAAGAGAGTGTGCTGTATGCGACCCCAGTCCTCAGTGAGAAATTATGTTCTCTCTTTCTGACAGTTATGATTTCTTTAGTTACATCACTGTGCAATCATTAAAAACATATAAATACATAAAAAATGGAAACAGCTAATGTACCACTAAGAAGTTGTCATCAACTGAAATAATTAAAACAAAAAGTATCATGATGAAATGGTTCTTATACTGTATCTTTCAGGCAATATACGGTACATCTTAGCTGAATCCCAAGCAGAACGTTAGTTACATTTAGTGATGGGCTTAAATTCATGGCAGATTCCCGCGACTTGCTACCGGCGAATAAATTCACGAAAACACCTGGAAAGATTGGCCTGGCGAACATTCTCCGGCGTCCAAAATTGGACACCCACATCCAAAAACGGTCCCCACATCCAAGTGAGTCTCCAGGGCGTTTCGTGAACTTTTTACCGTTTCATGAATTTCTCATGAAATTCGCGAACAATTCAGCGAAGCGAAAAACCCCAGATTCAACCATCACTAGTTACATTGTTTAGTTGAAAAAAGACCAAAGTCCAGCAAGTTTAACCCATCCAAATGAAACCCAGCATTCATACACACACACACTGACCCCTTTATACACTCACATAAACTATACACATACCAATAGCTATCCTTTTTGATTTTAGTATTGCAATAGCCTTTGATATTATGTCTGTTCAAGAAATAATCCAAGCCCCTCTTAAAAGCATCAACAGAATCAGCCATCACAACATCACCCGGCAGTGCATTCCACTACCTCACTGTCCTCACTGTGAAGAACCACCTACTCTGCTTCAAATGAAAGTCCTTTTCTTCTAGTCTGAAGGGGTGGCCTCTGGTGCGGTGATCCTCTTTATGGGTAAAAAGGTCCCCTGATATTTGTCTACAATGTCCTCTAATGTATTTGTACATGTCCCCTCGCAAGTGACTTATTCCAGAGAAAACAACCCCAAACTGGACAGTCTCCCCTCATAATTTGTCTTCCATCCCTCTAACCAGTTTAGTTGCACGTCTCTGCACTCTCTCCAGCTCATTTACATCCCTCCTAAGGACTGGAGTCCAAAACTGCACTGGATAAGTTGAGGTCTTACTAGGGATCGATAAAGAGGCAAAATGCTGTTTTCATCCCTTGAGTTTATGCCCTTTTTATGCAAGATGGTACTTTATTTGCTTTAGTGGCCACAGAATGACAAAGCCTGGAATCTGACACCGTACACAAATACCCATATCCTTCTTAATTAAAGGGGTGGTTCACCTAATTTAACTTTTAGCAAGTTATAGAAAGGCTAATTCTAAGCAACATTTCAATTGGTCTTTATTATTTCTTTTTTATAGGTTATTATTTATGTGCCTTATTCTTCTGATTCTTTCCAGCTTTTAAATGGGGGTCACTGACCCCATCTAAAAACAAATGCTCTGTAAGTCTACAAATTTATCGTTTTTGCTACTTTTTATTACAAATGTTTCCATTCAGACCCTTTCCTATTTATATTCCAGTCTCTTATTCAAATCAATGCATGGTTGCTAGGGTAATTTAAAGGTAAAAATGGAATTTAGAGCATTAGTACGTAATGAATAGTGATACTATTTTCGCAGGTTTTAATAAATTGTATATACAAAGACAAAAGAAAATAAAGCATTGGGGTTTGGAGGTATCTGACATATAGTCACCCCCTCCCCCTTATGCAAACCAGTTCAGGCAGATCTATGAGGTGCACTATAGATAAATAGATAAAGTAATGTTTAAAAAGAATATTCAAGACACTGGGCCATGCCCACAGAGCAAACCACAAAACATTAGTACAAACTCACTGCTCCGCAGGACTGTTGTCTCAAAATTAAATATTAAAAAATAAGCAATAGGTGGAAGGTGAGGGAACCATCAGGCAGGCATTATGTAGAGTTAGAGAATGCTTAAGAGTATGTGCATAGTTGCACTTGTAACTCGGATTTGCCAAAGTAAGTACCCTTTCCCTTTACACCAACCCCGCTCCCCAGTGCCCCAATTCTACCTGTCTACGTGGGGAACGGATGGAGGCTAGATCCCCTCGTCCACCTATGCTGCCCTACGCGTTTCGCTGTTAAAACAGCTTCTTCAGGGGCATAGGTGATATCTGTATGCCTAGGACGGTATTAAATAACCTTTCCTTGGTGTCCCTCATGGTAGAGCAGTGAGTTTGTACTAATGTTTTGTGGTTTGATTTGCGGGCATGGCCTAGTGTCTTGAATATTCTTTTTAACTATTTACATTAAAGGTGAAGTTTACATTAAAGTGAACATTACTTTATCTATCTATAATTGAAAGGTGCCATTTAGTGTATAACATGCATCTATATTATTTTTGCCAAAGTGCATAACCTTGCATTTATCAACATTGAACCTCATTTTCCAGTTTGCTGCCTAGTTTTCCAATGTAGTCAAATTACTCTGCAAAGTGGCAGCATCCTGCATGGATTTGGTATCATCAGCACACTTTAGTATCATCAGCAAAAATAGAAACATTACTTTCAGTGCTCAACTCCAGATCATTCATAAACATGTGATTTGGTGTATTAATATGAGAAAATAATTTTTTTTTGTGTGAAATGTGATGTGTGTCAGATAAAAAAGAAAGAAGTATCTGAATAAATGAAACATGGCACCACAGTACATATGTGTTGAAAGCAGAAGGCAGAGATAGGGGGTGACGGAGAAGGTCAAGGTTCTGGTAACTGTAAAGGGCAATTTAAACTCATTTCTACCAACCACTACCTCAGTTTCATCGCATGCTCAGTTCTCCTGGATACATGTTCTTTTTCCTCCATGAGCGACATACTGTAGCTTTAATATCCCCCCAGTTTGCTTTCTGGATAAGTAACATACATATTACTTTATAGCCTAGATGATTTGGGCTTGTACAATGGTTTGATGTTTATTGAAAGTCCAAGCTTACTTAGCCTGTAAACTCTATGGGGCAGGGACCTCCTTCCCACCATGTCTCTTACCAAATAGCACTTAAGCTCTTTGTCCTATGATTCTGTATATATTTATTATGTTATTTGTCTCCCCATGTATACTTTTATATACAGTGAAACCCTGATTTTAAGTCCCCTGATTTTAAGTTTTCCCGATTTTACATTTTTTATTTGTGGTCCCACCAATTTATAATGCATTTCAATGGGGGCATTTCCCTGATTTTAAGTCATGTTTTCCCTGATTTTACATCCAAATTTAGTCCTGCTGTTCCGAAAAACGGCTTTTGTTCCTCTATGAATGTTATTTGTGAAATAAAGAGGTTTAAAATACTAACCAGATTCTGCCTGTTCTACCTGTAAATGGTCAGTTCCAATGAATATGCCCCTTATACAGCCCTGCACCAATCACTTACTGCTTTAGGTTGTGTATGTGACTGACAGAATCTTGCACATGCCCCCCATAGTGTAACATTAACACTGCAATGTTTAAGCCTTATTATTAACACAGTAAATATTGTATCTCAAAGTAAAACAGACTCCTGTGCTTTTATCCTTTCATTTCTTGAAGAAAAAGTTACTTTAATACATTTCCCTGATTTTACATCATTTTTTCCTGGTCCCCTGAAAAACGTAAAATGGGGGTTCTACTGTATATATTGTACTTTTATGCACTGTACAGTGCTGCGGCTCCTTAACAGTGCTTTACAAATAAAGTTATACATACATACATAGTGTGCTTTTCCTTATAACATATCATCTATGACATGGAAAAGTCTTTAAGATGGTTGTCTTAATAAAGTGCAACTGCCAAATAAAAACATGCAATGCAAAAACTTGCATAAATTAAATAAAAGGTACTGGAAATAAACTGATTATTTATTTGAAAGGACAGGGTTGTCCATGCTACTGGAGTAAAGTTAAAACGATGTTAGATTGCTGCAGGTTTGGCTTTGCTGTGTGGGGTATTGTATATGTATGGAGCCCCAACATGAGAAACCAGTCCTTTCTCTCAAAGGATCACCTACAGAAAAAGATTTGGTGCAATGGCAACTTACACCTGTCTCAGATACATTCCCATTGTGTGCAAGTTGCAGAGTGCCCTGCAAAGCAGGCACCTAAAATAACACTGGAATTTTGGAAAAACATTGTAAAACACTGGCAATGGGCATGTGCATTATTTTATAGTTTTTAATTGAACCCTGTGATGGGTTGAAGTAAGAAGGAGAAATATATAGTTTTTGTTTGGCTTATTATTCCTGCTCAAGAAGCCATAGCTCCAAGTTTTCTCAAATATGAAAACTTTTATTGTTAGGCATTTCTGTCACCTGATATGCAATACAGATGGATAATTTAATTTAGGGATGAAGAACTGATTAGAAGGAAGGCAGCCATGGGTTACAAACTAAAGACAGTTAATCTAATTAAGTCCCCTGCAGCCTTATTACACAAATGATGTTAATAGTTAAATGGAAAAGAGGTTTTTAAGGCTGGCTGAAATATCCTGTTTACACCCACCTCCTGCTTCCTTACCCCCTCCTCCTTGGGTCTCTGGTTATTAAGTAGGAGAAAAATCAGGAACCTGTTGCATCCAGCAGAAAAAAGGCAACAGGACAGAAAGTCCTTGGGGACAAGATGTGGTGGATACTGTCATCAATATCAAGGCAGGTGAAGAAAAATCCTGGAGTAAGTACCACTTTCTTCTGTCATAACCCATCAATTAAAGTAGGGAAAAAATAGCTACCTTTAAGTTTCTTACAGCAGCATATGTTTTGAAGAGCAGCCTACTGTAGGTGGTAGAGTATCTGTCAAACTATGTATCAGCTCCAGAGAACAGGTAACATGACATGGAAGACTTCTGAAAATTAACAAGAAATAGCTACTGAAACTGTTTTAACAAGAGTATGTCTACTGGCAAAACATCCCATTCAGAAGCTAATAAAATAGGATAAATATATGCTATTATAAAAATAGATAAATAGTATAGATAGATAGATAGTTAGATAGACTTGATAGATGAACGATAATAGATAGATAGACCCGATACATAGATGATAGATTGATAGATTGTTAGATAGATAGACTTGATGGATGATCGATAATAGATAGATAGATAGACCCGATACATAGATGATAGATTGATAGATAGATTGTTAGATAGACTTGATAGATGATCGATAATAGATAGATAGACCTGATACATAGATGATAGATTGATAGATAGATTGTTAGATAGATAGACTTGATAGATGATCGATAAGAGATAGATAAATAGATGATAGATTGATAGTTGCATATAACATGTTGTCTAAATATGGCACAACAGATTAGCATTACAGATATTGGTTCAAAACTTATAGACCCCATTTTAGCCAAATAATGCAGATTATTAAAAATGATTTCCCTTTTCTCTGTAATAAAAAAACAGCAGCTCCAAACTAATATATAAGTAATCCGTATGGGAAGCAGAACCAGTTTTTTGGGTTTATTTAACGTTAAAATTATTTTCTAGCAGACTTAAGCTACGAAGATCCAAATTACAGAAAGATCAGTTTTCTGGAAAACCCCAGGTCCTGAGCATTATAGATAACAGGTCCCATGCCTGTATACTACAATACAGTTCTGTGAATGCCTGATAAGTATAAAATGAAATAAACTTTCTATAGGCTGTGTCTATAACAAGCTCACTAATGACATTAGTATGGGACTTCATACAGTGTGCAGCAGGAGAATATAATCATTATTGACTGGCTGAGTAAGAAGAGGCTGTAGAAGTGCAGAGAGAAATCTATCAGCAATTGTAAATTTGGATGTTGTTTTATGAGCTGCAATAGAAGTCTGCCTGTGTATTCAATCTAACAGTCCTTATCAAAGCGTGTACCTCATTCAGCTCTTTCATCAATTACACTTGCTCTGCACACAGGGGACTCTGTAGACTACAGTGTAGAGTCAGTGATGTGTATAGAACAATTGCAGCTGTATCTCCCAATAAAGTCCCATAGTCTTGCAGCAACAACATCCTGCCTGAGCTACAGAGAAACAATTAACCACAATGATCTTGAAAAATCATCACAAAGAAGCACTTACATGAAAAGTCTACACTACTTTTTTTGCTTGTACTAAGTGATGGGTGAATTTGCAGTGGATTAAAAAAACAGATGCACGCATCCAAAACGAGACGCGGCGTGTTTCGCAAATTTCTCTAGAAAAAAACGGCGAAGCGAAATGCCACTGATTTGCCCATTACTACTTGTATAATAATAAAAGAAAAATATAATGCTAAGCAACTTCAGTATACAGTACATTAAATGGGTCGTTCACTTTGAATTAATATTATATTCTGAGACAATTAATTTTTGGTTTTCATGTTTTATTATTTGTGGTTTTGGAAATATTCAGTTTTCTATCCAGCAGTTTTCCAGTTATCAATTTCATCAATCTGGTTGCTAGGATCCAAATTATCCCAGCAACAATGCATTGAGAACTGGAATATAAATAGGAGAGGGACCGAATAGAGAGGTGAGTAATACAAGTAGCATAAACTATACATCTGTGGCCTTACAGAGAATTTTTTTTTTATTTGGGAACAGTGACCCTCATTTAAAAGAAAGACTTAGAAGAAGGCAAATCATTAAAAAACCTATAAAATATAAATAATGAAGCAACTACTTAGAATTGGTCATTGTATAACATACTAAAAGTTAACTTGAAGGTGAGCATCCCTTTAATTAAACATTTACAGTGACTTTACAGTGATTTTAAATGTAATTTCTGTTGAAAACAGTAACTGTTGGCTGGTTGTCAGTCTTGAACAATGTAGCAGAATTCAGCTTATTGGCAAAGCTGTGAAGGGATCATGGGAATCAGAGGCTTGATTTGTGCCCAGCCAATACAGCAAGAAAGGGATATATTGGATATAGTAAATATTGCCCTTTTACATCTCTTGCCTTGAGCCACCATTTGGTCTGTGTGCTGCCTCAGAGATCACCTGACAGGAAATACTGCAACTCTAACTGTAAAAGGAGGAAGTGTGGGAGTAAAAGGCAGAGCTTTGTCCAGTAATTGGCTCATGTGACCTAACATGTAAGTGTGCCTTTGGTTTGTTTGTGTGCACAGTGAATCAGAGGATCCCAGGGGGCAGCAATTATTTTTTAAAATGGCAGGTTTCTGTTTAAGATTACACAACGTTACATACTGCTAAAAAAAGTAATGAAAATATGAGCTGTTTTATGCAATACCTTTTCATAGAGACCTATATTATTGGGGGTACAGTTTTCTTTTGTGTATAGAAGATTATCTCTACACTAGTATGACTTTAGGGCAGAGGCACACGGTCAGATTCGGGGAGATTAGTCGCCCGGCAACAAATCTCCTGAACTGACCTGCCTTCCCACTGGCTAGAATGCAAATCAGCAGCAGGATGGCACTGAGAGCTCTTCGTTTTCTGAAATTGCCCTAAGTTGCCTCAAGAGGAAGCTTTGGGCAACATCGGAAAATTAAGTGCTCTGAGTGCCACCCCTTTAGCAATTTATATTCTAGCTGGGCGGGAAGGCAGGGGAAGGCAGTTTGGGGAGATTAGTTGCCCCAAAGAATAGTAGATTTGTCGCCGGGTGACTTATCTCCCCGAATCTGGCCATGCGTCTCTGCCCTTACGGTGTCTTTAAAAACCTATAGGGATTATTTACATAGCATTCCCCTTAGTGCTCACATTTCTGTCCAAGGTTTGAACATAGAACAGGTGGTTAATGCAAGGTCTCACTGGGGCCTGTGTAAGGTAACAAGCAGGAAAGGGGATATTGTTCTATTTATTGGGGAATGCAGGTCTTTGTGTTCTGATTTAGAGTGCAGAAACCTACATATCTTAGATTAGTGACATAGTTAAGATGGGTTGAAAAAAGTCCATCAAATTCAAACCCTCCAAATGAAAACCCAGCATCCACACACACACACCCCTCCATACTTTCCCATAAATTATATATGCCCATAGCTATACTAACTGTAGAGTTTAGTATCACAGTAGCCTGTCTTAAAAGCAGAATCAGCCATCACAACATCACATGGTAGTGCATTCCACAACCTCACTGTCTTCGCTGTGAAGAACCACCTAAGCTGATTCAAATAAAGTCCTTTTCTTTTGAAATAGCGTAGCTATCTATTTAATGAGTATATTCTGGGGAGAACCAATCAGATTTACCAATAATCACTATGGACCAATCAGTTCCATTGGATCCACAGGGATGTTGGAATTTATTACTTAAAATAAAGAATTTGTGTCAGTGATTATAATCACTCAGTATTGACTCTGATTGATTTCACAGGAAACATAGCTTTTTTTAAGAATTACACAACATTTGATTATATTGGTTCAGACCAGTAATTTGTTGTGGGGTCTGATACACTGAATCCCTGGAAAGCTTGTATAATTTTATATATAAATCAAATCTATCAAAGAATTGCTGGATTCCCCATATAAACTTTGATAAATCCAACCATATTTCCAGCATTTTCCACTCTCTCCTAATGGATAGTGTTTTGTATCGGTACCGACAATCCAATTTAAAAGAAATGGTCATAACACAACTGAAAAAAAAAATTAATCTTATGCCTTGTTACTTTCAGTATAAATGTTTTCCCTAAATAATTCCTTCCATCGTTCCATTTCTCCCACTGTAGATAGCCCCGCTTCCTTGTAATTTATCTACTATTTGTGCTTAGATGGGCTGCTAATGGATCATGATGTTTGTGTTGTTGCTATTGGATTTTCCTTACACATTTACATGATCTCATGACAGAACAGCACAAATACATTGTCTTGTGTAAATGAAAATGCAGGGACAATTTCCATAAAAGGCTATTAATATAGTGATTTCAAAGCAGTCAGCAATAGGGAGCATAGCAGCCTAAAAGGAAATAAAATATGCATTGTCGTACACATATATTTAACCCTCTCAGTGCTTATTGTATAGAAGAATATTGTGTGTGCTGTGCAGAAAAAAATGGCACTGGCCTTTTAAAAGTTTTTAATTTTATGTATTTATTTAAGAGAATACAGGAGTTTAATGCACACCATGGATTGTGAATAGGAGCGTACAGTAGTGATGGGCGAATTTATTTGCCCACGATTCCCCGCCGGCGAATAAATTAGCGAAAAATTCGCCTGAAAATGACGGGATGAGCGTTGAAATCTATGCGACACTCATCAAAATCGATACGCGTCAAAGACAAGACTCGCACCATTTCGCAAATTTTCCGGCGAAGCGAAACTGGATAGATTCGCCCATCACTAGCGTACAGTTCATAAGAACATGAATATGAAATCCATGCTTTGCTGACAGTTAGAATAGCACTTTAACTGAGCACTTTACATTAAAACATTTGAAACCCGCTCTGGAAAACTTTATTCCATTACAGAAACTCTTTAGTCCATTCTTGCAATTTGCAGTGGTTATTAACATTTTACAGGGTTGTTGGAGCTCATTACTGCTGCAGAGCTCTAACGCCCCATAGAATAATGTGGTCTGATAACCAAAGGCAACTGGTCAGGTGACAACATTTACTGAACAGTTGTTTGAAAGTCAACATCTGATACAAAGTCATTAGACATGGGAAACATCTAATATTTAATACAGGTATGGGATCTGTAATCTGGAAACCCATTATTCAGAACGCTCTGAATTACTGCATGGCTGTTTCCCATAGACTCGATTTTAATCTAATAATTCAAAACTTTTAAAAAATGATTTCCCTTTTCCCTGTAATAATAAAACAGTAACTTGTACTTGAGCTAAACTATAATGAATCCACATTGGAGGCAAAACAAGCCTATTGAAATTAGTTTACGTTTAAATTATTTTTTAGTAGACTTAAGGTATGGAGATCCAAATTACAGAAAGATCCCTTATCTGGAAAATCGCAAGTCATGAGCATTATGGATAGAAGGTCCTATACCTGTACTAAATTTCCCTACATAAATTTACATTCTGGGATAAAACAGACAAAGGCTGCTCCAGTCCTGTAACCCATAGCAACCACACTCAGGTGCTTATAGCAGTTACTCCTGCAATTGTGCCCTATAGTGAGGCTTCCAATATTTTAGCTTCCAAGGGGTTACAATACAATTTTCTCTTTATATTCTAAAAAATAATATACTCCCCCTTCTATTTTGGTAATTGTTTCATAAAGTACCAAGCAATCTTTCTTCTACATGTTTGCTCCAGCTTGGGAATGCTTACGTCTAACACCATGGGTTCAAAGGTTTGAAAACTGGAGACCATCAGTGATACAAAAAATATTTCTTCCCAGGCCCTCTTTTCCCACTGGACGTGTCCTTCCCTAACTGAACTGCGATTTGTTTTCCATCGAGACCATTTGAATTCCCCAAACATATCGCACAGCAAACTTATATAGCCTCTTATTAAAACTCCTGGGCTTTCAACTGAGCACAAAATATTTGATCTAAGTGGCCCATGAGAAGAACAAGTAGGCTGTGACTGAAGGGTTTCAACACAGGATTAGCTCTTTGCAGCCTGATGGCAGAACTTCCAAGCTCCAGTTAAGGTCACAGCTGCAACAAGGAGACCTAAAAGTAATGTTATCACTGCACTGCATTGTTTGCTTGATTCAATGTCAGTGCTGCAGAAGTGATTGGTTTGTAACATACACAGTAACATAAATATATGGATAAACAGACACAATTAAACTATCATCCAACTTTCCCATAGTCATTGATTTTCTATGGGGCCAAGCATACAACCGAGCATTCTTTAGTACGCTCTATAGGCTCACAAGACGTATTGCACATATAAGCATCAACCAAGCAACCATCAAGTTAACCAAAAAGCAATCAGTATCAGCCTATTAGCTCTGATACATTTTCACTATTTTGCTGTCCTTCCACCTGCCTCCCTAACATCACCCCTCTGATGTAAAGGACACAACAGAACCAGTTTCCTCTTAAAGGGATTCTGTCGTGATTACTGTAGTTTGTATTACTAAATTTAACGCTGTACACTGCAAGTAATGTATTCTACCATTGAAGTAAAAAATTAATTTTTTAGTTGTACTATTGATGTGTAGGCAGGCATCTCAGGTCATTGTGCCTGGTCATGTGCTTTCAGACAGCACTTCAAAATGGAACTGCTTTCAGACAGGCTATTGTTTATCCTAGTCAATGTAACTAAAGGACTTTGGTTAGCGGACTTGGATTTTTACTATTGAGTGCTGGTCTTATATTTACAACTAGGTTGGGCATGGGATCATTTTTAAGATTGTTGGTGTTACCTTCCCATTGTTCTGCTGGGGGAAAGTGAGGGGTGATATCACTCCCACTTGCAGTAAAGAGTGACTGAAGTTTATCAGTGCACATGTCACATGACTGAGGGCACTTGAGAAAGTGAGAACATATCTAACCAACACATCAAATTTCAACAACATCTGTTTGCTGTTTTTAGAAATGTATTTCAATGCAGAATTCTGAGTGCTATTAGCTGATACATTTGGTTAAAAAAAAGTTTTCCCACGACAGAACACCTTTAAAGGAACAGTTCAGGGTAAAAATAAAAACTGGGTAAGCAGATAGGTTGTGCAAAATAAAAAATGTTTCTAATATCGTTAGTTAGCCAAAAATGTAATGTATAAAGGCTGGAGTGACTGGATGTCTAACATAACAGAATACAACACAACATCCTGCTTTTCAGCTCCCTAAATCTGAGTTAGTCAGTGACTTGAAGGGGGGCCACATGGGACTTAACTGTTCAGTGAGTTGTAATTGATGTCAGCATTCAGCTCAGATTCAAAAGCAACAGTTATGACCAATGTGGCCCTCCCTCAAGTCACTGATTGCTTACTGCCTGGTAACCAGGGTAACCAGTCAGTGTAAACAAAAGAGAGCTGAAAAGCAAGAAGTAGTGTTCTGTTCTGTTAGACTTACAGCCACGCCAGCCTTTATACATTACATTTTTGCCTCACTAACTATATTGAAAACATTTTTTATATTCACCCAGTTTTTACTTTTATACTGAACAATTCCTTTAAGTGATTTCAGATTATTCAGATTATTGAAATCAAAGCAAACACTGATATTTCATACAGTGTTTCCACCTTATCCCAAATAGTTCACATATAAAATGAATACTCTGAGAGGCCATTTAATACAAATGAATGAACTGCTCAGACACCAATACAGTCTACAGCTTATTACCATGATTACCATTTACCCAATCAGAATGTGTGGGCACATGGCCGATCTACTTGCCAGTTCTGACAGCACTTTTTCCTAGATTTCCATAAAGGTCCCAGTTTAATGTTACGATCAGTTACTGGACTGTGGCTCTCTGCAGGTTCCGTGCATCTGTATGCTACTGAAGCTGTGTACTTTTAAAAGTTTAACTTGGGAAATTACTTACAACGTTGCCAACTCAGAGCTCCCAAACACCCTGCCTATTTATTGTTATTATTTCCAAAGCGATTGTGAATGTGTGTGAGGGGGCTTTACTGAGTGCAATTGGTCCATTATAAATGAGGCAATCAGTAGCCGTACAAAGTCTGCCAGGGACTTTAGCTTACTTAAGGTCAAGTGTTTGTGTACAATATCGGATTGAGGGCAAAGCTCTCTTTCCCCTGGGATAAGGCCAGGCAAAGCAGTGCTGGTGACAGCAACAAAAGCCATTATTCTGAGAGATGGGGAAACAAAACTCTTATTAGCAAAGAAAGAAAGCAGAAGGATGACCCATTCGGTGCTGGAATAGGTGGTGGTGCTGCTAGGGTAGACTGGTAGATATTCAATGAGATTTAATTTGCTTTATCTCTATTTTATTACATTTATCTATAACAAAAGGATTATATATATATATATATATATATATATATATATATATATATGTGTTTCCACAGGCAGCCTCACTCCAATCTGGATTTATGCTTTGTATGCGTGTGCAGATTCAAAATAGTATACTTATATGTTTGTACAGAACCGCACTCCAGACTTCTTTATGTCGTGAATCAAATCAATTTTATTTGCATGTGTTTCCAACGTTTCGGCCCCCCTTTTTTTCTTTGAAAAAGGCTCCAAAGAGATAAAGCAAATTAAATCTCATATATATATATATATATATATATATATATATATATATATACATACAGTATTGTATATATTCCTTTCTAGTACAAATAATATGATAGCACAGGTATGGGTTCATTATATGGAAAAGAAAGCAATGAACACAAGACAAGAAAATATACCTGTGAACACATTCATACATTCCTGAACACATGGCAGGATAAATACAGTGGTCATTTCGTGTAAAATACACCAGAACACATGGAAGGATAAATGAAGTGCCAACTTTATGTACAGTAATACCTCCATCCTGTCAACCATCATTGGTATTGGGTTGGGGAGGCTGAGTCTTCATGAAAATCCCACCCACTGTAAGCTACTGTAGGTAACATACATGTATCATAGGATTTTGCTCTATTATCATAGGAGCACAACATTTGTAAATGATGTGCTTCTTTTTTGATAATGTTATACTTTAAAGGAGAAGGAATAGCATTTTACAATTGGGGGTGCCAAAAGTTAGGCACCCCCAAGTGATTACTATTACTTACCTGACACCACAGGGCCGTGCTTCTATCAGCAGAAAACCGCACCGGCCCGCGGTTCTTCCTTCAAGTACAGCAGAGAGATCCTCTTCTTGCTTCTACAGATTTTAAAATTTTCTGGGGCCAAAGCATGAGCAGTAGAGTGAAATAGGCAATGTTACAGTTACGCTTTTCACTGTACTGTGCATGCGCAGCCATGGGAAGACCCGAAGAAGCCAGAAGAGGATTTCTCTGCTGTGCCTGAAGGAACCCCAGGCCGGTGCGGTTTTTAGCTGATAGGAGCACCAGCCTGAGATGTCAGGTAAGTAAAAGTAGTCACTTGGGGGTGCTTAACTTTTGGCATCCCCAAGTGTAAAATGCTATTCCTTCTCCTTTAAGTGGCCTATTTACTAAAACTTAAATTCATCTATTTTTTACTTGAAACAAAGTCGACCAAACTCCCTTCCAGAATTTGAACTGATTTATCAAAAGTCTTCATGAAAAATTTGGATAAACACTGCGACAAAATCGATGCTCTGAAAACTAGATTTAATCTAATTGTCAGTCGCAAACACCGACTTTATTGCAATATCCAGTGTAGATCACGGTGTCAAGAAATAACTTCAGGGACATCTGCCATTGACTTCTACATGAATTCAACACGTTTGGGATGGAGTATTTTCAGATTATGATTTTTAGCAGCTTTGGGCAATAATACATTTTTATTTTTCCACAAAAAATTAACTTTTTCCCCTAAAAAACAGGACCAGAAAAAATAAAGGTTTGTGTAATGAGCCCCCTAAATATATCCAAGTGGAGATATAGATTCTTTCTCTGGGTAATGGTCCAGTAAATCCTTTGAAGGGGATTATATTGTAACAATTCATATAGCCAACAAAAACAGACAAGATAGAGATTATAGATTATTAATTATAGAAAGAGGAATAATAGATTTTCAGAAGCATTAGAAATTCTTTGAGGTCAGTTTGACAATGAATAAAGTTTTAGAGGTAGGAAAGTGTGCAGGTCACATCCCAAATAATATAAAACAAAAGCAGTATAAGTATTATAATCAGAACGATGAACAGGGATATATATATATACCATGTGTTTATTTTTCTACATTGCTAAATCTTACAAACAATGTACTGTTAGGGTTGATTTCAGGAAACCATGATGAAAATAGGTAAAGTTGTGCCCTGTGACTGAACCATTCTGGCTCAACTGTGCCATTACAATGAGTATTGTAGATAATATTAAAGGAAAATAAACTTGACAATTTTCCCAGAATGCAGTATGAAAAGTGCATATTACAGAACATTGTTGAGTATGAGCACCCTGGACAGCGCATCTTTGGTGGCACTATCCCAAAGCTCAGCAGCCAGCTGTCCTGTTAACACATGGCTGCAATAGGAGTGCACATTACAGCAATGAGCCATACTATGCAGCATTTGTCAATTATTCTACATCCCTTTCCTTTTCTATAGGATTCCGCATCCTCACAGATGTTTTCATATAACAAGCCAATTACTTATTTGATATCTGTGTGTTTTCTACCACATGCAGTAAGCAATGCTTTGTAGTCTATTATTTCTTCTATATACAGTTATGGAAACCCTTATCCGGGTATCCATTATCCTGAAAGCTGCAAATTATAGGAATTCCATCTCCCGTACAGTCCATTTTAAGCAAATAATTCTAATCTTTTTCTCTGTGATAAAACAGTACCTTGGTAATGGAAATTAAGCTGCATGAATATTATTTGTGGAAAACAATTCTATTGGGTTTACTTAACGTTTAAATGATTTTAAAATCCTTTAGATATGAAGATCCAAATGATCAGGGCCGGATTTACATTGCGGGCGCCCCTAGGCCCACTGCCATTCGTCGCCCCCATACTCTGCCCTTTATTCACAGATTTTCATCATTAAGACCAGAGCAATTGGGCTTGGCGCATGGGAAATGTAAAAACTATCATATCTCCTGCGTATCCCCAGTGTTTTTGGACCAATGTGGGTGTGGTTGGGCAGCATGCCACCCCCTAAAGTCCTGCCACCCTAGGCCCAGGCCTAGATGGACTTTCCACAAATCCTGACCTGCAAATTATGGAATGGCCCAGGTCCAAAGCTTAGAAACCTGTACCTGTTTCCATTCCAAAAGAAAAGAAATTAACTCCTGCACATGTAGCTGCTCAAGGGAATCTTCCCGTGTTTAATGTCAAACCAACACGTACAACGTTTCGGGGCATGCTCCTTCGTCAAGTCCTGACGATTTTCTTTTCGTTAATTTGTGGGGGTGCTGTCCTCCTAATCTCCAAGCACCATATGAAGATATGAAGAATGTTTCCATTCCAACCACTCCTAAATTAAACATGTAAAATGTCAGCTGACATCTTGAAGACACTCTCACGCAGAAACATTACTTTTATATTATATTTATATTTAATATAAATTTAATACTTTAATGAAATATGAGCAAAATGATTTGCCATGTATGGAAACTGACATTGTGCAAAAATATGCTCAACTGATTGCAGCTGGCCATGTTTTCAGATTCAAATCCATGCTTTTTATTCAGATTTCCTAGCATAAATAAAAATAAACAGAATGATCAAGAACATTGTGCAAAACTGCACCAGCATCAAATGCAGAAGGAACACTGAAGTTATTAATTGTGCGTCACAATCTGACAAACTGATGTTCGAGCATTGGTTTAGTGGATGTTGAGAGAATGCTCCATGCCTGAAGGTGCAACGCTGACTATAAAGTTGTGGCCTGAGCCCCACTCAAGTCTGTAATCTGGATCTTCATAGGTCTACTAAAATACTATTAAACATTAAGGGGCCGATTTACAAAATTCCCGTGAAGGATTCGAAGTTCGAACTTCGATCGAATTTCGAACGTAGGATTTATTCGTTTAGTCGAATATGCAAATTTTGGCATATTCGATCATCGAATAGGGAATGGTCGAACGGTCAAATATATTCGAATAGAGTCGAATGAACGAATATTCGATCATTCGACCAGCGAAGGATTTTATTTTTAAAGTTTATTCGATTGCCTACTTCGGCAGATTGGACCTACCGAATTGCAATAGAAGCCTATGGGAGCACTCCTATAGGCTTCTGAGGCTAAGTCCTGATCGAATAGGATTCGTACGATCGAAGTCTTCGATCGTTCGAATCGTACGAATCATTCGAATAATCTAATGATTTATTTGACTGATCTAATAAATTTGTATTCGATCGTCGAATGATCGAATAATAGGTAGCCTACAACTATTTGATTAACATTCGAAAATCCAATCCTAATCGAATATCGAGTAGAAACAAATTTTTTGGGGGGAATAATAGTAAATTTGCCCCTAAGTAAAACCAATAGGGGTTCATTATGGACTAATTATCTTAGTTGGGATCAAGTACAAATTACTGTTTTATTATTAGGAAAAGGAAATAATTTTTAAAATATTGAAATGCTTTATGAAAATGAAGTCTATGGGAGATGGTCTACCCCTAAATTTATTATACACTTTCTTCCTGAGGTCTCATGCCCTCTCTCTATCATGGCAATTAAATTCCTAAATGTCTACACTAAATACCACTGACCACTAAGATAATTAGATTTCCAGTCTGCCCATGTGTGCAGTTTTATTAAAAAATATGTATTTTATCCCAAAACAGAATAACAAAAATGACTGTTGATCCTGAAGGAGTGGCAAAATGTTGATGCCGTGGGGAGCATAAAAACAGCTAAAATGTTCAGACCAAGAGAATTTTCTGAAAGAGTTTTTTGTACTCCAGAATTTTCTATAACTGAATTACTCTAGTGCTTCCATTTATTCTCTATCTGCTGTATCTTCAGGATAATAAGCTGCTTTCACCCGATTCACAATTTCTACACCTATAGCACCTTCTTTTGCAAGTTTATCTCAGCTGACCTTTAGGACTTACATCCAGATATGTATCTTACATACATACATATTTATGTAGCTTAAGATAAAGCTACAGGGGACCCAGATACCAGAGGAGGATACAACTCCAGCTCTGGAGAAATAATATACACATATCTGTCGTTTGGTTACTTTCATATGAATGGATTCTGTCATACTGACTAGGTGATATGATGACAGAGAGACACGGCTATTTATTTACAGGTATTCCATGCTTGCTTTTGATACTGCGTACACCATGTCTTTATTTAGAAGATTCTCCAAAGTGTTTAGATGCTGGAGAGTTGCTTGGAAACTGTCAACATATGAGGATAGTAACTGAATATTTTTTTATTAAGACAAAATAATTTATTCCAGCCTAAACCAGGAGAAAGCAGAACATCTGGCCGGTTTTATACAAATTCAGTGTGAATATAAAAAGAAAGGGAAAAGTCATAGAATAATAGTTGTCATCTTTTATTGCAAGGCATACATTTTTATAAATAGCCCTATGTGCATTTCATTGGTCTCTCTGGCACTGCTTATTTTGCGGCTTTTAGTGTTTTTATTGCCAGAATGTTTTGAGTACAACAGGGGTAGATACATGCAGCAGCATGCCAAACATCCTCAAAAATTAGCATTTTACATTATCTAGTAAATCATAAGAAATAAAAAAAAAACTTATCATTAAGCCTAATTTTAAGGTCACTAACCAAGAATTACAATACAGGTATGAGATCCATTATACAGACATTGTTATCCAAAAAACTAGATTTATAGAAAGGCCATCTCCCATAGATTCCATCTTATCTAAATAAGTTTTTTTTTTTAATTATTCCCTTTTTCTCTGAAATAATAAAACAGTACTTTTTGCTCGATCCCAGCTAAAATATAATGAATCCTATCTGAATGCAAAACTGGCCTATTTGGTTTATACAATATTTAAATGATTTTCTAGTAGACTTCAGATATGAAGATCCAAAGTACGAAAAGATCTGTTATCTGTTAAAGGAATTGTTCAGTATAAAAATAAAAACTGGGTAAATAGATAGGCAATGCAAAATAAAAAATGTTTTTAATATAGTTAGTTAACCAAAAATGTAATGTATAAAGGCTGGAGTTACTGGATGTCTCACATAATAGCCAGAATGCAACTTCCTGCTTTTTCAGCTCTCTTGTTTTCCACTGACTGGTTACCCTGGTTACCAAGCAGTATCTAATCAGTGACTTGCGGGACGGCCACATTTTTTATTTTGTGCAGCCTATTTATCCACTTTTTATTTTTACACTGAACTATTCCTTTAAACCCCATGTCCCAAGTATTCTGGATAATTTAGCATTGGAATTGCAATTATCACAACACAATTATCACAACTCTCAGTGCCTTACTTGGGCAGGGAAGGTACATTAATGGTGGAGTGCGCATATTTTTTTAATTCTGCACCCTGTGCTCTTTGGCCTTTGTTTTCCAGAAGAACTGCACCTTTCCAATGCACACAAACCACCTAGGAACATTTTTCATGCTTGTGTTGCTCCCCCAACCCTTTTTACAGAATGTTAGTTGTAGGTAGAAAAGTTTGGGGACCCCTGTTCAGCTGCTCTGAGGTAGCCTAACCTACTGTACACAAAAAAGCTTGAAATATCAGTATAGGTACAGTGGGACCTATTATCCAGAATGCTCGGGACCTGGGGCTTTCCAGATAATGGGGCTTTCTGAAATTTGGATCTTCATACATTAAGGGACAGATTTACTAAATTCACATGAAGGATTCGAAATTCGATCGAATTTTCAGTAAGATTTGAATTCGAATTTTCGAATGTTTTTGAAGACCACCTCGACCATCGAATTTTGAAAATTTGATCGAATTGAATGATTAAAAAAATTTGAATAAAAATCTATTCGAAAATTCGACAGTCGAATAACTTGCCCTTTAAATTTTTATTCGACTGCCCAGTTCAACCTACCGTATTGGTTTTAATTATTTATTTAAAAAAAATTTATTTTGAATGGTTAAAATCGTTCGAATCGTTCAATTCGAATAATTTTATCGGTCGATCAAATTATTTCTAATCGATCGTTCGTTCGTTCAATCGATCGAATTGCGATAAAATCCTTCGAATTCGAAGGTTTCAATTCGACCGCATTTCGATTGGTCGAATTCGAGGGTAAATTCACCCTCAAATTCGTTAGTGATGTCATCAGTTACAAGTGACATCACCAAATTCCAGTGATATAACCTGACTTATTGAACTGTGAGTAGTATAAAAAATAATATACTAGTGTGCTAAGATATGAGGATACTAGAAGTCACGTTGGAGTGTTATGCCTCATGTGTATATGGGCATCACTTCTTATATTCTTTTATATTTTACTACAGAGGGTAATATATTCCCTATAAGATGGCATAAGGATTTGAAACACATTGCTAAAGGTCCCATACACGGGCCGATAAAAGCTGTCGACAGACTGAGTCGCCATCTTATTGGCCAGTGTGGGGCAATCCAATGGGCTTCCCCGATCGATATCTGGCCGAAAGTTAAAAAACCCAGTCGGATTGTGGGCGCATCTCTGCATGTATGTGGTCCTGTGATCCGACTGCCCATATGGCCTCCATTATGATCCGATCGCTGGGCCCTAGGGCTCACGATTGGATCAGCCTGATATCACCCACCTCAATGTGGGCATATAGGGGAGAGATCCGCTCATTTGGTGATATCGTTCCTGTCTATGGCCACCTTTAGTCTGACAAGCGCTACCCAGTTTCAGAAGAAAGTCTAGGGTGCTTTGTTGACTGAACTTTGGTCTACCTAAAAATGCAACACTCCAAGCTCCTGATAACAGCTTGATGTGCCATTAGCTGGAAATGAAATGGGTTAATAGAAAGTGAACATTTTTAAATGACAATTTCCAGTATTCAGCGCAAAAGAGAACGAAATGTATATGAAATCTGCTCCCCGTCCTGTTTTGTATTTCTGGGAGACACGCTATTCTTTGGCATTCTTCTCTTTCTCCATCTGCTCAAACACGAGTCTGCCAGTGCTTCAACATGTAGAAATAAACTGTTTCACAAAGCTTTTTGCGAGGCTCGCAAATGTCTCTTTCATTTAGGAGGAACTTCAGCTTTAATAGCAGTTCCATTTAAACTAAACTGAATTTTTAGTGGAGCAGCATTTTTGTGAGCTTTTCCCTTCATCTGTATAAATCCTGCCCTGATAAGGCTGAAAATATAAAGCATTAAATCCTTCCCAAATGGATACAGACTGTACAGGCTTCTGCATTAAAGGAAAAAAAGCAGGGTGCCCATATGCCCGCAGGCAAAAGCTTTTGTTTAACCAACGCTTCAACAACTCTCAGCCAGTAAGTTTGACAATGGCACTGAATTATGTAAGTATTAAGGATCTCCTGCCCATAGTAGCAGGGTCACTTAGAAGGTACAGTGTATCTTCTGCTCATATTATTTTGTATAGAAATAAAAATGTTACTTGCCCAAATCCCATACAGTGCTGTTGTATCAATCTATCAATCAATATTTATTATATATATTTTTTCTCAATCTATGTGGTCACTGAACACTGAAACTGTCTTTAAACTATCTGACTGATGGCTTTTAACTAATGAAAATATATACACTGCATATTTTATATTATATGAGTGGTGATTATTTTATATTAGTTGTGGCTGTCTGTTTATTATTTGTGGTTTTTCAGTTATTTAGCTTTTTTCAGCAGCTCCCCAGTTTGCAATTTCAGTTTCAATTTCAAGTTACCCTAGCAAACTTGCATTGACTTGCATAAGAGACTGGACTATGAATAGGAGAGGGCCTGAATGGAAAGAAAAGGAATATCAAGTAGCAATAACTATAAATGTGTAGCCTTACAAAGCATTTGTTTTTAAGATGGGGTCAGTGAGTCCCATTTGAAAGCTGGAAAGAGTCCGAAAAAGAATGGAAATACTTAAAAATCTATAAAGAATAAATAATGAAGACCAATAGAAAAGTTGCTTACAATTAGCCAATTTACTAAGGGTCAAATTTTCGAGGGTTATTTGCCCTCGAATTTGACCCTTCTACGATTTTCGAATATAAAATCGATAAAATAGTAGAAAAATTCAAAGGTTTTTGGCCACTTTTCGATAAAAATCGTAAGAAAATTGTAAAAACATTTTTAAAAAGTTCGATTGTCTGATTCGATTTTACGATTGCGATTCGACCGTAAAACTTAGAAAAGAAGCCTATGGGGGATTCCCATAGGCTTCTATTCAATCTGGCGAAGTAGGCAGTTGAATAAAATTTTAAAGGGGAAGTACTTCGACTATCGAATGTTCGAATGATCGAATAGATTTTTATTCGATCTATTCGATACGATAAAATTTCGCATTTTTGATGGTCGAAGTGGGCAAATTTGCATATTCAACCATTCAAAAAAATCGTAGGATCGGAATTGGATCGAATTCGATAGAATTTCGAATCCTTCACACAAATTTAGTAAATCTGCCCCTAAAAGTTAACTTAAGAGTGAACAACTGCTTTAAGGAAAAAAACCTAGAATCTTACCTTCATGTAGGACTTTCAGAGAGCTCACACCAGTGTTCACCAAATGGAAAATCTGCAGCTCTCCATTCATTGAATAGGATTTTTATGGGCATAATTATCAGTAGATAATAGATTTTGTTCTATTGTCATCCTTTGCTAAAAATCCTATACAAGTTTATAAAAAGCTATGATATTTCCCACTGGTGAACTGTGGTGAGCTCTATTTTCACCTTTAGAAGGTGTATACGGTCTTGTTCCAGGGCCAGATACTAATCCATTCCATTTATAAACATTATTTACTTGCTAACACTCAGGAGCTACCCACACACAATTTTTGCTGTATTTCTTCCTATATATTATATTCAAATGGCCCCTAGAAATCTTAATCTGTGCAGGCTCGGTAAGGTAAAGTAAATGAAATGAAAAAGGCAAACTCTACTTAATTAAATATTGGCCTGACAATGTCTTAGACAGAACTGCAGTCAAAACCTAGGAATTATGCAGACTTCTTAAAGTATGTATTCAATCCATTATCACACGCATTGTTTAAAAATATATTTCATCTCTGCAGTTGATTCCATTAATTGGATTTACTGGACTGGGAATTACCAACGCAGCTCTCTATGTGGTAAAGCTTACCCTGTTCAATCCAGATATAAGGTAAGAAAATACAGTCATTCCATTTGTACAGGATAAGTAGTGAGTAGTAATAACAGGTTTCATTGTTTTCTATGACATATTGTACAACTATCTGTAGTCCATGTAGGTGTTTTGACCATATGAAACAATGGGATTTACAGTACATGCAAGACTTTGGAGGTAATGTAATAATAGGTGCAATGTTTGCTCCATGACATGATAGCCATAGCAACCTCTGTAGATCCTATTAGCTGGTCTGCATTTGAAAGCAAACATTTGATTTGTTGCTATTACTTAGGGGAAGATTTATCAAGGGTCGAATTTGAAGGGTTGAAAACCCTTGAATTCGACTCTCGAAATTTTCACGAAGTAAAATCCCACGAAATCGAATTCGTAGGATTTTACCGTTATTCGATATATATCGAAAGATCGAATAGCGTTTTTGCAAAGAAAACATCTATTACTATATCAAAGCATGATAAACACTACTGTTATGGCAAACATAGGAGGTGACAGATGTACACATTCAGAAAAACTGATGGATAAAGGTAAAACATCCAGTGTGCCATTGGGAATCAATTTCTTGATTAGGGTAATGCTATGCAAGGTGTGTTGTGAACACCACAATCATCTCTTGCAGAAGAACCTGTGGCAGCTTTCCTGTGGTTCCTGACACTCTCCTTGAATATTGTAATGATGTCTTGTGTAGCATTAACATTAGTGTGGGGTAGCCAGATATTTTAAATAATCTACTTTCTGTAAGCTTGGAAATTTTGCTCCCCTTGCTCCACTCTATGTGAGAGAAAAGCCAGCCCACCCTGTATCCAATAAAAAGGCGGAGGCATTGCCCTTTTCCTTTAAGAAGTCCTGACTGAATCAAAAAATGTTATCTACTAAGTTAGTAAAAGTAAAATAACATTTATTCAGACATGAGAGACAAAAGGCATAACGCATTCCGTGGCTACTGGGTCACTTACTCATAGGAAAGGGAATTTGTTTCTGGGCCCACAGCATCAGAGAAGTCACTTAAGGGGGCATACAAAAAGTGCAAATATTTTTGGTACATACTGTATATTATACATCTGGGGTGTCCAGCTTGCAGGCATCCAGTTACATCTTCCTTGAAAAGGGAGCTTCTGCCTTCGTGGAATTACATGGGAAAGGGGTGGGGTGATTCTTTGCTAACGCCAGCCTGTGTTTAAGTATGTATGAGTATGTGTGTGAATATGTGTACATTTATAACTGTGTTTGCATTTATAACTGGGCAGAGCTAGGTATAGTTACTTCTTATTGCTTTTATTTCTGCTCTATCTCCAGCTGGGTGAAGAAGAAGGAACCAGAGCCTTGGTATAAATTAGACTGAGAGCTTTTGAGACGAGGTGAAGGCCATGAGCTGTTTTAATAATGGAACAGGTAAAGCAAAGTGAAAAGTAAATGTTAATATCTGGATACACTGCAGGTATAGATTACTCAGCAGGTCACAAGAGGAATACAAGGTACCACTTTCACAGCTGAGCAGCTGCCAAACAGATTATGAAAGTTTTATATTTAGTACTTGCTGACTCAGGCACGCAACGAGAAAGGCTCAGTAATACAAACTGGCAGTTTGCAGTTCTCAGGTCTGGACACCTGGCATTAAGGCAGAGTCTCCAAACTGTTGGGGTAATTAAATGAAGGCTAATAAGATTGACACGAGGAGAATGTTTATTTACTTTCATAGAAGCCCCAATGGACTTTAATATTAAAAAGTATTTGCTATACTAGATATTCTTGTAATTTCTGCAGGGTTATGGTTAAATCAAACTTGTCTGTATATGTATAACCTTATAAAAGGGGGTCATGATCAAATGCTGGAGTTCAGAGAGGGGGTCAAAGCTTAAAAAAGACCTCTGCTTGAAGGAACCTTGACCTTGAGTACGCTAAGTGGATGATTTGTCAACGTTCAAAGTCAAATTTTTGCTGCAAATCAAATCTTCTTAGTTCTAAAACTGAATTCTAATTATGGTTTCAGAAAATCGTATGTATGAAATTTACTGAGTGCAAGAAATCCGTTGCTCAAAAGCTGCCAAGTTCACGTAGAAATTGATGCAAATTTAAAGCTGTTTCTCAATGCAAATTTTGTCAGATATTTCGACCTATTGAAAGCTAAACAGTACAAACTCGAGCTATACACATTTTTCCCCGATTTAAAAAAAAAAAAAATGTTATAGTCTGATTTTGTAATAAACCAGCAAACATTTGAGTTTGATAAAAACCTCTAGCAATACACATATTTGGATAACTAGGCCCTTAAATCAATTAAACATTTATATGTCCTTAATTAATATGTCAGATGCAACATAACTATTCCCTACCCCAGAATGAAGCATTAAAAGACTAGTAACACCAAAAAGATAAAGACAAATAAGACAAAAGGGATTCACACCTAGCAATATAATGTGCAGATTTATTGGATGGGAGAGAATAGAGGTGTTTTCTCATGTTAATTCATGCTTCAGTCCTCTATCATAAATAAATGACTAATGAGATGCAATTTTTTAAGGACATACTTTTTAAAGATATTTTTGATTGAATACAATATGTCATTACACAATATGCTCACTAGTAAAAGTTGGCCTTTCCATCCATAAATGTTAATACTTCAGTTTTCTTTTCAGCCTCTTAAAGCATTTGATTCATTATGTCCTTTCATTATAAATTTCAGTGTGGGTTCACATAATTCAATTAGCAGAATCTTGGCATCATAAACATGTTTTAAAATCTTTCTTCCTTATAAGGAATTAAAAAAAAGGCAAACGAGAGCTTGGATGAAAACAAACAAGATAATTCTTGCACTTACTGATTTTCCTTAGAGTTGAGTGAATTCTTTGCAACAGGGCTTTCCTTTTTGAACCACCCCTAATAAATCTGCGGCATGGGGAGTCCCATATTATTAAAGCATATTGTCTAAAGAAGTAGCTCATTTATTGTCTCTTTTTCCCTTAGGGACTAAAAACCTTCTCTCTGTGAAGTCATTGGACCCTACTTGACATAACTGCTGGAACACATTATTTCATGTTACACACACACAGCTGAAGATAAAGTTCCTTCCTTTTTTCACACTTTTTTTTCTGCCTTTTTGAAAAGATCGGAGAATGCTGGGAATTAGTTCTGTGGTAGCTTGAGAACTAAAGGATGCCTCCTCATGTATAAAACTAAAACTCCCAGTATGTTATAACATAAAGCTGTAACACTTTTGCTATGTATGTACCCAGACACTTATGTGCAGATTTACCATTGGTCGAATTTCGAATTGAAAAAAATTTGAAATTCGACCATGTGAACGATCGAATCGTCCAAATTCGAACGATCGATAAATTGTTCGAATGGATCGATTCAAACAATTTTTTCGATCGATCAAATTTTTTTAATTCGATCAAAATTAAGGAAAAATGTTTGAATGGATTTTTATTCGAATTATTCGACTCATTTGATTTGATCTAATTTACAAAATTCACTGGTCGAAGTGATCTTCAAAAACATTCGAAAATCGAACTTCGAATCCTTCATGTGAATTTAGTAAATCTGCCCCTTATTGTAAGTATCATAAGCAGTTAGAATTGTTTAGGCAAAATGTACTTTTAGCTTGATATTTTGCACTTCCTTAGTATTCTACACTTCAACTATTAATCAATGAGGCAAGGCAGCCATGTGTAACATGTACCCCCTCAGGATTTAGTTGTAATACAACCCTGGGCTTGATGCAGATCACCAACATATTTGGGGCCACAGGCAGACGTCCTAGATGTTAAAGGGGGGAGGTTTGCATCTCACTAGTATAGTATAAAGGAAATGCATGTTTGAAGAAAGCAATGTGTGGTGAATAAATTAGTAATAATAATTATTAGGCTCAATGCTGTTTATGTTCTCACTGAGCTAATTTGCAACAGGGCAGTAACTCATAGAAACTAGTGAGTAATAAGCTTCATGCAGGTAGAATGGTGGCAGCAGATTTCATATTGCTTGCTGTGGGTCACTGCACTGGTTAAAATTTGAGTTAGTGAATGATCCCCAATGTCTATAATCAGTGGTGTAACTATAAAGGAAACAGATATTCTGTCTTCTCTAAAGCTGAATAGAACCCCTCCCCAGCCACTCTCCTACCTGAGAGCTAGTGGGTAGCAAGGGAATGTGAGTTGGGCGGGTAGTAGGGGGGTCAGGGGTTGCTTTGTGTGGCAGGCCGCTCAGTAGATGTGTTTTCTGGTGGGCAATAAAGTTATGAAGTTATGCCACTGGGGTAAATGACAGCATTTATTAAAGGCTAGAGAGGTACAAAGTTTGCTTCTGTTCTTGTAACTCAAGGCAGCCAATCAGCACATATCATTTCAGGTAGGTTTCTAAACCTATAGCAGTTGTAGCAGTCTGTCAGTGGATGAGTTGTGAAGGATCCTATCAGCATTAATACCTGAGAATTAAGAAAAATATTCCATATACATACAATACATTCAAAATTCAGAAGGTTACCTGTGGCTAGCTGGAGCCAATATAACAACCAACCACAGTTTGCTATTCACATATGAATAATGTCATATAAAACTAACTTGTACTATGGATATTGGTCAATTCGGGTGTCATCACTTAAGACTGTTGGGCTGAATTAGAATGGTGGCCATAAAATATCTGTCTATTTGACCTACAAGTTGATTCTGTACAGGAACAGTATAGTGTCATTTCACTTTAAATCAAAATTACTCATGTAATGCGTTGAATGCAGCTTCCATATTCAGCTCTATATCTAGTCTAAACACCACATTGGCTTCTATAACTTTGTTAACAAACAGTTTTGCTGCACCAACACGAAACAAACTTGTAATTAGCTGTAGCAAACAACTCAATTTAAGAAAAAGCAGTGCACCCACCCTCCCTAATGCCTGCCAAAGTGAGATTGCAACTGTTCACATCAGAAAGGCTGGTGAGAAGACAAACCAGATATTTTAGGTAATTAAGCCTAACAGTTGTCACGTTTCCTTTTGTGGAGTATTTGAACTGATATTTTAAACTTCAATGTGCATGTTTAATGGAATATCATACTCTGCAGAGAAAGATAATAAACATTTGTCTATGTGCTTTGTTTCTTCTACTTGTTTTCCTTTATTCGAAACACCCAAGGCAAAATAACACAGCATTTCCAGTCAGTAGAGCTCAGAGGATTAAGTTACAAATGGGCTGTACAGAGTGGAATCTATTCCAAAACTCAATTAATACCTCCCCACAGAGGTCAATTCTTTCCCCTTCCCATGAGCTGGAGACCCAGCTTGGCCACCACTTCAGAGCTGGAATGAACATGGTATGTCCCCTGCTTTGTTGTATAACTTTGTCGTATACTTGTGGTTTTCTATCACATCAGCCTGGCAAGGGTTGCTGGGACCCACGCTGTGAATGCAGGGGGGGAGGGGGGGCTCAAGGCAAGAAATACAATAATATGAGATCAAAGCAATAGTTTTAATGAAAGGCATGGGAATCAAAAATAAAGAAAATGAGAGGAGTGAAAATCCAAAAGTAAAAAATGAAAAGAGGTGATATAACCTCATAGACTATATATATCTAAATAAAAATGTCCCCAAGGTGATGACGCATATAGAAAGTATTTAAAAAAAGAGCTGTTAGAAAAAAGATAGTTGGATGGAAGGCTAGACAGACAGACACATATAAATAGATAGATAGATAGATAGATAGATAGATAGGATGGGGGATGGCTTGACATATAGATAGATTTACCCATAAAGTTAAGTAAGTTTTAAAGTATACTTAAAGCAGGCCTGTCCAACTGGCAGCCTGCAGCCCCCTTGTTTGGACCTCCACATGAAAGTCTGCCTGTTGTGTCTTCTTACCATGTGTAAGTTTTCAAAGTTATCACTACATAGACTAACTGGCCCCTGCACTGTTTAAACCTCAAATTCACACATGTAATCCCTCTGCATTGTTCACATCCTAAAGCCCTGTACTGTTAACAGCTCAGACCCAGACTGAAACTGCCCACATTGTTCACCTCTTCACACTTTATACAAAATGCTAATGGGGCACAGCACTGGGTCACTGTATGGGTTTGATGGGTTTCCCTGTTTCCTACCCTGTTCTGCATTCCCTATGCTCCCTGTGTGTGCCCTACTCTGCCTGAACTATGCTCCCTGAATGTGCAGGCCTAGGGTAGCAGGATTTTAGGGTTTAGAAACACTGGGAGATACTATATGTTTAAATTACCCATGTGCCCCATGTTTTTTTTAAATTACCCCATTGCTCCGGTCCTGATGATGAATATTTGGGAATAAAGGTCAGAGTATGGGGCGACGAACTGCAGTGGGCATAGGGGCACCCGCTATGTAAATCCGGCCCTGTGTATGTGCCCTACTTTGCCTGCTGTATGCTCCCTGTATGTAGGGTTGCCACCTGGCCGCTATTTTACCTGCCTAGCCGGTATTTTTGATGGTTGATCCCAATGTTATTAATAGGAAAAAAGGTAAATATATAGGAAGGCTGGTATTTTTTTTAAGAAAAGGTGGCAACCCTGCCTGTATGTGACATACTCTGCCTGTCTGTGAAATACTCTGCCTGTGTGTGACATACTCTGCCTGTGTGT
>CM044433.1:143891728-143912263 GCA_024363595.1 Xenopus borealis | reverse complement strand
GCTCTGCCTGTGTGTGACATGCTCTGCCTGTGTGTGACAGATTCACCAAGCACAATCCCAACATACCACTGGACTTGCAAACCTCATCCAAGGATTTTTCTGTGCCACCTACTGGTCAAGTAGTCCAACATACAACCTATGTCCCTCCACTTAGCCCCAGATAGAAATATTTTTTTGAGCCACCTCCCTCCTTCAGCCAGCCTGACACGTCACCAGTACCCTCTCTGGACTTCCCGGGTAGGAATTTCTTCATCTCTGGATTGTCCATACTGTCCCTCACTCACACTTTGCCAAATCTGTGGTAGAACCACAGTTTCTAAGCCTCTGCCTCCTTGTTGGGCACCAGCTACCTATGCTAATCTAGCCCTGTCTGGCTAAGTGCCTGCACTTGCAGGAACCAAAAACCACACCCTGGGCGTAACCCTCTCTTTCTATACCTTCAGCCACTGGTTCCTCTAGTTCCCTCTTGTGGTGGAGGTGAAGATTTAATTCGACCTTGTTCCTTTGCTGCAGCCTAGTGGCGTTTTTGCCAAACTACATTTAACATTTTATTTCACTCACAGTTTTATTTAATAATTTCCATACACACATCCAGTTATCATACAATCATTTTCAACCATTTCTGCAATCATCACGGTCCACCCCCTTACATAACTGTATACCCACTTGTTCAACATAAGAGCAATGGAGTGGGCATATTTTTTTTCTATTGTTTTAAGAACAAAAAAATCATGGTTTTGTTATTTCTTGAGCAAAACAGGCACATTTTTTTTAAAGACTACAGAATCCTAAAAACCCCTTATCTGCTGAGTTCTTAGTAGGAAGAGTATCAGTATGGGTAATAGTGTTGGTTTTCTCTGAAGTTATAAAATAATTCAATCTGTAACCCTAGCATAACGCCAGCAAGGTCACACGAGCAGTAAAATACTTTGTATAGAACACACATATCTCATCAAAAGTATAAATGACTTCTTCAAGAGCAGAGAAAGGTCCACCAGAGCAGCCTTGGGACACTGGTTGAGCCTGCCAAAGTATTCATTCTTGGGATATTGTCAGCTTCTTCCACCAGTACCAGTGGTCCAATAATGCTCACTTTGTGTTAAGTTAGCCTAGAATCGTTAAAAAAATAGAGAATAAAAGTAGAATACATATAAAATATTCTTTTGTCTGTGGTAGATAAGCGTGTAGCTAATCTAAGTCAATTGGCACACAGGACAGTTGGTTTCTCTACTGGCGCCTTCCCACTTACCATTGAATTGAATGGTAAGTGCCTAAAACTGTTAGCATTTATCAGTCTCAAGAAAACTCACTCATTTTTTGAACCAAAATAATTTCCGTTATGATCAACACTTTTTTTTAGGTAGGTCTCCCTACAATAATGTGTAGATGGAGGAAATCAGAGACACCAGAGGAGGTCAGTGGGCTTCAAGCTGAAATGCTGGACTTAAAGGACAAGAAACTTCTGAATAAGGCTAGAAATGTTGTATTTTGTATACTAAACATAAACATGAACTTACTGTACCACAAGCCTAATCAAAAAAATTATTTATGCTTTCAAAGTTGGCCACAGGGGGCTGTCATCTTGTAACTTTGTTATACATCTTTGCAAGACTAGACTACATACACATGCTCAGTGTGGTCTGGGCTTCTTAGGGATTGTCATAAATTATCAAAACTGCACAAGTCAAGTAATATCTGTCAGAAGCCAATACAGCAAGACTAATAATCACAATACTAATAATCACAATATACAGACTGTACTGGGTCCTGTGTTTTCATGTAAACTAATGTGGATTTTAGTTTTTGTATTGTTTAATACAAACTTTCTCCATCTCTCCAGAACCAGTGGCTGCAGCAAAATAATCCTCCAAATAGAATCCCAGTTTATCTGTTTAAATCGGGATCCTTTGTCCCTGCAGCTGGAGTTGGAAACAGTAAAGGGAATGTAAAGGCAAAAATAAAATCCAATACAAATCTATACCCATTTGCCCACAAGGAAAGACAGCTGCTGGAGTTCTGCACGGCTGGGAACCTCCCCGTGCTGTTCATAGGTATGTTTTTTCCCTGCCCAGCATTTCGGGACCATCTGAAAATTCCTATCCACAGAAGTAAATGAAGGGAGAATTTCACTGGATCCAGTCAGACTTTTTATACCCCAATATGATGATATGTACTGGGTTTCATCTGATAATCTGAAAAATGTGGGGTTTTCGTGCAATGACATGAAAAAATTGAGCGATTTGGGCAGAAAATTAAAAAAATTTGAGGGGAGGTTACGCCCAGGGTGTGGTTTTTGATTCTTCTTTCGATTTTATCCCGGGTTTTTTTTCCCCCGATCTGACTTTTCAAGTTATTTTATTAATATGATAAAATCGTGGATGAGGGTTTGGTTGAGCTTGGTTTAATAAAAATATGAGATACGTTTGCATTTTAGTAAATAACCCCCTCAATGTACAATATTTCTGCCCTATTTCTTTAGTTGAGCTTGAGTTTCTGTAAAAAATAAAATATTCATGTTTTATGAACTATGTACTTATTGCTTTACAATGATCAAATAGGTTAGAGCAGTTTCCATCATTTGGATATAAATGCTGTCACTCACACATGTCTGACACTTATATGCAGACGCCGAGTCCCTGTCTTGGACAGGAGCAGTCAGCCTCAGGCAACATATGGCCATAACCATCTCAACAGCAGGGTGTGTGTACTGAATAAATATGATTTACATACTAAATGCCATAGTGCAGAACACAGTCTATTCCTCTGTGATTAAAAAAAGGACACTCGAGTAGAATCTGTACTTCCCAGGACAAAAAAAAAAAACAGTTTGCAACCAATCTACAAAGTACAATGTTTATTTCATTTTTAATTTGGTTAATAGAAAAATATAAGATTGTAGAAGCTCCTATGGAGTCTGGGATCCAGCCTTTCCCGCACAAGTTGTCTTGTCTGTTACAAATCCCAGAAGCAATGTGCAATTAATAAAAGGTACAGCGACCTTCCTCATAAATCACATTATGCTTGCATTTCATTAACAGCAGTTTGACAGTTTTCTTTGATAACTCTTCCTCTGTCATTCATTATCTTCTGTCTGCTGTCCAATTAGTCTTATTAACATCTGAAGTTACAGTGAGAACGCAAAGCTCTGGGTACAATTGCTTGCAGTGCGCTTTCCAATAAGAGAGACCTGATATAGATGTAAACAAACGTTAAACTGATTTTACCATCCCTTTGAGAGACCGATTGAGAAGCTGAACTTGTGGAGAGGAAGGAAAGAAGATTTCCCCTTGATTCTAATTACTTTAACAAAGGCATTTGATCTACATGTGACGCACAAAAAAAGATTGTAAGCTCTGTTGGCTGACTTGTGTAAAAATATACTAAATGAGCAGGTATAGACAGCACTTTTCGGGATAATTATCCCTGGCAGATTGCAGGAAGATTTTAAAAATTGCTTTCTATGTGGCGTAACCCAAAAGACCTTTGTTGAAGTTCCAGCATCTGCAAGTGTCAGAACATGGAGCTCAGGGCTGGAGGGTCTGTAGAAGCAGCACAAGAGGCTTGTCAGAAAGAGCAGATGGCGCAGATCCTTGAGACGTGACTTTGTGCTGACTCGCAGTTCTGTTGGTAGTGGCTCACCTGTACTGAACAGAGACGCTTAGTCCTTTCATGCTCAGGATAAATCATCAATATCTCAGACAGAACAAGGTTATAGAACAATGAGAAAGGTTTTGTTCACCGTGTATGGAATGCACATGGGTACAGGGGGATATCACATATTATTAACACCAGATAGAATTTGTTAAAGGGGCAGCTTCTTTCAATACCACTATCATATTCAGATCCAGTCGTCTGTATACATAAAGTTATAAGCATATATCCAAAGGCTGCACATTTTATTGCCGGGACAATTTCCATCTGCTTGTTCTTACACTGCTAAACTGGATCATTGACTGTCTCATTGGTTCCTGCAATTATATGCAAGTCTTGTTGTGGCTCGTATTGGAATGATTGGACATTATACTGATTTGCATGTTCCAACATTTCATTCCCAGTGGCGGACCCTCATTTCTCTAATGAATAACTCTGACAAATGAGGTGATATTTGGTATATATTCAGAGATATAACTGGCCATAAAAATTATTTTATAAAGTACATTTATATGCCAATAACTTGACTTTATCCACAGTTTACCAGTCATGTTAAAAGAGACCAGAATAAATCTTTCCTTCTTCCCTAATCTGATCAGAGCACTCAGCTCTATAAAATCCCACTCCAAATATATAACCCATTAATAAAACCATGGGAGACAGGTCTCTCATAGTGATGGACAAATTTGTCTCATTTTGCTTTGCCAAAATAACTTCTTGTGAAACACAATGCAGTTAATGGGCATCAAAGTTATTTTGACGCTTGTCAATCTTGACGCCCGCAACAATATTAATACGCTCGCCTATTTTATCCAAATGCATTAGTCAATGGGCGTGCGAATAATTTTGACGGTCGGCAACTTTTATGGGTACGGCTTTTCTGACGGGTGCCCAGATTTTTTGATGGGGAGGATTTTTCATCTGTGAATATTCACCACAGTTTTGAGAACTTTCCCTGTATTTTTTCAAATTTCTTTGCCAGCAGCAAAACACAGATGCACCAGCAACTCTAATACATGTATGTAGATATTTCCTATTATCATTACACTATGGGAAGAATTATTTAAGCTCATCTCTCGACAAGCCTTCTGTACTATATCCCAACCCCAGTCTTCCAAACGTAAACATGGACTCTCTTCAGTGAATTAAAGGGTTGGTTTACCTTTAAGTTAACTTTTAGTACAGTAGGTTATAGAATGGCTTATTCTAAGCAACGTTTCAACTGGCCTTCATTTTTTTGTTTTTATAGATTTTGAATTAGTTGCTGCCTTCCAACTCTTTCCAGTTTTCAAATGGGGGTTACGGACCACATCTGAAAAACAAATGCTCTGTAACGCTACACATTTATTGTTTGTAACCCTCCCTGTCGGTCAACCCTGTTCTCTTACCTCCCTCCACGCTGGCCGGTGAGGTCAGGGCGCAGTAGCGTCATCAGTGTGCGCTCCACATGTACGTCAAAATAGAAATCAGGAGCAACAATGTCTTATTTGGGTGTCCTATTTAAGCTTTTGTGTTTCCTATTTGCTCCTTATCTGTCCATCATGGCTGAACTCATCCTGATTGGTTCCTTGCCCTTTAAATACCCCTTCCGTTGGTCCCTCTTTACCCAAGCTGGCTTCTGTTTCTACAGTTTGTGCTCAAGCCCGTGTTTGTTCCTGAATCCTGTTTTGACCCTTGGCCTGTTTCACCGACTTCTGATCCTTGCTGCCGGACCGACCTCTGCCTCTGTCTGACTCCGCTTCTGCCTGATCCTTGCCGGTACTTCGCTTGTGTCCATATGTACTCTGGTCCTTTGCTGCCTCTGCCGCAGAAAGTCCGGGGCCCCAAAAGGGTGTCAGGGAAAACTGTAGGTGAAGGGGGCACCAGAGAGTCACCTACCGTATTCCCTGGACCAGCCATCTTCTACAGGGGTCCAGGTCAACAGATTGTTACATTGTTATTAGTGATGGGCGAATCTACCCCATTTCACTTCGCCGAAAAATTTGCGAATTTCCATCGAAATTCGTGAATTGGTGAAAAAATTTGAGAAACGAGTCACGGCACTTTTTTGACGCGTGTCTCGTCAACTTCGACGCATCAGGTCATTTTTGTTGCGTCGTTTTTGTCGCACCGTTTTTGAAAGCCACTCGTTTTTTTCAGCGAATGTTCACTGGCGTTTCGCAAATCACAGGAATTCTGCGCGAATTCGTCCCTGGCGAATAAATTCGCCCATCACTAATTGTTATTGCTAGTTTTTATTACTCTATTCGGGCCCTCTTCAGTCTCTTATTCAAACAATTCATGATCCCTGGGGTACTTTGAACCCTAGCAACCAGATTACTGAAACTGCAAACTGGAGAGCTGCTGAATAAAAAGCTAAATAACTCAAAAACAAATAATAAAAACAAGTTGCAAATTGTCTCAGCATATCACTTCTATATACAATAGTAAAAGTTAACCCAAAGATGAATAACCCCTTTAAGAACTCTATTCCCCAGTAGCTATAGCTAGATTGCGTTTCAATACAGTGAGCCTATGTGTCTAAATCCACAAGCATGTTTCTGCTTATTTGGCAACTGTATCTGGATAATTTTCCTCTTCAAATCCCTGAATTTGCTCCTACTCCCAGGCAACAATGGAAGCAACCAAGATAAGGACTCTATCACAAGCTTCAAGTTCTACAGGAAAATAGAAGCCAACAATCAATGCATAAGAACATAATCATGTGCTAACCTCCTGTTAACATTCTTTCATATGTAAAAACAAAAAATCACTGGCTGATGCTTTGCCAGTCAATCATATAGTTAAGATGACTTAAAGGGGAAATCAATCCCTCGGGAAGATGTTGCTGAAGAAGATGGTGCCCAGTAACCTGCACTGAGGGTTAAGTAGCTACTTAGGGGCATTTGCCCGAGGGGAGAAGGTTAGCGCCCCGTGGGATTGAATTCCCCTTTAAGATGGTGTATTATCTGGTTTTTCTTACAGTTGCACTGAAAATTAATACAAAATAAATAAAAAAAAAAAAGACAGGTTGCAAGACTGTAGTCTGAAAGATTAGGGGCCCATTAATGAAACCTTTAATTTTTTGGCGGAGTTTTTAAAGGGAAAACTCAAATACTCGATCTCAAACCTGCTAATGGTCATTAGAAGACAATGGCAGATGTCCCTGAAGCGGGTTCTTAACATCATGATCTGCTCTGGATAATCCGATGAAGTGTGGGTTTTTGTTCTATAATCCGAGAAACAATTAAAAAAAACTTGTGTTTTCGGAGAGTCAATGGTATGATTCAAATTGATGCACAAATTTGTCACCACATTTTCCCACTTTGCATTTTTCAAGAAGAATTATTGATAAATGAGTTCAATTCGTGGATGGGAGTTTGGTCGGCTTTGTTTTAATAAAAAAAATTGATTAACGGAAAGTTTTAGCAAATAACCCCCAAGGAATGTGAAAGGGTTTATACAATTTAACCCTTAGACATCTTGCCAGGGATCTTGCCAGGGGGGGTGTCTATTTGCCTTCTTAGATACTATTAGAAACTCAACTAAGATACTACTGGAAGCTCAACTAAGAATATTAAAGGGACCAAAGCAGGCCCGGTTAGGGCAAATGCCAGATGGGCTGCTATAAGGTGCCATAGAAAGTCAGTATTTAGTGGGCTGGTGGGGACTGTTTGGGCCTCTGTGTGGGCTGATTGGGCCTCTGTGTACCTGAAATGTCACGGCCTATTTTGATTCTCAGTCCAGTCCTGGACCAAAGCTTCCCCAAGGCAAGAGAGAGAAGTGGGAACCTCACTGAGCATAGAGTTCTGTATTATTCAGCTCTTTTATAGGTCTCTCTAGAAGAGAAAGCCAGGCATAGAACTATCTTTATTAGCAGCATTTGATGCCACCAAGGAGTATAGAGGGTATCAAAGTCCCAAGGGCATTGTTGGTTAGTTAGGGAACCAGAGACAAGTAGTAGGGACTAGATAGATTTACACCTGGTTTCCACTTAAGAGGTCCCCCGACCAGTGGCGTAACTACTCCCTGGTGGGCCCCGGTACAGGATGGGCACCTGGGCCCCCCTGTCAGGCCCTTGCCTCTATAAATTGCATGTTGGAGTGTTGATGGCATGTGTGCTGTAAAATCTCCCCCTAGATAACCATCTGCCATAACCATTTAAGTGGCCCTGATAGGCCCCAAGGTGGGGGCCCTGGTGCAATTGCACCCTCTGCACCCCTGGTAGTTACGCCACTGCCCCTGACAAAAACAGGAGACTCTGGGAGGACTGTAAGTCCCCATTCCAAGGTCCTTTGTGGGCAAATTTTCTTGTGAGTTATGCTTATTATTCAATGCTTTTGCTATGCATTGCTGCTTGTGGATCTGTGGTAATAAACCAGTCCTGATCGTTGTTCAAACAACACTGATTACAGTGTTACATTGTTGCAAGGACTCACCCCCAGGGAGTTATAATTCTCATCCTGAGCAAAATATTGGGGTAAAGCTCATTGTGAGAGTAAGATTGCTGAGCATTTTACTATAGCCTTACACATGTACAGTATATACAAGTTCAGTTATACACAAGTTTTAAAGTCTTCATTTAAAACAAAGCTGCATAGCTCATTAATAAAACAGCATAGACGGAGACTGCACTTGTCTGTTTAAAGCCATGAAGTGAGTATCTAAATTAATTACAAATCTGCCATACGACTAGTTACATGCCCAACTTTAAAGAAATTGGCGACAATAAGTAGGTGCCCCTGTTTATACTGCGCAAATCACAAATAAACTCTTTATACCCCTTGCATAATCCTTTATTCTTGGCCATTTCTAATTACTTACTTTAATGGTGTTATTGAAATTGATAGAACGCACTACAGATCAAAAGTGTTTGTCCCAAGGGAGATCAATACAAGGTAGGATATTGCTTGGATTAATCTTAGAAGGGGAGCGAGAGACAAGCAACAATTACCTTATCAGATTAAATTAACTCTTTAGGTTTGCACTCAGTTTTTCCTGACCTGAATATAAAATGAGCAAAACTAGAGATTTTGTTTTACATTACATGTTGAGAGACATCTCACCGCAATAAAGGGATTTCCAAATGCAAATAGCCATAACTCACCATGCTTTTACTCACAATGCAACAATCTTTCTGAGTTTCAGCATGCCCTCAGTAATCATTTATATTGAAGCTTTAGGTGATGCTTTGAAATAAAAAACACCCAGTGCACAAAAGTAAAAAAACAAAACAAAAAATGCAAGAGGTGCCCCAACACCACTAGTATGAGCTAACCTGTTTGTGAAAACCCTCACCCCCCTCAGGCAGAAAGGACTTTGGAGACCACCTTTGGTCTTTATACCATCTGCTCCACAAGGATTGGAGAGTCCCTTTCACCCAACCCATATGGCCAAAAAGTATTTAAGCAAAGCACCAGTCTTGAACCTGAAGGTTCCATATTGTACATTCATGGTGGGGCCAGAGTTCTGGGGGGAAGGAGTCTAAAGGCCACACATCCCTCCTCTAGACCTTGAGTACAAGCCAAGAGCATCTCAATTGAAAGACAAAAATTAAGTGAAAGCAAAAAAGTTTGAATAAATAAATATTTTGTAGTTTGTTATTGATCATTGGTACAAGTATGATATCTGTGATCCAGAGATCTATTATCCAGTAAACTAATCAAATAATTCGAAGTTCTAAAACTTATTTCCTTTGCTCTATGATAATAAAACAGTGCCTTGTACTTGATCCTGACTACGATATAACCGATTCTTATTGGGGGCAAAACAATCCTATTGGTTTTAATGTTTAAATTGTTTTTCAGTTGACAAGGTATGGAGATACACATTACAGAAAGATCCATTATTCAGAAAATCTCAGTTGCCAAGCATTCTGGAGAAAAGGTCCCATACATACGTATATATGAATATAGGATAATTCACACTGTGTATATTCAGCTCTCTGCTATACATCTCCCAAGCAGAAGCCTAGGATAAGGTTGATAATGCTTGTTCTCTCTCATATAGGGGCTCATGGCCAATGGATTGGAAGCCTGCTGTTCTTCAATAATTTATTATCTATCATTAGTCAAATATATCATACAAAAAGAGGGACTTAGAATGTAGAACACGTCTTGTTTTTTTTACCGTGACACATTTACGGTACAGCAACAGAAACATGCATCCGTTTTGGGATTCATGGTTTTATGCACAAGTGCCGAATGTGAGCTAAACTCTCGCTGAAGAGAGAGCAATACCTGGATAAAGCAGCTCACAGCTCTGGCAGTAGGAGGATTATCTTCAAATAGAGGAAACAAAGAGAAAGATAATTCCATTTCTATTTTGATCATCTTCTCAATGTGTTGATGTGTTGCTATCATTCCAATATGCAATTTAATATAAATCTTATTCAGCTTCCCCCCCCCTCAACCCAAGTGAATAAGAGTTCTGTAGGACTACGCAAAACTACTTAACATGTCCTCCCAGTATTGGTTAAAATATGATTTTTTATTTTTTCTACAGCATCTTCGAGGACAGTTGTTCCTAAATGCTGCTTAGTAAAGGCGCACTGGAGTCTCTAAAATTTTTAGTGGAAAAAAAAAAACAAGAGACACACATACATATACAGTATATATTAAGATCACATTTATAGCTATATTTTATTACAAATTAAACTAAAATTAGTTATTTACCCAAAATAATATGGTGAGAAGTCCAGTCCAACCTGCATGGAAATTTACACGTGAGCAGTTGTAATGGCTTTCAGGGCTTACATGAAACACATCTGAGCAGCTAAGAAAAAATAAAGGAGTTAAAAGAGAATAGATGATATACTGTATTGGGTATATACATCATTCATCACAGTCAGAGCTTAATAGTGTAAAATAAGATTGAATGAGTACACTTGTAAACCATGTAATTCATGCATATTAGCCAGACAAAGTCACATTCTGTGGTTCTAGCATTTCTGCATTGTTATGTTTGAACATGTAACGGAAGTCATTATGATAAGTAATGTGAACCCTAGATTTTATGACAGAGATGAAGGCTTAGCTGCTCCATCAAAATGAAAGGGAAAATAAAGTATTATTCTCCTGATCATGATTCGGGTTTATCATTGGTCAGGCTTTTCCACACCTTTACAAACATTTTTTTTACAGATATTAACTTTTTAAGCCAACTTGGTTTTGGTGAACTACCAGCATCCCAAGAATAGTTCAGTTGTTGGTTACAATGGACTGTTTATGCCAACAACTGAAGGGCCACAGCTATCCCACCCACATAAATTGTTTTAATTGTAAATGAGATACTATAATCAAAATTAAAAGATTGTTTGCCATTTTGTGCATGTGTGATTGTTGAAAACAGTATTATAGATATTTTCCCAAATGTGCCTGTGCCAAATGTGCAGCTTTCTTCCAGTTGTTTGATTAGCTCATTCTCACCCTAAAGATTCAGAGAACTGAAATAACTGGCCAATGCAATGGTTTTTTGGAGTTATTCAGTTGTCTCCAGTTGAGGTTCAAAATTGGACCACTGCCCCCATTACATTAAGTTTTTCCATAATTCTATAAATATACAAGACAATGTGAGCTCTCCCAAAATCTCGAGGTTCAAATTAGAATAAGAATTCTAACCAAATACATCCCTAAGTGGTCTACAGGCTGGGCCACCGTAGGAGAGCCTGTAACACAGTTTGGGAAGCACAAAAAACTGTAGCAACAACACGTCACTTCCCATTAATTTAGTTATTTTGATTTAGGGCCTGAAAAGACCAATAATTTTGTGCCAGTACCCACCTGAACCTGCTGTGCAAGACTGCTATTATACACGCAGTTAATTGCTGTGGGGACAATATGCTTGGAATCACTCAGTGTGCAACTGCCATGGAGTCTTTTTTACACAATCATACCACATTTAACACTTTCTTATATAGCCTTCTGTTATTTATGCTAAAATAAACCACCGAAAATTCAACAGAAAAAATTCTAAATGCATTTTATTTACCAACATTGAAAGACAACCATTGCATGAAGCTCTTACAATGACAGAGTTCAATGCAACCGTTAGAATGCGGCTTTCTGTCCGATGCTTTTTTCCTAAATAGATAGCCAACAGGGGCCAACAGAGCATTATATTCCTGGTCCCCCTTCAGCGAGAGGGGTTAATAACACAGAACTGTGTATGTCACCCCAGGCAGCAAGCAGATGGGAACATTAAGGCAATACAAAGTCTCATTTCATTACATTTACTCCGTTTGTTTGTTAATCGATTTTAATTTGACCGCCGGGATCGTTTAAAAAACAAAAACGAGAGGAGTCTACTTCCCAAGCTGTTGCTTTCTCTTTCCACGGACGCAACACAGCCACAGCCTGGGGGCAAATACAATTTCATCTAACAAATTGAATTTGCTTGGCGATAATAGTGCTCTGGCTGTGATGGGAAGTTATGGCTGTAAGCCCTGCATGGGGGGGAGGGATAAAGTCACGTGAAGGGACACCAAGCAGGTCGGACGCTTGAATAAGGCAGTCTCTCACAGGGAGAAAAATCCCTCTAAGCTATCTTGTAGCTGGGCAAGATTTTCTATATAGCAAATAAATGAAGGTTCTGGTGATACTGTATAATAATTTGCACAAAGGAGGTTGTGAGGCCATAGCATGATCACAGGAGTCATTTTGCAGGAGGAGACCCACTTTTGACCCAAGAAACGGTTTAGTAACACTGTTACTTTTGGATCTTTCTGAAGACAGACAGACAGACAGATTTCCTGCCACTGGAAAGCAATATGTCACTGAAGACTAATGATAAGAGCTACAGTAACTGGCAAATACCTAGTGCCATTATCCAAGATCAAGCTATTACAGGTATGGGACCTGTTATCCAGAATGCTTGGGACCTGGGGTTTTCCAGATAATGGATCTTTCTGTAATTTGGATCTTCTACCTTCAGTCTACTAGAAAATCATGTAATCATTAAATAAACCCAAAAGGCTGGTTTTGCTTCCAATAAGGATTGATTATATCTTAGTTTGGATCCAGTACAAGCTACTGTTTTACTAATAATAAGAAAAATGAAATGTTTCAAAATTTGGATTATTTAATTATAATGGAATCTATGGGAGATGGCCAATACGTAATTTGGATCTTTCTGGATAACGGATCCCATACCTGTACAAGCTCAATGCCCTGTTAATCCACCTACTTTGCATTTTTGTCAGTGTAATAAACCCTCAACATGCAGGTTGTCATGATTGTCTTCTTGATCAGATCTAACATGTGCTTGTGGCTAAAGTGCATCAGTTTTCCTAATGTTAAAAAAATAGTCTTCATTAAAAGTTTCCTTTGCGAAGATACTGTATATAATCATATATGTTTTTAAAGCTTTATGTGTTTTTCTTGTTGCAAAAAAAAACTCCCTTGTGCTGTGAGTCAGATCAATTTGCTAATAGATGAATCCTAGCATCAGTTTTTTTGTAACAGGAAAAGAGAGTTAGATGAAAAGCATGCACTGATAAATCATTGATATCTTAAAATCTATAAGGAAAACCAAACCAATTTGCATCTGCAAGCTGTTTAAGGGCTAGAGCAGACGGGGAGACTCGCGAGTCAATTTGGAGTGATTCCACAAATCGCGCCGCTGCGTGTGAATAGGCGCAGGCGTTTTCAAGTAACGCCGGTGCGCCTAAGGACCTGTCTATTCGGGGAGGTTCGGGGGCTACAAGTCGCGGCTACAAGTCGCCAGGCGACAAAATGCCCCCGAATCTCCCCGTCTGCTCTAGCCCTTAGTCAAGGGTCCAAGCTGTTTCTTATTGCATTTGCTATATTTGATCCACAGGAATTCTCTTTAGCTCCAAAAGCCGTCCCAGTGTTTCCTATAGTGATTTGCCTTCTTGATCTGGCTCAAGGAAACTACGAGGAAAGTGAAATATGAAAATAAGGGCCAATAACAGGTATCCATCTGAATGCAGTTTCAGTGTAAATAATAGGTTTTTTTACTGATTGGCTGTCACTTTCAGTCTTTTGTTTAGTAAGCCAGTTCATAGTAAGAATAAAGATGGGGTGGATATTTGCCCTTGAAATAGAACCTTTGGCCATACTAATTCGCAACAATCCCGATATTGAGGGGCTTAAACTCCAAAGACTAAAGGAAAAAGTTTCCTTATATGCGGATGATATGTTAGTGTACCTGGCCAACTCTAGAGACTCCCTAGTGGAACTCCTGAGAGAGGTAACAGGGTTCGGGCCTACGGGTCAACTGGGCGAAATTGGTACTGTTTCTGATAGACGATAGTAGAGATCTGCCACAGGGAGCGCCATTAAAATGTGTATCCTCCTTTACATAATTGTAATTCACAAAGACCCACAGAAATAACTAGACAAACATATCCCCGATTGTGGGAGCCTTAAAGCAAAATTGGGCGAATATCCCTCCCCGGCCGTATAAACTTAATAAAAATGATCTTCCTACCAAAATTCCTTTATGCATTTCATAATGCGCCCATCACGCCCAGGAATGTGGTGTGGGCTGGGGAAAAACCCCGCATTTCATTGCAGATGCTGCAAGCCCGGTGGCCAAGGGAGGTTTAGCGCTTCCCAACTTTCAGATATATTTTAATGCAAACCAGTTGGTCTATGCCTGGTGGTGGCTGAACCCCGACCCTAACAACCAGGCTACAGTGCTTGATGCAGCAGTGATCTCCTCTTTTGAAGCTCTGGCAAATCAACTTCATAGAGGTCTTCCATCTGTATACCCCTTAACCCCCAACATGAAAACAGTGATTCAAGTGTTCTCCAAGACAGTAACTGCAGAATACCGTAAGGGCGGCAAGTGGTCAAAATGGACCCCTCTGTGGGGTAATAGGAATCTCATGCATTTTAGGGCCATACCCAATGTAAGTCAATGGGCCAATGCAGGGATTAAATATCTCAAGGACATAGCAACCTCAGAGAGCATTAAACAGTTTGCCCAATTAAAACAAGAACATGACCTACAGAACAGCATGTTGTTTAGGTACTTGCAGCTCAGACACGCGTATGCGGTCCAATTTGCCACTGAACCTTTGAGCATGACAGAAACCACAATTCAGTACTACTTGCGCAGGTCTGAGCTCTCTAAGTCAGTTGGTTCTATACAATCCTCCAGCAGAAAGATTTCAATCCAATAGGGCATATTGGGAGTAAATGGGCACAGGACATACCTGGTTTAGATGAGGGATTCTGGAAAGAAACACTTGAGCAGATTCCCGAAACAAACATTTCTCTAAAAGATAGGTATATACACACAAAATTTCTGAATAGAGTATATTACACACAGCACAGGCTGTCACAAATCTGTCAAGGTTATCCAGATTTATGTGTTAAATGTAATGTTGAACAAGGCAATTATTTGCATGTATTCTGGGAGTGCCCAAAGATACAATGTTTCTGGAATTCAATACTCACTTTTATGGACACCTCCCTGGACCTACCTAACATCCGGACTCCAGAATTTTGCCTACTGGGACACGTTGGAGACTTGAGTCTCACGGCGGGAGACAGACTATGTCTCCACCAGCTACTCCACTATGCCAGGAAGGCAATTCTATTGACATGGAAAGCGATAGAACCACCTACCCTGAGGTTCTGGATCAAGCTAATAGACGACATGCTCCCTAAACAGAAGCTGGTATACTTAGCCTGGGGCTGCCCCGAAAAATTTGGGAAAATATGGGACCGCTGGCTGGACAACGCACTAACAGGCCCGGGCAATAGTGACTAAGGGTATTGTTGGACTGTCAAGTTACAATCCAAAGAGACTATGAAACCCATCTACCGTCTTCTCTCTAACCTCTTTCTTCCTTCTTTCTCACTATCGCTAATCTATAAAAATGGAAAAGTTAATAAAGAAAATCTTTAAAAAAAAAAAAAAAAAATATGGGGTGGATCAAGCAGCAGCTAAGAACATTGTTTTGCAATCAAACCTAATTTTTACATGGTTATGACAATTTTTGGCATTATTGTGTGCGTCAGACAGCTTCTATTGTAGGGAAGATGATTATATTTGTTGTATCTGACAATGGGGACCATGAACAATTTTAGTTTTATAATTTTCCTAACAAACAGAGGTTTGGGGGTACGGTACAGCTTGTCTATGAATACTGTGCTTACCAGTGGCGAGGGGAGTCAAGAATTTCTGTCTGAGCATTTTATATATGCTGAAGTCTCCATCCATGGGCAGAACATGACAAGCAATTATTTAGAATGAGACACATTGTGTGACACCTTCTCTGGTTTCAACAACACGCACACAAAAAAAAAAAAAACTCATACTTTATCCTTATAGCCATAATATGCATTTTAAATGAGCATGGACCACTCCAAATTTGAGTGTGTGAATGTTTTAAAACATAGTGGCAACGCATGACTGTACTTCTATACATACCACTACATGCTAATTTTCTTTTGGTGACCAACTGCTTGCTTAGAAGTTCCAAAACTAGCCCTTGTGAGATGAAATACAAGTATCCATGGGCTTATGGAGTGACAAGGAATAAGAGATATCCTCCACACTTGTCAGAAATACAGACGAGGAGAAGCAAGGATCACTGAACCGTGATGTTTTAGTTTATTGCTGTAACAGTCTCTGCAGTCTGCCTGAGTGCCGCAGAATGAATCCCCTTTCCCCAAACGGAAATTTCAAATGTGGAGTTTTGAGACTTCATTATGGAAGGTCTGTGGGCCACAAAAATGACAAAGAAACAAATACAGCTGCCTAGTTCTTCATGCAAATGTGCTGTTGAAGAATAGGTTTGCCAAGCACAAAACAGACTACGGCGGCTCACTGATCGTATAAGAAAAGAGACAACTAAATATATGATGCAGGAATAGGTGAGAAACTGGCAGGACGAAGAGAAAATGCAATGAGGCAACAGGTAGAGCAAGGAGAAAAGAAATAGGGTGGAATGGTTTGCTTTTCTTGACACCATCAGTCTTCATTTTAACGCTCATCAAATCCGGGCATTGGAAAAGCACGGGCAAACTGCTCTACTTGCTTACGCAGGTCCCCTATCCGTTTAACCGTTTCCTGGTCCTCAAGAAGAAAATTCTTGAACTCTTGAAGTTTATCTGAAAAGACAAAAAGTTTTATTAGCGGTTCAAAGCAATACTGTAGATTATGGTCTCCTCTGGTCTGGAACAGCTCCTAGCTTTTTTACTAGGAAACTGAGTGCAATTTGCAACATTTTTTATTATTTGTGATTTTTGAGCAGCTCTCCAGGTTGCAATTTCATCTGGTTGCTAAGGTGCAAATTATCCTTGCAACAATGCATTGATTTAAATAGGAGACTGGAATTTGAATAGGAGACGGCCTAAATAGAAAGATGAGTAATAAAAAGAAACAATAAATATGTAGACCTACAGAGCATTTGTTTTTTTTTAGATGGGGTCAGTGACCCCCATTTGAAATCTGGAAAGAGTAAAAAATAAAGGACATTAAATTAAAAAAAATTTTTTTTTATAACATACTAAAAGTTAACTTAATGGTGAACCACCCCTTTAAGGGCTCAAGCTTTGATATGGTCCTTATATTATACTATATAGGGTACAATTAATCACTGTATACATTTGTATACAGACTACTATGCAGCAGTATTTGGGGTATGCCATTACAGTTATTCAGAAGTGTTGTAGTTGAACTTGTGTTTTGTTTTGTACCTAGTCAGAATTTTTAAATGCTACTATTATTAAACGCTAAGTTTTAATTACTGATACTGATCTGAACTGGCTGGCTGGGAGAACACTGGTGTTGCATGCTTTACTCACTTGTTTTGCGCTTAACATCCAGCCCGATGCAGATACCTTCATCAATGAAATCAACCACTTTTTCAAAGTCAGCTTCTTTGAAATTCCGAGATGTCAGCGCAGGGGCACCTGTGAGAAGCAAACCAGTTAGCAACAACAGCATCACAACTCACCAGGATCTCTAAAAGGTGATGGCACCTACATACCCAGATGCAAGCGTTTTTAGATTCAGTGGGAAGCAATAACAGTCAGAGAGAGAGAGAGGTCACAGCTTCTAACGCCTTTGCCCCTTGAGTCTTGTAGACAGACATAATCTAAACAACTCATCTATTCCAGTTACTTGCCCATCAACCTCTCTATATACCTACTAAGAAATGTTTATACACAGACCAAAAAGTGTCCTGTGAGAACAGGATTTTCATTCTTGGTTTTATAGGCTTATTTCAAACACAAAGTCTGCTCCGACGCATAATTTATTCCATTTAAACCTCTGTTGGGTGGCATGGGCCAGTAACCAACTGGGTAAAATGCCAAACTAGAGAGCTTTTGGTAATAAAAAAAAAAAAAGTAAAAGTAAAACTTCCAACAACTACTGTGAAATGTAAACCAATTTTTAATTATGATTATATATTTTCTATTAACATGGTATACACGAAACAAGATTTTCAGTTTAAAGAACAAGTAAACCTTTTTTTTTCTATCTGTAAATTTGCTCTAAACAGCCCCCCAGATTAATGTACCTTAGTCCCTGCTGCAAGTCTGCTCTGGTTTCTGTGTTATCAGCAGCTTGTTTCCCCTTCTTCCTGGTGCAGAGTGAAGCCCCGCCCCATAGCTTACTGAGCTGACCTTATCTCTGTGACTAGTCCTGGAGATCATTTGCATACTATGACATAGCAGAGACCAGTGTGTGCAGCAGCTTTTGCTTGGGGAAACTAGCTTACTAATGCACACACTGGCTCCCTCTTCCTCTCTATTGTGGAACAGCAGCAAATGGACTGCTCAGTAAACTAAGGGGCTGGGCTTCACTCTGCACCAGGAAGAAGGGGAAACAAGCTGCTGATAACACAGAAACCAGAGCAGACTTGCAGCAGGGACTAAGGTACATTAATCTGGGGGGCTGTTTAGAGCAAATTTACAGAAAGAAAAACATTTACTTTTCCTTTAAGTAGCATTTCCTCTTTAAATTGTATCAGAACAACGAGGTGATAAAATTAGATGCAGGTATGGGATCCATTATCCAGAAAGCTCCAAATTATAGAAAGGCCATCTCTAAAACTCCATTTTATCCATATAATTCAAATGTTTAAAGGGAAACTGTCATGGGAAAACATGTTTTTTTTTAATGCATCAGTTAATAGTGCTGCTCCAATAGACTTCTGCACTGAAATCCATTTCTCAAAAGAGCAAACAGATTTTTTTTTATTCAGTTTTGAAATCTGACATGGGGCTAACCATTTTGTCAATTTCCCAGCTGCCCCAGTCATGTGAAAGGTCTATATAAATACACCAGTAATCCCTCAAAGTAATGCTGTTCTGAGTCCTGTCAAAAGAAACACAGCATTTCTTTCCTTCTATTGTGTATACACAGGCTCCTTTATCAGGCTTTCTGTTTTCAGCTAAAACATCCAGCGCTAGGGCTTGAGCATGCTCGGTTTGCTCCTTTGCCTCCTCCCCTCCCTGCAGTAATCAAAGGCCAGAGCTAAAAAGTGAGCAGGGGGAGACTCAGGCAGGAAGTGAAGTCACATAAAAATAATATAATAGCACTTGATGAAGGGATTGGACCCCGAAACATTTGCTGAGATCTCACCATGAATAAATAAGAACATTTTTTAACACTTTGCAGAAGCCTTTGAAGTGAGTGTGCCTTTGTTATTATTTTTTGTAAAAATAATATGGCAACTGCTATCAAAAACAGAGACAGTGTCTAGAGCTGTTTACGAAGGCATGGAAAAGCATTCTAAAGAATAAGAATGGTGTTCTAGCTTGCACTGTTGTGGCCGATCTATTGTCAAATTGCCTTGGTAGCTTTCCTTCCCCTTTAAATTCTTTTTAGCAGACTTAAGATATGAAGATCCACATTATGGAAAGATTCATTATCCAGAAAACCCCAGGTCCTGAGTATTTTGAATAACAGATCTTATACCTGTACTAGTTCAATTAGTATAAGCCTGTAATGAAAAATGTTCCCCATAACGGTCATGCAGTATATGCCACATAGGTCACAAACAAAATAATGAGCAAATATTTAGTAGGATAAGACAACATTCAGTTTGATGGAGTCCAATGATAGCAAATAGTCACTGTTCATACCTAGTCGCAACCCTCCTGGAGTAAGTGCACTCTTGTCCCCTGGACACGTGTTCTTATTCGCTGTTATTGACACAAGCTCCAGCACCCTCTCTGCTCTTGCACCATCAATACCCTTGGGTCTCAGGTCTACTAGAACCAGATGATTATCTGTGCCTCCTGGAGAAAGAAAGTAACTTACTGCTACTGATAATTGCTGTTTGTAACATTAAACTTCAACAGATTAGTTATAGTGACAAACATCTAAGAAACGAGCAGACAGGTGTAGGAAGCGACTATATGTACCCGCCAGGACTGAAATATAACAGGGTTAATAATGCAGTATTCAATACACAGCTGAAAACTCTAATAAGAGAACACATCACTGCATTATAAACCCTTAGGGTGTAATTCTCTTTCATAATTAAGGCAGTTAGTGTTGTTAGGGTGTAATTCTCTACCAATAATTAAGGCAGTTAGTGTTGTTCTCTATCAGCGCCCAGTCTGATATGGCACATAACTGCGTTGTGAATGGTTATAATCCCAGCATAATATAATGGTGTAATGTCTCTTCCCACTGCAGTCAAAGACAAGAGATGAAAAAATGTGGCATTAAAGTGCTGTGATACCATCATGGATAAATACATGGGGGTACATGCATGGCTTGTGCAATGGTGAGATTTGCTCCAGCAGAATTCTGCATTGAAATCTATTTATCAAATGAGCAAACGGATTGTTTTAGATTTATTTTTGAAAGTGACATGGGGTTAGACATATTGTCAGTTTCCCAGCTGTCTCCAGTCATGTGACTTAAGCTCTGATAAACTTCAGTCACTCTACCGCAAGTTGGAGTGATATA
>CM044433.1:143861737-143877725 GCA_024363595.1 Xenopus borealis | reverse complement strand
CTTTGTCCCTGCTGAGCAGAATCTCTGGGTTTCATTACAGATAGCTGTTCGAATTGGCACAACAGTTGCTAATACTCCAAAGATCTGCTGTAAAATGTATCAACAAAACGTTGCAAACATTTTAGAGTCTGCGCTTGAAACACTGAGCTGCTAGATAAAAACCAGTGACACGAACATTCAACTTTAAACTTCGATTTTGGAAAAACAGTAAAAATTACAGAATGGAAAGTAATTGAAATATAGTCTATTTCTCGGGAACAATTTGAAAACAACTGAAAAAATGTTTAGAAGGTGAACAACTCCTTTAATAATAACAGTAACAAGATCATTCTTATGGGTTTATATCAACCACTCATTTACTTGCCAATATAGAACAATTCCCAGCAACGTTTTGGCACTGGGCTTCTGCTGTCAAAGTGTCCATTGTATGATGTTAATCCATCATTCATGATATGCCAGAAGAATATCATTATTAGACTGCCATTACGTTTGTAAGCACTTTGTTTTTCATTTAGTACAGATTACAAAGTGAGTTTAAACACAGTGTTTTTTCTGGTCATGGGGCCAATGAAACAAACAATAGTTGGTCAGTTTAAAAAAAAAAAAAAAAATAGAAACAAAAAGAGAATAAAGTGGAAGAAAGAATACCATATGTATAATCTTTATAAATGATTATTCAGAAAAGACCATCCATTTATTCAGAATGGTTGGACATACATTTAAAGTACTGAGTTACTGTGCCAGTCGAGAGCCAGTTACCAAACGCCAAATGAGACAGAACCCTCTAAACAGCTTTGCTTATCTTCTGGGTTTCAGAAGTGTGGGGCTACCTCTCCAGGGTTGCGGGCTTTAGTTCTCCTTTAATGCACTTTTTATGTTTAGGATAAGCAACGTGTTTGAATGAAAACATATCAGAAATATACGCTTCAGAAAATATACTCCACTGCAAAACTAGGCAAAGAGCTTTCTCCAGCGCAAACAAATGATTATGAATTGTAAATGTACAGTGTTTGCCAGAGAGTCTGGACTGTAATAAAGCAAACTGAAGCCAAGCCAAGAATGTAACCAGTGAAAAATGCATGAACAGATCATTCCTATTCAATGCATGTAAAGGCAAAATACTATTGTGCAAGCTTCCTAATGCCACATCCTATACAAACTTGTATTGCTGTATTCTCATAACATAATTCTCATAACATAATTTGGTTTCCCAAATAAGGCCCTGCATGGTTCACTATATAATAAAACAATAGAGGTTTTATAAGACTGCGCTCTGCCAATTGTATCATTCAAAGAGTGCGTCAATCCTTTTGTCACAGATGCACCGAACATCCAATATTAGAAGTTTTCTTTAGGATAAAGGAGAGCACTTCAACTGCAGATTAACTGCAGTTGAATTGATCTCCTTTATTCTAAAGAAAACATATAATAAAACTAGGGATGCTACTATTTTGGATTCGGCCGAACCCCTGAATCCTTCCCAAAAGATTTGTCCGAATACCGAACCAAATCCTAATTTGCATATGCAAATTAGGGGTGGGAAGGGGAAACATTTTTTACTTCCTTGTTTTGTGCCAAAAAGTCACGTGATTGCCCTCCCTGACCCTAATTTGCATATGCAAATTAGGAACCGGATTCGGTTCCGCCAAATCCTGCTGAAAAAGACCGAATCCCGAATCCTGCATTAGGTGCATCCCTAAATAAAACAAAACAGCTTTTAAAACTATGCTTTGAATCTGGATCTCTCAAAAATAAAAAAGGCATTTAGCATCAGAATAATTCATCATGCGCAATATATCAGATGCAAAAAGTCTTACTGATCAGAAATGTTTTCACCACACAACTCCAGCAATAAACGTCCCCTCTGAAAAGCTCCAGTTATGGCTCACAACAGCTTTGCATTAACTCTGATATAGATGAAGCAAACTTTGTACACACAACCCTACAAATGCCTCAGCATTCAACAACAACAGTTCTTGAGATTTAGATAACCCCCCGAAAATAAAACAAATGTGACAATTATTTTATACTTATACTTACATTTAACTTATAAGGCATGGATTCAAAGTATATGGATGTAGCAGAAATACGTTTCACATCAGACATGTAACCATGAGTCAGACTGGGGAGAGCAAGAAAGAAAATAGAAATTGTGGATCGTAAATCACAACTTACAGTAGGAAATTAGCCCATAAGGGAGTCTACTATATAACTAGAAACATCTCCAAAGGTTTTGCTTTATGGGGCCTTACAAGGTGAAATATTTTGTAATTTTTATATGTGTTGGGGAAGGAGCAACAGACATAAGGGACACATGGTACCCCCTTGGGCCTAACCACAAAAGTGAGTCCCAGAGCTTAACAAATATTGATTAGGCTTGTAGCAGATAATGAATACACACAAAAAACACTGCTGACTGACATCTGAGAAAAAATATGCTGAAATATTCTGTAATCTACATTGCAAGCTCTCTGAGCAAAGGGTATTTTAGTTTTCAGAAGTTTGTGCACCTCTGTATTAATAATACCAGCAGACACAAATGACAAACAACAAGTAGTTTCCATTAAGTAGGTACTTACTGTCCCCCATCAGGAAGGTCTAGGCCCATGATGCGATCGTGTGGCTGTAAGACAGCGGTGTATGCAGCAAAGTTGGCTGGAGAGCCTGAATATGGTTGTACATTAACTCCCCATTTTTCTGGGTCCAAGTCAAAGGCATCCAAAGCTCGCTGTTGGCACAGTAACTCAATTTGATCCACAACCTCTGCACCTCCATAGTACCTAAAATAAAAAACGATAGTGATTGCACTGCAGTTTTACAACATACAACACTATGTTGTTTTTGTTAAGATGCATAGCACTTCATGTTTCAGACCTCACGGGTGCTTCTCTGGTGCAGTTAAAGAACACCAATTTCAGGTCAGCCTATTTCAGGACACTTACCCACAAACCAGTTTAATTTGTGCCCACACCATTCTAAATTAACGGTGTTATCCTGTCCATAGAGACCACAGCTAAACATACTGTAGTCAGTTTATCAGTTATGTAACCATTTTGTTTGTACACAACTGCCAACATATGACATCGGCCTTGCCTAGTATCTTACCTCTTCCCTGGGTAGCCCTCAGAATACTTGTTGTTGAGGCAGGAACCAAGGGCTTCCAAAGCTGCCCGGCTACAGAAATTCTACCAGAAACAAAATACAGCTGCATCAATATATGAAGGAAGACACCATGTTCTATAGACAGAACAGATTTAATGTGAAGAGGGAACTACGATAGTTAGAGACTCTCCATCCTCAATTGAATTGCAGATGGCTACAACTTTCTGATTTGCCAAGTAGCAGCCATTGATCACTTTCACAAACAAGTTTAGGATAGCCTAGATTGACTTGCTACCTATTTTATGATGATGTTGCAACTAAACTATAGGTATAAACCTGCCATGGAGGATAACATCAAAATTTTACAACAAGCAACACCAAAGAAATGTTTTGTACGTGAAAAGAAAAACAATAAACCACAAGTTTATTTTATCATGAAATACATTGTTGGTGATTTATAGCTACATACATATGTCTGTTTTGTTTGATGGATTTTTTTATTTTGCCATAGTATATGTGAATGGATTGTCCTGTTCTACTCATGCCAATTCAAAGGTGTGGCACTTCAATACCACCCATGATATATTTGAGTTTTGGGACCAACAGTTATTCTTGTTGGTGGAAGCACACATACCTCCGAGGCAATCATCTCCAGCCCTCTGCACTGTCTGTCCTTCTCCTTTTGTACAAGGTCCCACATCTCAGGATCACCCTCTGCCAGACTTTCCTGCCCAGTCCAGACTTCGTTCCCAGCCTGTGTCCAAGCTGGACTGTGTTGACTTCGAACATGGCAACATCTCCTCAGGGGCTGATAAAGAACAGATTGCACAAGTCAGAGAGTGGGGCAATAATCAGCCAATAGGATCAAGACCAACCCAACTGCAAATCAGTCTGCAGGATCTTATTACAGGACTAATATAAGATTTCTGCACAATAAACAACTATTAAGAAAATATGTTAATTCTGATATTTAACTAACAGATTTGTACCTTTTTCCCTTTCTATTATTTAATCATGCATGCCATTATGTAATAGAATTCCTGTGCCAAACACATCTCAGTTGGCACCTCTTTTTAGTCATTATAAGTACTTTTAAAAGTAATACACCTTTAAAACAACTTAGTAAGTTATTAAATGTCCTGTACATATAAACTTTTCAATTGGACACCATAATTAATTTATGTTTTTAATACAGTTCTTTACTGCTTTCCTCTCATTGCAACTTTATATTTAAAGGGGCATTTCACATTTAAATGAAACAATAAGCAGAAGAAACCCAGAGGGGCGTGGGAGTACAGGCTCCACCCTCTCCTTGTGACATCACAGGGGTGGTATACAATAACAAGTGTTACAACAATATCCTGTGATAAAAATCCAAATCTAGTCCATCACAATGTCCATGAAAAAACATCCTATTACATATGCAATAGAAATTGAAATTGTGAAAAATAAATTCCTCCAAGGATTTTTGTTTTGGGCCTGTACTTCCACGCCCCTTCTCCTCCATTTTAAAAAGGTGGAAGATGGTGTAAAACATGGCTTGATAAAGGGACGTTTGGCCCGAAACGTTGTCACTTTGTATGATGTGGGCAGAATAAATCCTTTTTATGCACTTTTGCAACTGAATACAGTGTGCTGCTGGTTTTCTTCTGCATATTGTAACGACCCGGTGACAGGAGTGGGTCTTCCAGTTCAGCACCTGACACTACAACAGTGTGTATCTATGGAGGTGAGCGCTCCTTAATAGTCTTTAAATGAAACAAGTCTGACATTCTGAGATAATTCATTTTTTTATGGTTTGTGAATTATTATATATTTTTGTTTTGCATCTTTTCTATTTAGAAAGTCAGCAGTTCTCTGGTTGATAGGGTTGAGTTTTCCTTAGCAATGAAGCAATGGTTTGAGTAAGAGAGGAGAGGCCTGAACAGAAAGGTAAGCAATAAAAGTACCAATAACAATTGCAGCCTCAACAGTTGTACAATTTTTGTTTAACTTCCAGGGTCAGTGACCCCAATTTGGATAGACACAGAAGAAGGAAATAATTAAAAATCTATAAGTCATACAAAATGATTAGCAATTAAATTTGTTGATAACAGGACATATAATATAGTAAATTTAACGCAAGGGTTAGTACCATAACTGACTAGTAAGTTAAATTATCAAATACATTTACAGAAAGTCCCCTTTAAATGGGTTTCTACATTCCTAATGTTCTGCATATTGTAAGTTTTGCTGCTATTCAATTAGTATTTTTAATTTGTACCAACATGCCTTAGGTTTGTAAAAAGTACCTGGGAAATACATCATCCTCCACATGCTCCAATGTTACAGTAGGGCTTTTAGTACATGCATGCAAATATAAAGTTAATTTATTGTAAAAAATGTGTAATGCCACTGTATTATGCTTCCTAGTTCCTACAGCAGTTGAATTCTGAAATCTCACAGATGCACCGTATAAATATTAACCACCTCTTTTAACCATCTCTCTGAAACATGGAATCAAAGTTCACTAACCTTAGTGACTTTATCTTCATCAGCTCAAATAAGAAATAACTGTACAGTGAATTTTAGCCTTTGTTTATTTGTACTTTTCTAGCTTAAAGGAGAACTAAAGCCTAACAATTAATATGGTTAAAAACTCCATTTTATATACAGTACTGAACTTATTGCACCAGATTGAAGTTTCAGTTTCACAGGGGGGGGCAGCATCTTGGGAAGTGTGCAACACTCCGTGGGCTCTGTGCAACTTTTGAGAAATTAAAGGAGAACCAAACCCCCAAACTAATTAAAAAAAACCTATTTGCTACCCTCCATAGTCCCCCCTCCCTGCCCCCCCCGCACAGGTGAGTCAGGGAAGCAGAGTATAAAGGTGCCATCTTAAACAATTCGGGAGTCTTCATGTCCCTCATGCAATTTTCATGGCTTTCAGAGCATGAGCAGTTGTTTGGGACCGGGTTATTGCTGCAACAGATACGTAGCTTACTTACTGAAAAATCCCAAAGAGGTGAAGATGGCACCCTGTGAGCTCCCTTGCACTGACTCTGCATCGAGGGGTAATTAAAGACTTAGATGCATTTAAAGGTATTAACACTTTTCGGGGGGAACAGGGAGGGGAACCATGGAGAGTAGGGGTTTTCATTAGTTTGGGTTAGAGTACAGGGCAGGTCAATTTTTTGGAACGCGTATCCAACCTGTACTCGCAACCAGCATTCTTACCCGCTACCCAACCCGACCTGCAAGTACCTTTTCCGCAACCCAATCCACGACCCGTTGACCATCAAGAATAAGGAAGAGCAGTCATTGTAAACCTGGAAGAGTGGTCATTGTAAACTGGAAGCGACATCATCAGAAGTAGGTGTGATCAGAAAAAAGGAGTAAAAAAAACTATTGAGAAGACCCATGCCCCAACCTGCATCTATGCCCGCACCCAGAACTTCTGGCAGCAACCCACAGGGTATTGCAGGTTTTTGTGGGTAACCCACGGGCACCCGACCCGCTGCAGGACTCTAGTTTGGGGGTTTGGTTCTCATGTAAGCTTAGGGGTCGTCACAAATGATCAAGCAGAAAATGAGGTTGGCCTGTAGTATAAGCCAGTGCTACAAGGCTGATTATTACATTCTCATTCTAGTTGCACTGGTTTCTGTGCTGTATTAATAACTAATCAGCATTATATTGTGACATTTCTATTCTATGTGTACTGTATATTGTGAGTGGGTCCCTAAGCTCAGTAATTGACAGCAGCACAGAGCATGTGAATCAGTGAATCAGCAGAAAAGAAGATGGGGAGCTACTGGACATAGTGCACAACATTTCCAGCTACTTCTTTATTTAAGCTTTAGATCTCCTTTGCAAACCCAATGATTAAAATTACTTCTGCTAGTTTAAAACTGCACAGGGCTGTGGTCTTACTGCAGGAGTGCCATGTCCCCATCTTCTTTCAAAATCTTCTCTCTGTTCCAAAACATGCAGTAGAATGAAATAGCAAATTTTGAAGAAAGAGGGAGAAAATGGTGATGTGGTACACCTGCAGTAGAATTCCAGGCTAGGGCAAATTTCAGTAAACAGGGGCACCGGCTAGGGGTATCAGGTAAGTAGTTACTGTACATTCATTGGGGGTTGCCAAACATTTCACACCCCCAGTGATATAGGTTTGCAGCATAGATCATGCTTGTGAGCTATACTCAGGTACAAAGATTCTTAGGATCATGAATAAAGGCAAAATTAAACAAACATATGCTAGTTTTGTTTTTATGAGTTTATAACTGTTTTCAGGTTTTGACTTTTTGGTTGCTGTTTCAATTACAGGTTTGGGATCTTATCTGGAAACCCATTATCCAGAAGGAGCTGAACTACAAGGATGTCACTGCCCATAGAATCCATTTGTTAAGCAAATAATACTTGCTTGCACAACCATCAGGAATAATACTGTTATACGTGGATAAATAGGGGCAGGTATCACAAGGCAAATTTCTGCTCAGTGCACGCTAGTAAACGTATGTGTACAAAAAGGTTTGCAGCTTTAATCTAATGGATCAGGAGTTATAGACCATTTTAGCAACCTTTAGTAAAAGGATGCCAAAGTTTACTGAGGCGCTTTAAGTTAGGATGCACCTAAAAGCTGATGGAACATTAACAAATAGGCAAAAGAACTGCTATTACAGTCTAGATTCACCCCTCTAGTTCTGCAAACCCAGAAGGTTCTATTGGTCTGGAAACCCAGATGGATTCATATTGCTAGTGTTGCAGCTGGAGGAGCTAATGACATTCTGAAACTTCATCACATCACACGTTTTCCCCACATATCTTGTGTCCGTGAAAACAAGTGTGATGTGATCAAGATGCTACAGATGTTACATTACATAGTATGTGAAGTCTACTTGAATGACATTATGACCTACAAATCCCATCAGTCACATTAAGATGTCTAAATTATATCTTCCATATTAGTTGTTTCCTCCTCACCTGCACACATCACTAATTACCAACAATCTCCCACTACAGACAGATTAAGTGAGAATTTGAATGAAAAGTAAGGGCCTTGTGTGTAGGGAACACCCTGATATTCCTTGCAAGCTACTGCTGGTAGATGAAGCAAAGGATGAATAGCCAGGAACTGGAAGGACAAGTGGGACTAGAAAAAGACACTGGCCAGGTATGCATTTTCCCAGCAAGATATCACTAGGGGTAGGGGTAGAACCTAAAAAATAATGCAGAATTTACAGTATATTCACAGAGGCCTGGTTGGGTCACCAATGGCCATGGGATGGATATTTATTCCTGAAGATTCCAACCACTAGGCAGAAGCCAAAGGGAAAAAAACAGGTGAATAACCATAAACAGCAAGGGAAGAAAAAGGCAGCCATATATATGAAATTAGGTGGGTGCGCAAACCAAGACTGAGGAGGTGAGAGAACATTGAAGAATACACAGAGAGAGAGGAGAAAGATTTCAAATGGGGAATTGTTTTTCCTGTCTGTGACCTCCAGATGTCCAAAATTTTGCAAAAGTTCCCAATAGCTCATAACTTTAAAGATATATTAAAAGCACAACCACAGTATCTGCCAACCAGTCACAGCTGAATTAATCTAAGCAAACAAATATACATATGCATGTTTTAACAGTCGACAGGGAAGGTTCAGGCCAGCCAATTGCCCCCCAAAGACAAGTCATGGTCCATATTTGCCTCCAGTCTAGTGGCTTCCCAATCTCTACAAACTACCCCAATCCAATAAGGTTGCCTGTTTACGTACTCGCCTTGGGCGATAAGTTGCCAGGCGACAGATCTCCCCCGAATCTCCCCGTCTGGCCTTGCCCTTATAAGATCAATTCAGGTACTTGTTTATAAATATGTTTTTATGTGCAATGTTTAACCACCTGATGCACTTTAACGATTACACGTTAGCCAATTAAAGGGATCCTGTCATGGGAAAAACATTTTTTTCAAAATGCATCAGTTAATAGTGCTGTTCCAGAAGAATTCTGCACGGAAATCCATTTCTCAAACAAGCAAACAGATTTTTTTATATTTAATTTTTAAATCTGACATGGGGCTAGTCATTTTGTCAATTTCCCAGCTGTCCCTGGTCATGTGACTTGTGCTTTGATAAACTTCAATCAGTCTTTACTGCTGTACTGCAAGTTGAAGTGATATCACCCCTCCCTTTCCCCCACCCAGCAGCCTAACAAAAGAACAATGAGAAGGTAACCAGATAACAGCTCCCTAACACAAGATAACAGCTGTCTGGTAGATCTAAGAACAGCACTCAATAGTAAAACCCATGTCCCACTGCGTACTATTCAGTTACATTGAGAAGGAAAAACAACAGCCTGCCAGAAAGCAGTTCTCTCCTAAAGTGCTGGCACAAGTCACATGACCAGCGGCAGCTGGGAAATTGACAAAATGGCTAGCCCCATGTCAGATTTCAAAACTGAATATAAAAAAATATCTTTGCTCTTTTGAGAAATGGATTTCAGTGCAGAAGTCTACTGGAGCAGCACTATTAACTGATGTGTTTTAAAAAACACATGTTTTCCCATGACAGTTTCCCTTTAACGTTACCCGCCAACAAGTGTATTTAATGACAACCTGTACTTCGGAGAGGCCGAAACGTTAAGTCTTAATACATACATACATATATATATGTACACATACATACAAGAAAGAGGTATTCTCCCTAAATGTGTTTAGGAAGGGCAACACCCATAACTTAGGAACTGTTGCTTTAATCGACTACAGAAAAAAAAAAGACCAATTTAATATTCATTTGCTTTATTTAATTAATGTTGAGTAACCTTATTGAGCCACATAGAGGGAATGTGATTAGTCACGTTTCAGTGTAGGCACAGCCCTGGGGGTTTCAAACGCAGCCCGCACGTATCCCCCATTGGGCAAGCACTGGCGGATTAATCAGTCCATCAGTCATTTTAACAGATGCACTGAAGCTCAAGCAGGGATATCAGTAGCGGTGGTGCTTAGGGCTTAAGATAAGGGAAATGCCCTATGGGACTTGCTACATCTACAACTGTATGTAATTGTGAGACACAACGAACACCCTCTCAGATTAATGTGAGTTATCAATTGTAACACGCTGCTGCCCTTCAGGGAGCAAAGCAATTTGTGCAAAGTTGGACTACTGTTCTGCATATTTATCTAGCCGCAAAGTTATTTTCATATCGGGAGTCTGAGTTTGGGCAAACTCCCAGCAACATGCTCTACGCTGATTACACGAATAGGTGGCACAGGCTAGAAAATGCCTATGGGAATAAGTCAAATGTAAAAGCAAATGTTTTCTGTTTGATTCCCCCAGCCCAGTGGTTATCTCTCTGTGTATCAGCAGCAGTAATATTTCTTCACCTTCTTTGATGGGTATTTATTGACAGCACTGTTCCATATAGAGAAAGAAAAAGAAAAGCAAAAGTTAACAGTCAACAAATCCTCTCACTTGATCCGTAACAGGGTTCAAGTCCAAAGAACAATAGCAAAGCTTCTCCGGTTATGGCTTCAGCTCAGCCATTGGTGCAAGATCTGCTTCTCTATACCCCCCTCCCTCCCAACGAGACACCGCAAACTTACAATCAAGGTCCAGTGCTTCAAGATAATAGGAAAAACACATGCAATCCAGTTACTCTGCGGCTATCCAGCTGTGGCTGCTGCAAAATGACATTTATGCAAGAGATGTGCAGACACATCCACAGCTGCAAGGTAGAAAGGCTACAAAATTGGGCTATAAAGCCAGCGGAGTGTGGCATGTCTCTGCAGAGATAATAATAGGCCTATTTCCAACTGCTTCCTTTCACACATAATGCTCCACTCAGTCAGGTGGGGATGCCAGTCATGATGATTATGAACGCTTATGCGCCAGCAGAGTCCTGTCGGATCTCAAACTTGCAGCCCTCCAGCAGTCTGTACATCACAAATCCCAGCATGCTCAGCGATGACTGTGTTACACAGCTGCACGTAAACTGAAGCCTAGCCTGACTACTCACATAATGATCTGGTTATGGTCAGCGTCACATTGAAGAGCACCTCTTAGGCAAAAAACAGGCAGGAATAAGGGAGGCAGACAAGACCCTGTTAACGTATCAATGTCAGAAATACAACACCACCGAGGACTGTGATCTATATTATTTCTTAACATTTTAATGGGTCATGTAACCCAAATTACATATTTTATATGTAGGTCAGGAAAAATATCAACCGCGTAACCTTAGCCGACAACCCAAATTTAACCAGAAAATGTTGCAATTGTAGGACCCACATCCACCCTGTACACATTTCATCATGCTCTGTATTCTACTTGTGTGTGTGGCTTTAAGGAGAGATAGTGTAAAAAATAAGAATGTACCAGTGTGTTATACTCATTTAGATATAGAAGAATTGTGCTTAAAAAAAGTAGTGTTTTAGGCTGATTAATTGAATATTTCTGAAAAAACCCTACTAATCCCTCCATTCTCTTCCACTTCCTGCTCCCTAAATTCCCAGGTTGTGCAGGGGGGCGAGTGGCTCTCAGCTCACTGCACTGTAGGACAGGAACCAATCAGAACCTAGCAGGACCTGATAGGGAACTGAAGCCCGCCTGTGCTTGTGTGACTGCAGGGCTGTGATTGGCTGTCCCCCTCCTCCTGTGCTTCTGGCAAGGACCGTTAGGACACACCCACCCCTCATTTGAAACACAGACCGGGACCAGGGAAGATCTATAGGGGGCTCCAATAAAGGGGCTATTTTCAAAGATAATTTTTAGCACCATGTGAAAGCAACACCATATATTACGTATAATTGCCTACAAAATTAGGGTTTTTTTTTTCATGTATCCTATATGTCTCATTTAAAGGACAGGGGGAAATATTTATGAAAGAGTGAAGTTAGAGATCACCAAAGTCCACTAGTCCGAAATTTGCTACTCTCCATTTCTATGGGATTTTTAAAAGAGTCAAAATGGGTGAAAGTGAATGGGTCAAATCAATGGGTGAAAGTGAAAGTTCACTCTTTGATAAATATGCCTTTAATGGAATTGTTCAGTATGAAGATAAAAAATTGGGTAAATAGGTAGGCTGTGCAAAATAAAAAATGTTTCTAATATAGTTAGCCGCTACGAAATAAGTTGGTGCTATAAAAATACATGTTAATAATAATAATAGTAGCCAAAAATGTAATGTATAAAGGCTGGAGTGACTGAATGTCTAACATTCCTGGTTACCAGGCAGTAACCAATCAGTTACTTGAAGGGGGTGGGGGGACATGGGTCATGACTGTTGCTTTTTAATCTGAGCTGAATGTTGAGGATCAATTGCAAACTCACTGAACAGTTATGTCCCATGTGGCCCCCCCTTAAATCAGAGCTGAAAAGCAGGAAGAAGTGTTCTGTTCTGTTAGACATCCAGTCACTCCAGCCTTTATACATTACATTTTTACCTAACTAACAATATTAGAAACATTTTTTATTTTGAACCGCCAATTTAAATGTTCCTTTAAAATGCTATAGAAATGAATGGAGAGTGGCGGAATCGCACTCTAGTGGACTTTGGTGATATCTAACTTCTCTCTTTGATAAATATACCCCAGGGAATCTTTGGGAGCAGAGGAGAAGGGTATTTCACCAGCATAACCCGAACCCAACTCTAACCCACAATGGTTGGCCAAATTGCAACCCAAACCTGCCCAGCTGGTGGTAAATTGGCAGGTTACAGCAGCTTTTGGGTCAACCAGCACATCACCAATCTCTAAGCCCTTTGAAGTGTAGCGCTAAGCTTGATTGTTTGGTGATGCATCATACAGTTGATACAGCCAGGAATTAGGCTCTATTACATTGTATATTTAAAGGGGTTGTTCAACTTCCAAACAGTTATTTCAGTTCCAGATTTTTTATTACAAAGAGTGCTCTTAACTGTTTTCCCAAAATTTAAAGGGATACTGACACGTTCCTATAAAAATAGGATATCAGTGAAGAGAAGCTACACACTAAATATAAGCTGCTGAAAGCCTCCCAAAGCCGCCCCCAGCCCAGTGATACTTAGTAATGGCGACCCACTGACACCATGATATTCACGGGTTTGGTTCTCCTTTAACAGACCAGTTTTTTTTAACACAAATACATTGTGTATTTTTACAAGTTGTAATATTTGTAACACTTCTGGATGTGAAACCCATGGCTTCAAAAAACACTGACACTTCCACTATTCTGCTAATCTGACAAATTAAAATGCAATTAAGTAGCCCTCAACCAAAAGCTAATCTGTTCTTTGGGGGGCACTTGGGTCCCTACATACAGTATCAATTCGTGGTGTTCTACACAGTTACAGTCAGAACAGCCCCATGATTAACATTTTTTCATCAGCAGTCAGAAATGGGTTTGGGTGCATATTCAGCATTATATTTATAATTAGTAAATAACCAGCTAGCACCTGGACAAGAGAGGGCTTGTTTGTCTTTTTCCTGGGTTATGGGAAACTAGACTTACACGCAGTAGTTATGCAGTAGCAGAAACAGAGTAGAGGACTTTGTGAATTTAACTACAACTGAACATGTATGTGGTAGTTAGTTTAACATAGGCAGAGTAATGAGTTGCTTTTTCCAATGTGACCCGGGGAAGCCAAAAGCTTGGAAACCCCTGATATAAACTCATAAGTACATGCATCCACCCGTGCATTTGTGTATATACACATAGGTGTCTATGATCCCTTCTTTTTGCTCAACTATTAGCAGCTGAATAACATTAATTAATAACAACTCACTCAATAGCAACACATGTATTACTTCTCCCACACTGTAATTCCACTGCCATAGTTCAGAGAGGAAAAGAGATTAAAGGAGACACAGATTAAGTAAAAGAAAAGCAATTTTTTTACAAGCAATAATGAAGAATACATAGTGCTGGTTTTACTTGGGGCTAAAAATGAGCATTATTGTCAAAAGGGCCCCCTTTATTGCAGCTCCCAATAGATTTGTAACAGTCCCTGTCCATGTTTTAAATGAGGGATGGGCGTGTCCTAACTACCCCTGCAAGAATAACAGTATGAGGGGAATAGCCAATCGCAGCCTTGTACGCAGATAAGCAAAGACAGGCTTCAGTTCCCTATCAGGTCAGTCAGCTGCGGATTGGTTTCTATACTACAGTGCAGTGTGCCACATGCTGCTGGATCTTCTGAACAGCCAGAGAATTTAGCGGGTAGGAAGTGGAACAGATGGATAGGGCTAGTTGCTTTGGGGGGAATCCAATCATTCCATCTACAGTTAGAGGAGTATTAATGCACTGGCAAATTCTTGTTTTTACACAATATGTCTTCTTTAATTACACCCGGTACAGTATGACTATTACTATATAAATATTGCTCAAATATTTAAGTATAAGGATATGATCTGATGCGTCTGCAACAAACAAAAACTTTTACAGCTGCATGATTTTAATAGCCCCTCTCTGCCACCTGACCTGGCACTAAATTGACTTTGTTGGTAAGATGACTGCATGACTGTATGGACAGCAACTAGTTGCACTAAACCACAAAGACCGTTTCCTGTGAGGATGTTTTTTTTTTAATGATACTGAGAGAGAACAGTTGCCGGCGCAAGTTCTTTACAATAGTTAGATGAGCAATAGATAAAGGGGCAGTAAACACATTGGAATGTTCCATATGGTCACACACTTGCATGTATAATAAAAATGCAGGACTGACCGTTACAGCCATCGATCTTAATAGGATTCTAAGTAAGCTCCTGTTTGGATTTGCCAATGACAGAATAAATGTCATGTCTAAGTAAATACCATCTCAGTACTTATCATTTACGGTTAGGCTTGACACAGACGCCCAACACGTGCTAAAACCAGACAGAGTACAAAAGCCACAAGCTATTACTTAACTTTCATCTTTGCCAAGAGCTTCCAATGGGCGTAATTAGGGCCCACAATAGTTATGTTACAAGTCAATCCGAGAATCCCTGTCTTATATCCTTGGCCCTCTATCCAGTCATATCCCTTAACCCCCGTGTGATTAGAGAAGAATTCAGCCCTAACATTAAAAAAAAACCCTACCCCCATCCCCACCAAAACCCCCTCCCTCCTTCACCCAGCCTAAGTGTTACTCCGGGCAAATGTCCCTAATGTTTTACTTAATCCTTGGTGTAGATTCAGACATTGGAGTTCACAGGTGCCATCTTCGTCCCTTCGGAAATCTTTGGAATGAGACTGGCGTATCGGTGCATGCGCAGTTGGAGTAATTTTCAGTTTCGCAGCAACTTCGAATGCGCCGAAAATTGCCGAATCGACAGTTTCATTCTGAAGATTACCAAAGCTGCTGAAGAAAGCACCAGTGAACTCCAATGCCTGAATCTACACCAAGGGGTAAGTAAAACTTTAGGGGCATTTGCCTGGGGTAACATTTACGTTGGGGGGGAGGAGGGTCTTGGTGGGGATGGGGGTAGGGGTTGTTTAATGTTACTCCTTTAATGGTGCAATATTCATTTAAAGGGGTTGTTCACCTTCCAAATAGATCACCAGATATAATGACTTTTTCCAATTATTTTCTGTGTATCAACATTTTTCTAATATTGAAGTGTAAAGTGTCATTCTTCACCTTCTAAAGCAGCTCTGGTGTCGGGGAAGACCCTGTAAACTGTTCTAAATGGAAACATTTAGTTGATACAATTTTTATCTCTGTCCCTACTGAGCAGAATCTCTGGATTTCATTTTAGGCAAATACTATATTTGCTAATACTCCAGAGATGCTGGGGAGAAATGTATCAACTAAATGTTGCAAATTTGTAACAGTTTAGTGTCTGCACCTGAATCACTGAGTTGTCAGAGACAGGAACAATCAGCTTTAACTTAAAGGACTGGTTCACCTTCAAGTTAACTTTTAGTATATTGTAGAAGGGACAATTCTAAGAAACTTT
>CM044433.1:143821135-143851616 GCA_024363595.1 Xenopus borealis | reverse complement strand
CTGGGTTTTAATTTGGAGGGGTTGAACTTGATGGACTGTCTTTTTTCAACCCAATTTAATTATGTAACTATGCCAAAGAGGGCATGACGATTGTGATGCTATGCTTAATATTGTAGGTGGAGCTCCGTAGTGGAGAGCATCTTATGCACCTCTCCATGAACACAGCAGTGCCTAAGGCTAAAGATGGAATTGAATGCAGTGAGTGAGACACAGGAGCAAACAGGCCCAGAAACAGACCAAGGTCAGGGCAGGCAGAGTTCAGTCTTAGTCAAGAGCAGGCTGAGGTTGAGGCAGTGAGTAAACCCAATCAGGAATCAGGCCAAAGTTAAACACAAGAAGTTACTGTCAAGAAAATAAACAGGGCAGCAACTTGAAGTATAGCCAAGCACTGATTCCTTTCTTTGGAGTCAAGAAGAATTGCACTGAACATGCAAATGCAACTGGAGCAACACACTGGCATACATAACAACGCACATATGGGCAAATAATGGTGGATTTTTGAGCATACTGATGCACACAGCTTGATATGGAGGAGACTTACCATTCCAGGTGTTTAACTCAGGTGTAGAAGTAGGAGTAAGAGAACCACAACAGCTGTCTTATTGTGTTGTTCCGGACTGCATTGGTATCCCATGTTGAAGGCAATAATATTTTGAAAAAGTATTTGAAACTTATCTTGTTTTAAGGTTTTTTCCTTTTCTAATACACTTTACTTGATAGAGCACATAGAAGAAATATTGCTTTTTCCTGAAATGAGACAATGATGGAAATCAACGAGTCATACAAGCATGCCAAATATAGAGCAGTGACTGTACAAGTGGAAGTTATAGTGCCTTTCTCATCAATGGATTGATGGCCTGATTGTGCTTCAAAGGAGCTGATTGAATTTGGAGAATCAATTTGTCAATAGCCTGTCTGGTTTAAGTCTCTAGATGGATGGTATAAGTTTCAGGCATCTGATCAAAAGCTGTTTCATTTATGCGGACAGGAGGGAATGGGAAACATGACTTCCGGGGTTTGTACTGTAGAAAGCCACTATCAACAGCATGTGGCTGCAGGGCTTAGCTGCTTTGATTTCACTAATCTCTTATGACATGCATTGTTTTTCAGCTGAACTCATAATAACAGCAAGAAAGAATCATTACCTGTATAACTGGTACATTTTACCTCAAAATTAACATTTATTTGGCAGACTGAGCTTTCTAGGGAGTTATTTGTCTTGTAACAAAAACAGCACCAGGGATACAGTTGAGAAAGTGGCTTACCTCATAAAGAGATGTTACTTCACTTTAAGTTAAAGAAATTTTATAGACTTTACACCTCGCAGGTGTATATAGCTTGAACAGGGTTTGCCGTAAATAACTATTGCATGGTATAATGCTATTTCTTACAAGCAGCTTAGCAATGGTCCCTAGACACAAACTGCAGGCCATATGTACATATACATGTTCTCCTATTGGTTTTTGAGACATGAAGCCTCATTCATATTTGCTAATTCAATGTATAAGTGTAAAAATGGATAGAAATTTGAGCTTGCACTGATACACACCTAGGGGCAGATTTACTAAGTTCATGTGAAGGATTCGAATTGAAAAAAATTTAAATTTTGAATTTTTTTGGGCTTCTTCGACCATCGAATTTGCAAAATTCTATTCAAATTGGCCAAATTCGATTTGAATTGGCCAAATTCGAAAATTCAAATTCGAAGTACTTGCCCTTTAAAAAAAATTCGATATAACAATTCGGCAGATTAAACCTACCAAATTGCTATATAACCCTATTGAAAGCTCCCATAGGATATTCCCAAGTTTTTTTGATCAAATATAAAAAATTTGATCGCAGGGTTAAAATCGTTCAAACCGTTCGATTTTTTCATATTCGATCGTTCGATAAATCGAATTGCGTTAAAAACCCTCTAATTCAAATTCAAGGGGTTTTAATTCGATAGAAATTCATTGGTCGAATTCGAGGGTTAATTAACCCTCGAAATCTGCCCCCTACTGTACATATCAACTTGTGGTAAGTGGCAGTGTGCACATTGATGCAAGGGATCCATGCTATTTCTGTCAGCCTTGGCCTGCCAGTTATTCCAGGGTTCCTTTAATTGGTTGCACCAGTAGCCACTACTACTACACTGCACCGGGCAATTCTGTTATTAAAGGGGAATTATCGGGAAAATGTAATTTAATAATCATGTTTATCTTCACTGTTCCTCTCTCAGCATCGGTTTCTCTTCATTGTGTCTTCATGCAGCAGTTGGGTGTCAGATATTCATTGTGTCTTCATGCAGCTGTTGGGTGTCAGATATTCATTGACAGTTAGATCCAATATATCTTATAGTGTGGCTTCTTTTGCATAGAAGATGAATTAGAGCTCACTCAACTGATTCCAGTGCCAACAAAATCTAACAAAATAACTACCTTTTGCACAAATCCTGCATTTAGAGAGACATGGCAGGAAATTCACTAAGCGGCGAAAATTCGCTAGCGTTGCCTTCACTAATGTTTGCCGCACTTTGCCAGGCGAATTTTTGCCAGTGCTAAGCACTAAAGTGCGAAGTTATGCTAAGGTCGGCGAACGGTGAATTTCCCCTATGTTGTTTGGGGATTTTAATAGAGTGAGCTCTAATACATCTTTTAGGCAAAAGAAACCCCCTATAAGATACTGTATATTCGATGTCAATGAATATCTGACACCTAACTCCTGTATGAAGAGAAACAGATGCTGAGACAGAAATAGTGAAGATAAACTTAATTATTTCAGAAAACATAATTTAGAAAACTTTTTTTAGTATGCTGGAGCTTATATTAAATGATCATATTCGCGATAGTTCCCCTTTAATGTGGTGCACCAGAATTCATTGCTGTGATGGCGCCCTGCACAGACAATGCAGAAATTTTTTTTGGAGGTGCGGATGTTCCCTGGTAACCTGGCAAGGTATTATTATAATTGCTAATTTGCAGTGTAGGAGCCACACACAATTGTTGCAGAAGGCTTACCACAGTGAAATAATGTTTGGACAATCAAGCCACCCGTGTTATAGTCCAGGTACAGTATTTAAGAGCAAAACACCTCCCATTAGTTATAAGTGGGTGAGGGATATGTTTTCAGTGGGTGGTAACATAAACCTATGCAGTGGTGTGCAGGTACTTTGTTGACTGGCCCAAAACTTGTGGGTCGGGTGGGAGAACTATTCGGAGTAGTGGGTGGGCTTGGGCTGAGCACTTCCTTCTGCCCTCCCCACCCATGACCTTATACTGCTGGCTTTTGCCTCCAGCCAATTCTATTTATAGACGCGTACCTGCCCTGCCCCTTTTGTGATGTCAGAGATGGGCAGGTCAGGTGCAGGTCTGTAAATATAGCTACTGCATTAGGTCAGGTAGGGTTCAGGTTAGGAGGTCTTGGTTTAGGGTCAGGTGCAGATTGCTATACTATGTACACCAGTTGGAATCATTATCTTCACTTGATTATCTCTTTGTATGTCTTCCAACTGGATTAGTAGCTGTATTAGATTTTGGCTCCAGACACTATACAACCTAAAGGTCTCACTGAGTGTTGGCATTGAAACTATTATTTATACTTCATTTTTCATTTTCCAGATATCCAGTTGGAAGACTTACAGATGGATAATCACTAAATAATGATTCCAACTGGTATACTAAGTATTGCTGAATGTTGCAATTAATACATGTATAGACATGATACCCTTTTTCCTACTGATATATATGTGTGCAATTCATTTTTCATGGACTAACGTCATTGACTTGAAAAAAAAATTTGATTCTGTTGAAGGTTTTTAATATCTTATTTTCAGCAAGGTTCATAAGATTGTCTACAGTATTTTTTCCATTGCCTCAGAGTGTCACTTCTATCTACAATTGTAAGTCACCACACTCCTATCAAGTTTTTTATTATTACAATTTTATCCTTGTTTCCCTGATCTTTTGGATTTTACTTTTGTTGCTGCTTGCCTTAAACTGGCAATAAAAAGGCCAGCATTAACTGCTGACTCTGCCCCTCTAGACCAAGCTAGTTCATCAGGCAAGCCAATGATCTGACTGAGAATCAGACAAATATCTATGGGTCAGGTTTAAAAACACAATTGTATGAGAACCACATCAGGCTGTTGATGCAGTCCTCTTCCAATGGACTGCATAGATGCCTATTGTTATCCAGTCAATAGACAAGGGATCAAATTATCAGATCAAATCAATTTGGCCAACTAAAATGGGCTTTAAGTTGGTTACAAACTGCACAACTCAGTCACTCAGTAATTTTTGTATGCAGATATGTATAAAACACAAAGCATATGGCTGCTTTCTATCATGCTTTGATGTGACTGCATTGCTGGTGTTATAATTGTACCTAAGAGCAACCTACAGCTACTTTAGAATTGTAAAGTGAAAAAAGAAAAGATGGGAATGAAAATACAGAGGAGAGACTAAAGAATGGAGTAGAGATGGGCTCCTGAGAGTTTTTGAATGGCATTCTGAACCGGCTGACATCTTGCCATATTACAATGTTTTTAATCTGCTTTAATTTTCCTTCTGTCTACTCAAAAAGATCTTCCAACACATCCTATACATCACATCTCCTCTGCAAACTTTGATTATGAATCATGACTGCCATTAACCAGTGGAAAATGACAATGGGTCAACCAAGAGAGCCTCAAAATTTGAAAAAAAAATATTTTGCAAAGAGATGAATCCTTGCCAAAAATCAAGCAACATCAGGGAGATCCATTGCTCTTCTCCAACTGCTATCTCATTGTCACTATGATTTATTTTTGGCTGGCAGAAAACATTTTTTTCAAAACTAAAAATGAGCCTAATGATTCGTAAATACTGAAGTTATAAAGCAGCATGACTGAGCGTGAAGGACAGTAGTCCAATTCCTGACATTGTGAGAACACCATCTCAGTCCTTGTCAAAGCAACTTTGTCTAAAACACAAAAAATAATGGTTTGTGATTTTGTCCAGAAACTGTGACTTTAGCTACAGATAAGCAACTCCAGCTAAAAAACAATTGTACAAACTAAATTAAAACTGAAAATATTGTCATGTCCAGACCAGTTCAATATACGCACACATATAAAAAGTAATCCCAAAATATTTATCATTTGCAATTGTAAATGCATTCTCTTTGTAGGTTAATGTAAATGAATCATAAACATACACCTTTTGTTCAAACGTAGATTTCTTTTATCCTTCACGAAAACAATTTAAAAGATTTGAGTCAATAATATTTCCTTCAGTAGGCAACACATTCCACTTAATAAAGTTAGAAGCCCAGGATCTGATAAATTAGTTTGAGTTCTGATTCTCTATACATCTCAAATGATATCAACCTATGTTTATAAGTAAATTTAAATTTGAATGGAATTTTCCTTCTAATCTACAGTCACGGGTATTCTCCAAATTCTCTTTATCAATGTCGGATATGCAGTTTGTTTTAAAGCAAAGGAATGAAAGTATGATTGCAAAATACAACAGAATATACAATAAGTTAGAAATTCACATTTGGGGGCAAATTAATCCATATTTGAGAAAAAATATAACCTCTTTCATGTGTACCTTCCATGGGGAATATAATGCATATTTACTACTATAGGCAACAGGTTTTTCCCAGAGTGAAACCATGTAAAATATTAACTTTTCCAAGAATAATTCAGCTCTGGGGACAAAAAAAAATCAACAACCTTTAAAACCAAGATAGAATTCTGAGAAACAAAATACAGGTATGGGGACTGTTATCCAGAATGATTGGGACCTGGTGTTTTCTGGATAATGTATCTTTCCATAATTTGGATCTTCATACATTAAGGGGCATATTTATCAAGGGTCGAATTTTGAAGTGAAAATACTTTGAAATTCGACCATCGAATTTTATTCAAAGTGTTTTTTAGAATGATTTGAATTCCATTGAAAACGTACCTATTCCATCTAAAATGGCACATTTTCGAATAGGTCAGTTTTTGATCAAATTCAAATCGATGAAACATTTGATTTGAACAGCTTGAACGATTTACTCTAGAAAATTTAGATTTCTCAAAATTTTCAAAAAAGACTCCATAAAGGTTATATGAGGTCCTTCATAGGCTAAGGTGGCGATGGGTTGAATTTGAATTTTTTTTAGAGACAGTACTTCAGTTTTCAAATGCTCAAATTTTTCAAATCAAATTTAGATTTGAAATTTTCACTTCAACCCTTGATAAATATACCCCTTAGTCTACTTGAGAATCATGTAAACATTAAAACTATACTAAGTTTGGAAAAATATGGAGTCCCTGGTGGGAGTCAGGACCAGGAGCAGAACCAAGGGATTTGGAGGAATGGGACTGATATATTATATGTCCCAAACTTTAACTTTACTAAGACTTGCAGAGGGGAATATACTGCTTCCATTGAAAGAACAAAACAGAGACAAATGTGATGTTAAATACAAATGTTTATTGATTGTATTGTTACAAGTAAAAGAAATAAAAAGTTACCTTTAAAAAAAAACATTAAAACTATACTGTCATGGGAAAACATGTTTTTTCAAAACACATCCATTAATAGTGCTACTCCAGTTTACTTCTGCACTGTATTCCATTTCTCAAAAGAGCAAACAGCTTTTTTATATTGAGTTTAGAAATCTGACATGGGGCTAGGCATTTGTCAATTTTCCAGCTGCCCCTGGTCACGTGACTTGTGCCAGCACTTAAGGAGGGAACTGCTTTCTGACAGGCTGTTGTTTTTCCTTCTCAATGTAACTGAATGGAACACAGTGGGACATGAGTTTTTACTATTGAATGCTGTTTTTAGATCTACCAGGCAGCCGTTATCTTGTGTTAGGGAGCTGTTATCTGGTTACCTTCCCATTGTTCTTTTGTTAGGCTGCTGGGTGGGGGAAAGGGAGGGGGTGATATCACTCCAACTTGCAGTACAGCAGTAAAGAGTGATTGAAGTTTATCAGAGCAGAATTCATGTGGCTTGGGGCAGCTGGGAAATTGACATGTCTAGCCCCATGTCAGATTTCAAAATGAAAATGAAAAAATATAAAAAAAATCTGTTTGCTCTTTTGAGAAATGGATTTCAATGCAGAATTCTACTGGAGCAGCACTATTAACTGATGCATTTTGAAAAGAACATTTTTCCCATGACAGTATCCCTTTAAATAAACCCAATAGGCTGGTTTTGCTTCAAATAAGGATTAATTATATCATAGTTTGAATTATCTACAAGTTACTGTTTTATGAGTACAGTTAAAAAGTAAATAAGTTTTAAAAATTTGGATTATTTCATTATAATGGAGTCTATCGAAGATGGGCATTCCGTAATTCCGAGCTTTCTGGATAACAAGTTTCCAGATAACAGATCCCATACCTGTATTATAGTCTATAGCTATAATGCTTCACCACCTCACACCAGATAGCAAAATAGCACAACAAATTAATAGTTTCAATAAAGAAAAATTTGTGAAAAATGGAAATAGATTAGAATAAATTAGACTTTCTCAAGGGCTTGTGTTGCCCGAAACGTTGCCTAAAGCATTTTGAGTAAAGTTTTTTTCACTTTTTTCATTATCACCGGAGTGCTGCTGTTTTTTTTCCGAATATATGCAGAGTTTTGCCTTTGCAGGAGGTACAGCTTGCACCCGGGGCTGCAATGAGCTTTGTTCACTTTTGAAGCACACCTGAACTAATTACATCAAAATTGGATACAAAGCACACACCCTGTTTTTTGCTTTTTGTCCTATTAGCTGCTTCTGCATGAGAATAATTTATAAGAGGATTGCAGGAATTCCAGACATTTTTGATAACGACTCTTTACCCAAATACAAAAATAGCCATGTGAGCCATTGCCCCTAACAGCAGAAATAATACACGAATCTCTTCATTTTGGAGATTTTTTCATAAATCAGGACTGCATTGCACAAGACCAGTCATATACTGTAGACTTGCAACTGCAATACAACAGTGCTAGAGTTGCTAGGAACTGGCAACTTTATAATGATAAAAGTTAAATTTCAACAGGGTAGATAACTTTTAGTATCATGTAAAGAGTGATAATCTGAGACAATTTGCAGTAGGTTTTATAATTTTTTTATTGAGTTATTTAGCTTTTTATTCAGCAGGTATATGATGATTGCTAGGATCCAAATTACCCTAGAAACCATGCAGTAACTGGACTGGAATATGAATATGAGAGGGCCTGAATAGAAAGATGAGAAATACAAAGTAGCAATAAAAATAATTTGTAGCTGTGTTGTTCTGAACAGGCAAAGGGGCCCATATGTTAACAAGGTTAGGACGGAAGGCAACACCAGGTTCTCACAATAAAGCTTATACAATAAAGTCAGATAGGCCGGGGTCGGTGCAGGCAGAGTTCAAGAATAGTCCAGCAGGCAGGGGACAGTGCGGGCAGAGTTCAAGAATAGTCAGGTAGGACAGGGTCAGTACAGACGGAGTTCATGTATAGTCAAACAGGCTGGGTCAATATAGGCTTCTCAGAATGGTCAGGCAGGCAAAGGTCAGGGTTAGCAGAATTCAGAAGAGTCAGACAGGCAGGGATCAAAACCAAAATATACACAGAAATCGCACCCAGGAACTAATCAAATTAGACCTAACAACAATGAGTTTAGAGTCAAAGCCCCTTTAAATATTATAAATTTGCTCGTGATGCTCTCAATGCATAAAAACCGGAAGTGCGTGCCACATGTAGTGATGGGCGAATTCCCGCGATTCACCGCAGGCAAATAAATTTTGCCTGGCAATGTGCGCTGGCATCCAAAAACAGACACCCGCGTCCAAAACGATACGTGGCAGCGTTTCGCAAATTTTTCACAGTTTTGCGTATTTCTCTAGAAATGCTCAAAAAAATTGTCGAAACGCTGCAGATTCACCCATCACTAGCCACATGCCATAGAGAAACTGGCAAGTGAAGGAAGAGGATCACGATGGTGGGTGTCCCTGCCGGCTCACTGGACCACCAGGGTACATTACACTACCCCTTTTAGGTGAACCACCACTTTAATGTAAACTATAATCTAATCTAGTCATAGTTTCTTGTTCTGATGTGTCTATATCCAACTATTTGGGGCCCATGAAAATTCAGATATGTGTAATGTTATAGTTTTTTTCTACCTAAAATAAAAAATTTAAATAAATAAAATTTTACCTACATATTGAAAAAAAATAACTCCAATACCATACAAACTCAAAAAAGTAAAAACACAAATAAAATATAAAAATTTTGGCTAGAACAGCTCCCATTGACTCTATGTGATCTTGCTATATTTTACATACCAACAGTTCCATTTTGAGTTTTCTGTGTTTTCTTTTTACACTTACAAGACCAGGAAAGTGTAAAATAGAATAAGGCTGGAAATGCTGTATTTTGTATACTAAACATAAACATGAACTTACTGCACCACAAAAAAGATTTAGGGTCAGTCCACACAAGAAGATTAGGGGAGATTAGTCACCATCAACAAATCGCCTCTTCTTTGAGGCGACTAATCTCCCCAAACCGCTTCCCCGTCTTGTTCCGGCTAAAATGAAAATTGCTTCGGACGATTTCGAAAAAACAAAGCGCCACGTGTGAATTGTCACAGGTGACTTTAATTTTAGATGGCGCAAGACGGGGGAAGCTTTTTCCCAGAGAAAACAACCCCAACCTGGACAGTCTCCCCTCATAATTTAAGTCTTCCATCCCTCTAACCAGTTTAGTTGCACTTAGTCTCTGCACTCTCTCCAGCTCATTTACATCCCTCCTAAGGACTGGAGTCCAAAACCGCACTGCATATTCCAGATGAGGTCTTACAAGAGATCTATAAAGAGGCATAATTATGTTTTCATCCTTTTATCTTTTTAAATCTGGCTCCATGATCTTTGTCCCTGCAGCTGGAGTTGGAAACAGTAAAGGGGATGTAAAGGCAAAAAGAAAATCCAATACAAATCTCTACACAGTCCCCGACTGCAAGCTGCTGGAGTTCTGCATGGCTAGGAAGTTAGGCGGGGGCTCCCCCTGCTGTTCATGAGTATGATTGTTTTCCTGCAGAGCAGTTAGGGACCATCTGATAATTCTTACAAACAGCAGTAAATGAAGGGAGAATTTCACTGAATACAGTCAGGTTTCTTATAAAAACGGTACACATTTTTAAATTAAAGGATATTGGAGATATTTTTTATTTTTCATTAAAGAAAGTAAAACATGGATTTTATTTTTTTTGCCTTTCCTTGTCCTTTAATAAATATAAAAAAATTGTGTTTTTGTGACCCATTATTCACTTGCATGATTTTTTGCTCAAAAAATTCAAATTACTGATACAAAATACAAAAGTTAATAAACAACTCCCTTAGTATATTTAAGTGAGAAAACAAGTCTTAAAACCTAGTTCATCCTGTATGAATATGCAACATGTAGTTTTCCCTTCAGATAGATCCTTCAGATCCCTAACCAGCTAAGCATCTGTACACAAGTGCTGCAAATAAAACTATAATAGGAAAAATACAGTGTAACATTAATTTCCAAAAAATTTTCAAATGCTGACAGACATTTATTTGTACATGCTTATTTAAAATGAAAATCCTGACACTAAAGCAAATGCTATCCTACTGGGGACCGTATTTCCTAAATTATATGCATCAGGGGAAGGGGTTAATGGTATTACTGTGTTGGACTGCATTTCCCTGGGGTTATGAGCACCTCCTACTGCAATTGCTCCCTTAGCTGAAATTCATGAGGAGCTAAAGATGGTGTCCAAAATGCTTAACAACCTATGGAATTTAATGGAGAGCCAAACCCATACTTTTAAAAACCCCTCCCCTCTGTAGACTCCCCTCACTACTCCTCCCCAGCCTACATGCTACCCCGGGCATGCACCTTTTTACTCACCCCTCGCAGGAGATTCAAGCATCTGCGTTCATCCAAGCCATCCTCTTCCTCTTTGGTAATCTTTGTTCATTGAACGGCGTTTCGGCACATGCGCAGTTGGAGCAGATTCCTGATTCCGGACAACCGCGCATGTGCCGAAACGAACAAGTGCATACACATGTGGGCAGCGGCCATAGTGCCGGAAATGCTGCCGCAGTCGGGTGCACAATGGTCTGAACTAGGGAGAATCCGGCGGAAGAGGTAGCATTCCTGGTGCCTCTCCAACTTTGCGCCCCTCCAACTTTGTGCCCAAGGCAGTTTCCTCTTCTGCCTACCCCTAGTTCCGGCCCTAGTAGCCTATGTCTTTAGTTAGGCTTTAGTTCTCCTTTATTAGATTTACAGTATTTAATTTTTACATGATTTTCTAGTAGATACAGGGGCAGATTTATCAAGGGTCGAATTGAAAATTCAAGAAAAAAAATCAAACTTCTAGCCATTTTTTGTGTACTTCATCTATGGAATAGCCCCTATTTGGAGTCTATTTGAAGTCAATGATGGACTTTGAAAATTCCAAGTTTTTTTTAAATATATAATGTTACTTTGATAAGAACAATTTGAATATGAAAACAGCCTATTCACCCGGAAATTTTTTTAAAATTTTGATCTTGGTCTTTTTTAATTTGAATTTCGAAGTAATGGCAGTTTAAAAAAACTCCCATTACTTCGAAATTCGACCCTTGATAAATCTGCCCCTTAGAGAATGAAGTTCTAAATTATGAAAGATCCGTTATATGGAAAACCCCATGTCCCGATAACAGGTCCTATACCTGGATTTGCATTGCCTTTTAAATTCTTTCTTAGCAGTATAAATCAGGGCATCTTCTCCATTCTTAAAGGAACTGTTCAGTGTAAAAATGAAACCAGGTAAACAGCTTTGTGCTGTGGGCCCAGTGTGCTCTTGTTATGCCACTGGCCACATCTGTGTTGCTGCCAGTGAAGGGCAAAATTTTCCATTTTCAACAGAAATTTTGCGAATTTCTAGCGAAATTCAGGAAACAGCAAAAAATTCACGAAACAGGATGTTTGACGCAGGTGACCTTTTCAACGACGGCGGCGACAATTTAACACATTAGTCAATGGATGCAATAAATTGTTGCCGGCGCCCAAACTTGTAGCTGGCATCAAACTTTTTTTTTTTTACACCGGCAAATTTCCACCAACTAATTTTCGCAGAAATTTGCTGCAAATTCGCAGCTGCCGAATAGATTCGCCCACCACTAGTTGCTGCTTATCTGTTGCTTTCCTTTAGCAATCTGCAGAGCTAGATTCAAACTGTAAGTCAGCAGACACCCCGGCATCCCAAGTATTTGCATCTGTGGACCCTTTGGGAACATATGTGTACAGACCCTTGAGTTAATCTTCTGCATTGCTCTATTAGTCATTACCCTGGAACACTGGTGCTTGGGAAGGTCATGTGCCTGGGTTGTGTGCTTGCATAGGATATCCTAGCCATGTCCCTATAGGTCTCTGGTGTATGTTCTGTGTTTGATTCTAGGGCTGAGTGTCTATCTGACCAGGAACAACTTTCATACACTATTGCCATATGTTCTGCCACTGATAAATGTACTAGGCTGGGCTGGTTTGGGGCTGTTTGGGCCTCTCTGCAAATGAATTGCCTCCAGCCTTAATCACTTGAATATCTTATTTGATGGTATTGAGCTCTATTTGTTCACATTATGGGTGCATGTAGGTGACTTCATTATGCTGGTGACACTGTTATACATATTGTTGGTGAGAATTTGTTATTTTTATGTACAGCTAATCCAGTGTCAAACTTTCACCCTCCTAAATGCTTTTCGTTCAGGTACCCAGCTACCCAGGAGTAATGATGGAGAAATAATTTGAAGTAGAAACAAAGACAAATGTGGAGGCCGATTTTTTTTAAGTTTTAATCTTAGTGGTATTACATCTTTTTGAAACCACAATTAAACTCTATTTCTCTAAAACCACAAATGCCATGAAAGGTATTCTAAAATAGTGAGTCATGTGACATAAATTAATTCTGATTATATTATTATAGTACTGATTATACATTATGACTAATCACTAAGCACAGTAGCATAAACTCAAGGGCATAAACTCAAGGGATGAAAACATAAGTATACCTCTTTATAGATCCCTAGTAAGGCCTCATCTGGAGTATGCAGTGCAGTTTTGGACTCCAGTCCTTAGGAGGGATGTAAATGAGCTGGAGAGAGTGCAGAGACGTGCAACTAAACTGGTTAGAGGGATGGAAGACATAAATTATGAGGGGAGACTGTCCAGGTTGGGGTTGTTTTCTCTGGAAAAAAGGCACTTGCGAGGGGACATGATTACACTTTACAAATATATTTGAGGACATTATAGACAAATATCAGGGGACCTTTTTACCCATAAAGAGGATCACCGCACCAGAGGCCACCCCTTCAGACTAGAAGAAAAGGACTTTCATTTGAAGCAGCGTAGGTGGTTCTTCACAGTCAGGACAGTGAGGTTGTGGAATGCACTGCCGGGTGATGTTGTGATGGCTCATTCTGTTGATGCTTTTAAGAGGGGTTTGGATGATTTTTTGGACAGACATAATATGAAAGGCTATTTTGATACTAAACTCTACAGTTAGTATAGCTATGAGCATATATGGTTTGTGTTTGAAAGAGTGGAGATGTGTGTGTGTTTGTATGCTGGATTTTTAACTTGGAGGGGTTGAACTTGATGGACTCTTGTCTTTTTTCAACCCAATTTAACTATGTAACTATGTAACTATATAGTGAATAAAGTACCCCCTCTTGTAAAATATAAGGATATTATAAGTTACCGAGGAGTTTCATGACCATATAAAAACATGAGGCCAAAGGCAGAGTGTTTTTATACAGGTCAGGAAACTCCGAGGTAACTTCTATCATCCTCATATTTTGTGTATTGTAAGGATATAATCTACAAGATATTCATGGCCCTTGTGTAATTCATGCTATTTTCCCTGTAATTTTTTCTAATAAGGTTCTAGCAAGATCCCATTTTCGAAAGGCACTCCTTTTCAGCTAATGTGATTTATTTGTACATACAGGGATGGATAACATTGTTCTTTCAACAGACATGCAGACCTTTTTGATCTTTGCATTTGGACATCATTGTGTTGTACTACATATCTTTTTATAGACCAAATTACCCCAATATTTCAGTGTTTGTTTGCTCTAAACCAGTGCTGTCCAACTTTCAGCCTGCTACCCCACCTTGTGTGCCCCCCACATGAAAGTCTGCCTGCTGTGACTGATTACCTTGTGTAAGTTTCAAAAGGTATCACTACAGAGATGAACCCTCAGATTCAGGCAGTAACCTCCTGCATTGTTCACACGTTTAATCCCTCCTGAATTGTTCACACCTTCAACACCTCTATTCTTCACACCCTAAAGCCATGTACTGTTCACATTTCAGACCCAAACAGTGCCCACATTATTCACCTGTTCATATTTAATAGAAACTTGAGGGGCACCAGTATTGTGCCACTGTAGTCCCTGTCATAGGCTTCAGAACCGGGGGGGCCTCCCCAAAATTTTCCTCCTTTTTTAGCTGGTGTGTGTCCAGGGCTGCTCCTGCCTCAGGTGGCAGCGAACGGCCAGTTACAAGGGGGGTTTTTACCCTGAAGTTCAGCTCCGCTAGTGCAGAGAGCACAAATGCACTAGCGATGCTGCCCCCCTTTGGCCCAGGGTTGGCATCTGGGCAGAAGCAGCCCGAGTATTGTTGCTGGGGGTATTTATACATGGAATTGCGCCTGTGCCATCCTACTAAGAATTCTTGGGGTATTTATACATTGAATTGCACCTGTGCCATCCTACTAGAATTCTTGGGGTATTTATACATTGAATTGCACCTGTGCCATCCTACTAGAATTCTTGGGGTATTTATACATTGAATTGTGCATGTGCCATCCTACTAAGAATTCTGGATGTATTTATAGATGGAATTGCACCTGTGCCATCCTGCTTTGTGTGGGGGGGGTATACAAATACAGGGTTAAAGATCTTAGTACAGTACAAAGTTAATCCAGAAAATGGTCCAATTGCATCTTGGAGTCAGGAATTTTTTTTAAGTAAATTTGAGAAGCTTTAGAAGGGGTTGTTCTCCTTCCTTTGTATCAGCTAGAAGTTAGACAGGTTTTACTTAGGCCAAAAGGTTAGACGTATCTTTTTTTCTTGATTAATATGTTTATATATAATTATTATGCTGATGCAGTGGGATTATTTGTACAACTGTCCCATTATAATATAACATTGCTATCTATCAAGCAGAAAAGGGATCCATGTAGTGAGCAATAGCTGAATTTTTCACATTATTATAGCAGTTACTGCATGACTTTCCCTACTACAGGTTACACAATGCTCCAGGCTTACAGCTCCTCATGCCTGGAATTTTGGCAGAGCAATAGAATTAGGCAGTGCATGGGGAGGTGCTAGAATTTAGGCTTGGAGTGCCTGTGCTCAGATTCTTATTATATAATGCATTCTTGTACTTATACCCACTTTGTTTTATTGTATATTGTGCTTGGCCTAAAAATATTCTCTGTATCTTACTACTCATGGTGCCATTGTCCATTGCTGCCTATGTACGTATTTCGTTTGTCAGTTCCCTCTGCTTCTTACTATATAACATTCTTTATGGTGCTTGTGGTGCCTTCTCTATATTATGCTCTTGGGAGATCAGTACCTACTGCTCCTTTGTATGTCTTTTTAGTACCTCACCGTCTCTGCATGTAATGTACTTTAGGTGCCAGAATCTTTTCCCCCTATAATGCGCTAGTAGTGCAGCATTCACAGCTACAGTTAAAATTGTACATGTGATGTTACTACCCCCTTCCTGCAGTGCCAGACTTTAAGCAAAATTTGCCTCCACTACTATGTTTTAATTCTCCTGAAAATTCAATGAAAGCACATGGGAAAGTGGGTGGAGTCCAAAGGGAGTGGCCAAATTTTGCGCACTATGTGCACCGCCTGTGTTTTTCATTCTGACCTCCCCCCCCCACCAAAACCATCTTCTGCTGCCCGTGGTCCCTGTCTTCTGCTGTATCTGTCTCTCCTATGCTCTCTGTGTATGCCATACTCTGTCTGCCCTATGCGCCATACTCTGCCTGCCCTATGCACCCTGTGTGTGCTATACTCTGCCTGTCCTATGCTCCCTATGTGTGCCATATTCTATCTGCCCTATGCTTCCTGTGTGTGCAATGTTATGTCTGCCCTATGCTCCCTGTGTGCCATACTCTGCCTGCCATATGCACCCTGGGTGTGCCATACTCTGCCTGCTCTATACTCCCTATGTGAGCCATACTCTGCCTGCCCTATACTCCCTATGTGTGCCATACTCTTCCTGCCCTACTCTACCTGTGTGTGCCATACTCTGCCTGCCCTATGTTCTTTGTGTGTGTCATATGAAAATATATTTTTTATATGCACATTTATATAACCACATTTATATATGAACAGTAGTGATGGGCGAATCTCACCCGTTTTGCTTCGCCGAAATTCGCGAATTGGTGAAAAAATTAGCGTTTTTGACGTGCGTCGCATCGTTTTCGGCGCGCGTCATAAATGATCATCACTAAAATCATCACTAATGAAGAGCCTATTCCTATGATGGCGAATGGTTATGTGTCAGTTATGTGAGTTTAATATCAAATACATAAGTCCCCTATCATGGCACAATGCCAATGGCCCAAGGCAGGATAGGTGCAGGGAGGGTTTGATGTTCTCCCTGATAATGATTTCTCTTGTAAATGACACAATGACGTGATAAGAGCCCACTATTCTACAGACATAATTCAGAGTGTCAGTAGATGTTAGATGGGGCCCCTGTACAGAAGTGTTTCGTCATGGCTGAGTTCATCACAGTGTCTGCTTTTAACACATAAAGAACCACAAGGCTGGGGGACAGTTGAAAATGGGAAACTGTCTTCGGTTGCAACACTTGTAGATAAGAACATCTACACCTCTTCCAACGAACTGTGAGGGTTCAAATCATATAACGTATTTTTGTGTATACCCATTTGAATTTATCATAATTATACTCAAAATTCTATAAAAGTTTGTGACAAGGGGAGTGTCTTTGGCAAGCCCTCGTGTTCCACTTTGGTGGCACATTGACTGCTTTCCCAAGCAAAACTGGTCTATGTTCTGTTATTGGACTCAATAAACCTCATTCTCTTTGAAATATCCTTATCTTCAAGTTTTGCTTTATATAAAACGAGGTCATAAACAAAAAATAACAACACATACGCTGCCTGTCCTATGCTCCCTATGTGTGCATATTCTACCTGCCCTACGCTGCCTGTGTGTGCCATTCTATGTCTGCCCTATGCTCCCTGTGTGTGCCATATTCTGCCTTCCCTATGCTCCTGGTGTGTGCCATACTCTACCTGCCCTACTCTGCCTGTGTGTGCCATACTCTGCCTGCCCTATGTTCCTTGTGTGTGCCATACACTGCCTGTCCTATGCTGCCTGTGTGTGCCATATTCTGCCTGTCCTATGCAGCCTGTCTGTGCCATACTCTGCCTTCCCTATGCTCCCTTTGTGTAATGAGTGATGGGTGATACCCCTGCAGTGACGACCATTTGTTTTTTTGGTGTGCTACCACCATTAATGTGGATATGGTCTTAAAAGTTTTTGTGGTAACACGGGCGTGGTTTAAAGTGGGTGTGGTTTTAAAACAGGGCATAAACTGGCTTCCATTATCAGCCCTCCACCATGTAGGTGACAAAAATTCTGGCCCTCAGTACCACAAAAGTTGGACAGCACTGCTTTAAACTGAGTCTTGAGTTGGTACCAACTGTATAACTTACAGGAGTACTGGTTAGGGGCAACATTATATTGCTAAGGTGTCCCCCATATATAAGGAATTGCACTGTATTGCTAAGTATATTATTTTGTATTAATTAGTGCTCTTTATGGAGTATTTTCCAGAATCAGCAGATTACAGCATCAAAGGATGGAAAATATCATCCTTCTTGCCCAGGGACTGGGGCACTACTGTTCTATTTAGTGAAGACAACAGAGCTTATTTTGAAGCAACTACAAAATATGAGGGAAATGCCATGGATTTTATAGGTGCATATACAGGTATGGGATCAATTATCCAGAAACCTGTTATTCAGAATTACGTGAAAGCCACCTTCCATATTATCCATTTTAATCAAATAATTAAAATCCTCTGTGATAGTGAAGAAATACAGTTTGCCTCATAAGAAGTGCATCATAAATGTAGATGTCGTAGAGCAATTATGGGATCACAATTGTTCAACAGATTTGATATATACTGTATGTCAGGGGTGTCCAAACTATTGGCTTCCCTGGGCCACATTGGTAAAAGAAAAATTGTCTGGTGCCACACATGAAATACAAAAATACTTTTGATTTGTAAAAGTAAAGAAAATACACATAAAATAACTACAATACCAACGATAACCAGTTGCAGCTGTACACTGGAATATGGACACCTGGACATACAGTAAATAGACTTATTATTGTACTATTAGGACATTTCCTTGAGAACCGAGTGTTTCAAGCTGGGCCGCAATCATATCCATCCTGGGACACAGTTTGGACACCCCTGCTGTATGTACATATATTACCCCAAAGAAGACAGACAGGGGAGTCAATTAAACTTCTGTTATTTTATTATATTTAGCTTCTCATAAAAAAATAGGACAAGGTGTATAACACAGTCTGTACAAGGAGGAACAGACAAACTATACAGCTTTATTATCATCGGTATTAATTTTACTCACTTAAATAGTACGCAAGATTTTGAACCAAGTGCTGGCAAAGTCCTACTCCTTACACATTTCTTATAGTCACATTCTGTAATAAAGGGCAAAAGAGGAAACTTGCTCAGTTCATTGTCATTTATTCATTTAGGCAAACATTTCTTTTTTTTTTTTTAAAGCATGCAGTATTTACCAAAAACATATATAAAACATGTATTTTTTAAGTCATGTTCCAGTGTACTCTCTTAAATTGAAGCATTATAAATAGATCTAACCTAATTAGCAAATTTGCACTAGTGCAGTAACCCATGACAACCAATTAAAGTAATTGCTAATCTCTGGTTAGTATAGTTTACTGCAGATTTGCTCAGTGTTAATAGATACACCCCTTGTTTCTCAAACTCTTTTTTTACATCTCAAAGATACTCATAAGATACATCTCAAAGATACTCCTGTAGGGGCAACAGGCAAGTTTACTTCATTGAAACAAATCATTATATATATGTGTGTATATACTGTATAGGCAAATGTAAAAAAAAAAATGCCTGTGCCAGCTAAGAAATAGAACACTATTTCAGCTCAGTAATTGTTTTGGATTCATTTCCACTTATGTATAAAAGAAAGAAAATAAACACTTGGCTTGGTATGCTATTTTAATGGATATGCTTCTCCTTAAAGGAGGGAAATGTAAAAATAAAGTGCATCATTTGTTCTAGAAACAACAGCAACAATCAGTTGTTTGTTTTCAGACAATTGAATGCAGTGTTAGTCTGAGTCTGGCCCTGACCCTCATGGGCCCCCGCCGGGCCAGACACCCCTCTCCCAATCTAATTTCAAATAAAAAAATGACACGCAGTGCCAGACGCCTAGACGCCTAGACCGCATGTGCAGTGGTGTGGGGTGGCCGGCGGGCATGGGCATTGATGCCCGACGCCAGCTCCCGTAGGCCCTGCTGTAATAGCCAGGGGGGTCGGAGGGGGGCCCTGGACACAGTTCCGGAGGGCCCGGGCCCCCCAGTGCGACCTTGAGTGAACGATAGATGCTAACTGATGGTTGTGCTACAGGAAGTGTTGCACTCTTTACCTCTGCTATTATGGAGAACTAAACCCTAAAAATGAATAGAGCTTGTCACAGGGGGTCACCATCTTGGAAAGTGTCTGTGACACTCACATGCTGGTCTGTAATATAAGCTCATGCTACAGGACTGATTATTAAATTTTGATGCTAGTTGCACTGGTTTCTGTGCTGCCATGTAGTAATTATCTCTCAGCCTTATATTGTGACATTTCTATTCTATGTGTACTGTATATTGTGAGTGGGTCCCTAAGCTCAGTAAGTGACAGCAGCACAGAGCATGTGAATCAGGGAATCAGCAGAAAAGAAGATGGGGAGCTACTGGGGCATCTTTGGAGACACAGATCTTTACTGCTAAAGGGCTGTGGTTGCCTTGGGCTGGTACAGAAGCCCAAATGCACAATATTTCTAGCATATTTCTTTAGTTTATCTTTCCTTGTCCAGAATGCTTGGGACCTGGGTATTCTGGATAATGGATCTTTCCCAAATTTAAATATTCATACCTTAAAGGGCACCTGTTGGGCAAAAATATTATCCCCAACCAAAGGTGCTGTCCAATAGAGCCCAGCTCCGGTTGCCCCTGCCAGAGCTAGGACGCTCAAGTTAAACATTAAATAAGCCCAATAGGCTGTTTCTTCTTCCAATAAGAATTAATTATATTTTAGTTTGACTCAAGTGCAATGTATTGTTTTATTATTACAGAGAAAAGGGTAATCATTAAATAAAATATATGTAATTATTTGGATAAAGTAGAGTCTAAGGAAGCTGGATTTTCCCTATTCAGAACTTTCTGGATAATGGGTTATTGTTGGATAACCCATAAGAATGAATGTGAATTACAGACTTTTTTTGGAGGGAGTTTGAGCTAACTAGATCAAGAAATTTTGCTGTTGTAGGCCACTGAAAGTCTGACAACAAAATATGGTTTTAAAAAGAAATAGCATAGATTTATATTATCCAGAAAGTGATCTTTAACAAGCACATGTGTGAAAGTAGTAGTAGAAAAAATATTTGACCCCATAGGCATTGTTCCAGAATTATAAAAGATCAGTACTATTATACTATAAAGTCATTTCCATGAAATTATTATATGATTATACCCAGTCTCTACCCAAGATATGTGTATTTGGTAATTACTAATTGTTATTTATTTGTATAGGTGTGGAATCTAATAATTGTGAATGGGGCCTGATATTTTCCATATTACGTCTTTTCTGGGAAGCACCATGCCTTAATTCTACAAAAAATAATTTGAAAAGGAAAAAAAAAAGTTCCATTATTATCATGGATTTATTATGGGTGTAGTATTTAGTAAAATATATGAGAAAAGAAGTTACATTACAAATGAAAAATAAATGAGACCCTTTTGGAAACACATTGCCATGCTTCAAGGCATTCTAGTTAAAGGGTTTCTGGATAACAGGTTCCATATCTGTAGTTCTATCATGATGAACTCTGTCAATACATGATTCTGAAAAAAACATTAATTCTCTTGCTTGCAGGAATGTGTGTTTTTTTTTTCAAATGCATTAATTTAAACACATTTTTCACATTTTATATATTTCAGTTAAATATGCTTCACTGTGAGATTAATATGACAGTCATGGTCTTGTGGTGGTAGATAGCTGAAACAGCAACTGCTTGAAATTGCTTTAGTAAGCTTAATATGATCTGCATGGTGACTAATTCCCTTTCCTTTTGTTTTCTGTTAGAAATGATTTTCAAATACAAAACATGATATGTTAATCTTATGAAGTGTTACCATATAGACAATCGCTTTTATGTTTCCTAAAAACAAAGTCATTTCTCCCAGGTTTTTTCCAGCGCTGATGATGTTGTTCATTATCTCTATACCACTCAGTAAGTGTAAAGCTATTATGTATTTTGGGTTAACTCAAGTTCCAGTTTGCAAATCCTTTTGTAAGAGTTTGGAGATTCAAATTTCCTACCAGATGGTGCGATTCTTGATTACGGTAGATCTGGAAAAATGATCACTTTATAGTAGTAAGACCATAGTGCCTCTAATAGATAAAATCCTCCAATCCACTTCTGTACAAAGCTGCTTGCTGACCTCCTTGTCAGTTTGTGAATCAACCAAAGTAGGGATTCTCATTCTGGAAGTTGTAATCCGGGCACACCTTCTGCACAAGCTTGTAGTCAATGCTGTAGAAGGAGATAAAGATGCAGATAACCTTGAAGGGTTTAGCACACAGCCAAGCAGCATGACTTTGAGTGTGCTCCATGTAGCAGGATTTTGCAGGGTCATAAAGGCATGGTTTGTTCTTCAAGGCTCTGTTGGTTTTTTCATATTCCACCCTACAATTGAAAGTCTTAGTTTCTCTGGTATCTAAGGTAGACTGTTGAAGAAGGTCAAACTCTACCACCTTGGTAGGAGGTACAATGCTTACAGACACATTGCCAAGGCTAGAGGAATTATGGCGGAAGTAAACGCTAAACGTCCCATTAATATGGTCCACAATCTTCCCTGTCACAAGCAGGCTAAACTTGACAGTTTTTATGTTAAAATAGAAGTCCCCCCAGCCAAATATCTTCTTGGTCCTTCCGGTCTTCAGTGAAGGCTTACGTTTAGCTCTTTGGCCCATTCCCCCGCTTAGAAGTGTTTGATTTTTACTCCATTCCCATGGATTCATAGGAGACTGAATAGGGGGCTTTGATTTGACTGGGTCTGTAGAAAAGACTCTGGATGGATAAAGGGAATGAGGTTTGGTTGTGCCATATGGTCCATTCTTTGCCATTCCAGTTGCCCCAAAGTCAAGATATCCCAAAGTTTTTGACATGTGACCTTCTAAGCATAGTGCCTACAAAGAAAATAAAAATTGTTAAATATAGTATAAAACTGCACAAAACACCCCTTAATCATACAATGTGTACCTGACTACACATTTAATACACAAAAAGGCTAATACAGTATATATGTACTGGCAATCTAACACAAAATACATGGGGAAACCTTTAAGAAACTCTCTAAAGTTTGAAGGGATTGGTACCAAGATAGTTACCAAGATGACCAAGTATGTTGCACAACACCTCAGATTGTATCACTGCAGCTCAGTCATATATTTAAGGCTATAAGATATTGAGAAAGTATTATTGGGTGCAAGAGGAGTAAATTTATATAGAGAGAGCTATGGTTGATGTATGAACTATGTTACCAGTGTACTGATCAGCAGTCCATTAGGGGAATTATTTGTGCACTGGTGACCTACTTATCTGCCTCAAGGACCAAACATGGAGTAACTTAAATTTTTAGCTCACAGAAAAACAGTGCACTGGTAACATAGTTAATTTTTTGTCTCTTTTTCAACAAGAGACAAAGTATGATCAGGATAAGTCCTATTCGTAAACTCATTGAACAAAGGAGTATACTGCCAATGCCTACAGAGGTATGAAATGTTCTCTTGCCAATTCATCGAGATTAGTGATGGGCGTATGTATTCACCTGCGGCAAATTCCCTTGATTCGCCACAGGCAAATAAATTCATGAAGCACCGGCAAAATTTCGCCATGGCGAAAATTCAGTGGCATCTAGTTTTGGACGCGCGTGTCTGTTTTTGGACGCCTGTGCCCATTGCAGGCATCCTTTTTTTTTTACGCCTGCAATGGGCGTCCAAAAACAGACGCGCGTGTTCAAAAAGAGATGTGGCGTTTAGCAAATTCTTCAGCGTTTTGCGAACTTCGCTAGAAATTTGCGAACAATTTGTCGAAGTGAAATGCCGCCAATTTGCTCATCACTAATTGAGATTGCTGTATGGCTGACAATTGATGAGGATTAAAGTCTGTAAGAGATAACATTTTATGACATTGCCATATATGAAATATTAAGTAATTATTGCTTTAGCATAGTATTTGCCTCCACTTGGAACAGGGGCCTTACATTGTTTGGGTTCTTTATCTGAATTAATATTAAACTCTATTGATGACTGGCAGTATTAGCACAAATGTTGTGACACCACTGGGTGGGTTAGATTTTTTTAGGTGCAGGGGTATTTTGAATTTCCACTATTTCTAGTGTAGTCCCATCAAAGACTGTGTCTGCAAAAGGAAAATGATGGATTCTGAATGTTTCACTTATATGTTGTAAGGTACATATCAACTACATAATATGTTTTTATTTCCAAAGATGCATTGAAAATCTCGTCACTTAATCTTATTCTATATAATGTATGAAATATGGAATATAAAGGATAGACTGCTGTTGTCTACGAAAACTTTCATTTCATAAGAACAACATGATTCAGTAGGTGAAGTGGGTGCCAAAAATGACTGCTGTGCACAGTGTTTTTTATTTTTTTTAAATACCATAACACAGCATGGTGACAGGTCCCTTAATTTAGAATAATAGTATTTCTGATTTCCCATCTCTAGCTGTGCTTTAAGCAAATCCCCATATGTCTTCACCAGAACTGGAAGTGCCTCATTCACATAATTAAGGTTACTTGTCACCACCAGCTGTGAAAATGACAGAAAAGAAATTTTATTTGTCCTTTGTAATCATACCACATATTTTTATATTCAAGAATGTAAGAAAAAAAAACACACACCCAAAACCAGCACTGAATTTTCTGGAGAAAATTTAAAATATGTACTTGGGGTAGTTTATTTATTACAAATAATATAAAGACTGTATATAATATAATATTTATGTATATATATATATATATATATATATATATATATATATATATATATATATATATACAGTATCACATATTGTGCAATAATGCTGCACAACGCGGCATGGCCCAGTAGTTATTTAATAAAATAAATACTTGACTGATATATTTAAAGGTATGTTTTATAGAACTGAGAATTCACTTTCACCCTCTTGTCCATGAGACAATATCAGTTTTTAACCTTTGAGAATTTCTCGTCATAATTTGTTTACCAGTTATTCAAATTGTGGGCTAAAAGATACAATTACAATGACACAATGACAAATAGCTTTGAATGTGTAGCGTATGGCACTTTCCACAGGCATAAGCTTGAGTCAGAATAATAATTATTCTCACCCGATACTCTTATAAAAACGCCTGAAGAATGTTCCTAACAGTAGTCATATTAAATAAACTCAGAGATTCTGCTTTTGAAAAAGGCAGTGTCTGGGGATTTTGGAGAAACTTTAAATACAAACAACATGAATGTATAATAAAGATTTTATACATTTGTTTGGAAATATGCATTAAATCCTAGTCTTTTTCCTCCAGCATAAAAACTTTCCTATTTGATGCATAGGTATGTCACAAATATCAGTTATGATAGGTAAAATAAGAAAACTCTATAGTTCATTAACACACATTTAAATAAAGGGGGTTTTAAGCCATACATAAATGTGTCTATGCAGTATCATGGGGTGGGGGTTATGTGCCTCTGTTTATTTACAACAGCCCAAAATCTTTACCAGTGATATACAGTATCTAGCTGACCATACACAGGCCAGGGTGAGGACTTCAATGGCATGTAATTGCAGTCCTCTTCCAATGGGTTTCTATTAGCCCACCTTATGATTTGATAATCATTTGGCCTACCACAGGGATGGCTAAATTAGACAAAGCTTCAACAAAGATTGCATTGGCAGGTAAATGTGGTACACTCAGGATGGATTTCCATAGGCCCCCATAGGATCCAATACCAGGGTCCAATCAATTAGATCAGGCCAGTGAATGGAAGAGATCTGCAACATTGCCAGATGTGCAGATCTATCCTTGTATGGCCTGCTTGAGTCATAGGGCTGCTATCCAAACCCAGAAGTAATGCACTCGTGGGCACAAAATCTATGCCTCTGAATGCCCTCCACTCTTCCTATGGTCCAGTGGTTTTATCCATACTATGATGTCATTGCATGTGACTTGAATACATGCATTTTCAAAGTATGCACACAGGGCACTTTAGTCAGTTCTGCATACACTGACTTAGGTTTGCTAGACATTGGAAAATCAGCTTTGTGGCATGAATACCTCAAATTAACTCAATACATCAAATTAACCTCAATAAACTCGAATGGTTTCTAATTTACTTGAAACTTGAATTGTTTGAGTTTTCATCAGGAAAAAAACTCTAACATTGATCGAGATTTCGGGCAAAACCCTCTGAAAAAAACTCGAAAATCATAAAGCACTGCGTATCTTGTCGGCGCTATACAAATAAATGATGATGATAAAGGCTATTAGCGTGAAATTATCTTCAAATGGTTCAAGGCCCTCTGCTATTGACTCCTACATGACCTTGACAGGTGATAGATGGTGTAAATTCAGAGTTAAGTTATTTCCAGGGTTGGAAAACACAACTCGAGCCTTAAATCTGCTCCTTTTTTCATAGGGCTGCTGTACGTCGATGATGTTACCACAGTGCTAGAAAATATTTTCTTGTGATGAATTGAGAGAAGATATTTGATATCATAGATACAAAGATGTGCAGAGTGATGGCCGTATGGAGAGATGGATGGCTTTCTTTATGCATTTGTGAATTGATGGGTGATGGATGCATGGACAGATAGGTGGATCAGTGCTCACATGAAGGCTTGATGGATGCAAGAATACATGGGTGGATAGATGTCTGTGTAAATGGGTTAATAAAAATGTGGCTTGGTGTTGGATGGATCACACATTTGTGAATTTAGAACTAAAAGCAAAGCAATTAAAAACTGTTCTAAACATTTGCATAGGGCATTATGCATGAAATATAAACACAGTATTCCTTTATTTTATACCTCGGAAAAATTTTTTTACTAGGAGGATTTCTAGTTATAGAACTATAGGAAAATGTCAGGGTAGCATTAACTCTGCTTAACATGCAATAATAACTGAGATACTAGAAAAAAGAAAGGCCACAAAGTATCTTTTGCCCACCCTCTCCAAAAAGACATTGACAACTTTTGGATCAGTGACCCTCAGCAATAGCTGCTTGCACTTTTCTTCTATTCCTTTAAAATACCATAAGTAAGTAGCCAGCACTATTTAATTGACAAAACAAATGATAAAAAGGTAGAAATGGGAACGATTCTGAGATGATTAAATAGTCTTGCGAATCCAAGGTGCATTGCAGATTGAATCCACACCTTTAAATACCAAATCAGTTCTTTTCTTCTCTGCTTGTGCCTCTGATCATCTCCCTCACACACACACTGCCAGCACTGCGAAATCGAAATGACAAGGAAGAGAAATAGACGACAAAAGGAAAAAGGTTACAGGCTTGCCTGTCTGATCTGCCTGGGAGACGGCGAGATGTAACGAGGAGACCTGAACGATGGGTCAGCCGCTCATGAATTTCATGATTCTTGCGCATGGCTCATTATGAGGGATTGATCTGAAACCTCTTAAACAGTCTCCAGAGAACATTAATGCAACTTGGCTCAGGTTTTCACTAACCCATTCTCTGCTGGGAGGGGATTTGACTGTCTCTGTGCATTCCCAATGTATTGGAGGCATCTCAACCTCTGATTATTTCTGTCTGTCAAGCCCCTTCCAAACCTAGCGACTCCTTACCTTTTTATCATTCACCTTGAATAGAATTTCTCATCAATTAAAACAAAACCTTGTTACCTTTTTAAACCAGCATTCTTCATTAAGATTTAATAACTGCACCGTAGGAAAAATCTCTCTCTCTCTCTATCTCTATCTCTCTGTATTCAGAGGATACAGCTTTGTCTCTAGCCTTGGTCTCTGTTATTTTACATACAGTAGTAAAATTCAGTTAGAAACTCTCATCAGTCATCAGGTCAATCACTTGAAGCATCCAATTAAAGGCCTCTTGTGCTTGTCACAACACAGTTGTAACTACTAACTTATTAACACTGGCCAAACGTGCACCTATGTAAGAACTTACAACCAACTAGCAGTCGATTAGCTTTAGTTCACCACCTAGAGGAAGAACAATAATCATTATTGTGATGTTATTGTTTGCCATGGATCAGGTACCAGTTTTCTTAGTATTAATAAATTAGTAATCCGTTTACTAGCAATGGGCAAATGTCTGAAACTGGTTGCTATGTCTTAGCAAAAGTTAAAAGAGCAAAACTTTCATAAGCTGCTTACATGGCATTTTCTTATAACCAGTAGAAATGTCAGTATTGATACCCAAGTTACTGTAGCTCATCTACTGGGCCATCCTCTCCAAGCTCAACATATTGCTATCTCCTCTGTAACATGGGTAATGTAAGGCTGTTGCAATTTCTGATAAACATGTATTGATCATTTGTTCCCAAGACAAAGATGTGGGGTTATCTCAACACATATGCGAAGACATGATAAATAACCACAGTATAAAATAAATTTGTAACAACGAAGTGTATGATTCTGAGTACTCAGACTCAAGACAGTGCATGAAAAACACCAGTCTCAGTAAATTTGTTGTGATTAAATTCAGATTATGCATAGATCATATAAAACATTTAAACAAAAGTTAAACATCTATTGGATCTATGAAGTCTGCCAGTTCTGCACAAAGTTATTATGGCAAAAACTCTGTAAACTAATATGTCTGCCTGATTAACACAGGGCTTATCAGCCTTTACTGTGGTATGTGTATATGTGCTTTGTAGCACATAACTTGATCCTTGCATGGGATACATCCATGGGTCCTGTGTCCTCTACCACCATGTCCTTTTCAGTGTAATAATTTGCTGTGATTTGTCAAAGACTGGACTGCAAAAATGTCAGTCTGTGACTGTCCATTTAAACATTGTTCTGCTTGAATGTGTCACATTGTCTGACTGAGCAAATGGTAAAAGCACACTGTGCTCATCTATCATGGCACCCTGAAGCTGAACATTTTGAAGGTGGCATCTGTTGTTACTTACTTACTGTTGTCACTTGCTATACTCTTAGCAGCCGCTTAAGCAGTTTCTCTGGGTAACTAGTCACATAGCTCTTCCCATGGGTCTACACAGTTTTTTAACCATTACAAAAATCCAGAAAATTGACTTGGGCTGGCAAGTTCTAAGATGTGGTATACTGCTGGGCATGGTCAACTGAATGACCTTTGTCCAAAGCAAGGACCTTCATTATTTAATGTTCAGCTAGTCCAGACAACTTGTGAACTTTCCCAATCCTCTACAGAACCTGATCCAATTCTTTGTTTCAGAGTTTCATTCTCAGGGTTTTAAACTGCATAAAGACATTGAATTGGCTTAAAACATAAATAATATCAGGATCATCCAAGCCTACTAAGCAGGAACCCAAAATTTCACTCACTCTGTGCCAAGGTGTACTACTCTTTACTGACTATGCCTATCTTCCCAGGCACTGCTGTAGGGACTCTTCAAAGAAAAGGACTTGTTCTTGTCAAACCACTGCATAACAGTCTTCTGTACAAGTACTGGCATTGAACTTGTAATTGTCTCTTCTTATTTATTGGTCTTTCATTATTAGGACAAATTGCTTATAGAAGCAGACAACATATGACCCGTTATCTTTTGTAGCTGAGAACTTAATCTTAAGTGTTTTCTACTTCTACTCTTTTATTATTAGGACAAATTGATTATAGAAGCAGACAGCATGTGACCCATTATCTTTTGTTGCAGAGAACTCAATCTTTAGTGGAAATGCAAGATTTAATGGGAGCTGGCTTTAATGGGGTTGCTCAGGTGGCATGCTTGTAGTTGTTGGAGTACTGTATACTTTTCAGTCTTGTGTAAATTGCATATCAGATGCTACACTAAAGCACTGTAACCAAAGACCAATGTAATAAAATGTAAGCACACCTCAGGGAATGCTATGATGTTCCATGAAGAAGTTTTCTCAGTACAGATTTACAGTGCGCTGTGATTCCATAACTAATTATTTCTTTGGGCTTGTGTCGAACAAAATCCCAAGCTGGCGACCTTTTCCAGAAACCATTCATCACTTTAACGATTTCACTTTTCACCAAAAATTATAAGGTATCACAAACACCAAGAATTCAGCTAGAGGAGTATGAAATGTATAGCATGTTAAAGCAAGTCATACCAATGTGTTTGATTTGTAATTATTAATATGTGTAATATTTATTTATAAAGGGACAACGTTTTCTGCAGCACAGTACAGTAGATGGGTGTATACATGAAACATATAACATACAAAGATACAACTAATAACCAATAAAGACAGCCATGCTCAATAGAGACTACTTCATTTACTATATTTCACATTTTGTTTCTATAGAGGAGATGATTCTCTACTGTAACCCCACAAGAGCGTAAGCTTGATTTTTTACACAATTTAAGAACCTTGCAGCAAAAAAGTAAAAACGAAGCCTCTGTGAAAAACTAGACAGTGTTTCTTATCTGAAAATTTAAGTTTAAGTTTCTTTATCAAATTATGATTCAGAAATTTCAACTACCTTGAACCTGCCTAATGGGAAGTGTTCTTTCAACTAACCCAGTTGAGAACTTTAACAAACCCTTTCGCAAACATTAACAGAAGGCATAATCACAGGAAAAGGTACGATCATGTATTATCACGATCATACATGTTTTTTTCTGGAAGTGTGAATTTTAATAAATGCGTTGTTTATTGTCATAGCTAAGAAAGACAGTGCTTGCTTAGACTGGACCCATTTTGCTCATAGTCACATTAGTAGTATACACTAGTATTAATTAGGCTTGTACTCAATCAAGAATTGGTTTCTCTGAAGAAGACCAATATCCTTAGCAAAACAAAATCCAACCCCTAAAACTGACCAGCTTCTGTTCAGAAAAATTAAGGTTTTATTGATTTTGAGTTATTAATGGGTATTCAGCAGAATCTGTGATGGAGGCTTCACT
>CM044433.1:143799848-143814432 GCA_024363595.1 Xenopus borealis | reverse complement strand
GTCTAAAATTGGCCTGGCTAAAATTCGTCCATTGCCGGTGTCGAAAAAACAGATGCCGACGTGCGTTTTTGGACACCAGCATTAGTTTTTTGGACGGCGGCAATGGGCGCCCGCGTCCAAAATGAGACACCAGCGAATATTAGCCAGCCGAAATTTCGCTGACGTTTCACTAATTTATTTGCCTGCAGCAAATCGCTGGAATTCACAGCAAATTAGCTGCAGGCGAATAAATTCCTCGTGGAATATGGACTCACATGATTCTCACCTTGTTTCAGTTAAAACAGAAATTGACAACAGACCTGTGTGGATATTTATCCACATCCCACAATGTGTTAAGGGGAACTAAGCTGTGGAACATGCTTGCTCTATATAAATACAATATCATAAAAATATGATGTAACCCTATGTTAAACTGCCTAGAACATTTTTGAATGAATAAATCAAAGGTAAATACATTATTTATAAATTCAGTGAAAGCTCCCCTGTTATGTATGGATAAGAAACTTGCCTTTATGTATTCTTCTGTTAGTGTGGCCTTCCCAATTCATTTGCTATCATTCCAGTGGGAGATGCTAATCCTTGGCCACAATCTCAGATAAATGTGTTGTGAGGCGTCAGCCAATGTCATGGGACACAGGGCCTGTTTGTTAAACAGTGGTAATGCTGTCTGGTTTGATGTATGTGCAACTCACTAGATACTTCTACTCACGGGGTCTGCCAATAAATCACGCATAATGCCTCCTCGCTGCATCCCTCTTCCTTTGTAATCTCGGCTTCCCCATCTGTTTTATATCTTACTTCCATTTACTGCCATTTTTAGATCTCCTTAAAATATCCAAATATCCATCTTTCCGCTCTTGCTCACAGTTAGGCTGACAAACTAGTTCAGTTTGTAATGTTGAAATTAAAAATGTGTACATTCTATTAACTTGCACAGCATGGCTTATTTAGCACCTTGTGCCGAAAATCAATTTAGCAGGTTCTTTAAAGCACAAAAAAACCCAAGTAGCATTATTAACACACCCTTAAAGCTCATTTGCAAATATATATCCATTGCTTTAATATCCACTCTTTAACATTATGACCAAATATCACTGGGACCATTGTGCTGAAACCCTTGTACTGTAGTGTATCATTGTTAGCAAAACATTTTTTTAATCATAGCCATAGACTATCTCAATCGAGATGGCAAATAAGTGCCACACAAGCAAGGATATGATATATTATTATTACAACGTGAATGTAAATGGATATGGTTGCTGCAATCTAGGCGTCCAAAGGGGTGAAACGAGGATTTTAACAAGTCATGTTATCTGTGATTCTTTGTGACTAACTTGATATTCCACTTTTTTCAGATAACCAAGATATCTATGCTGCACGAGTGTGACGCAGGGATAGACAATTGTTTCCTTTTCATTCCCTTCCTGTAGGGTACGATAAAATGTTTCTTTTCCTCTTTGTGCAGTTACAATGTTGTACCGATTAAAAAGATTTTCTTTTGGGCAACTGGAGGCATGCTAATCGACTATCCTTGGAATATCTCTGGACTCTATTCTCCATTCTGCAGTCAAAAGGACTTTTGTGAAGGTAACCAAATTTGGATATATATTTTTTTTATTCTATTTTTTTGACCTTATTTAATTTTTGATGAATGTTTTTGTATTTGGACTATTATTTTTGTTTCACACTATGGGGCAGATTTACTAAGGGTCGAATTGTCGATGGATTCGACTGGCGAATATTTGGCGAATAGATATTTGCCAAAATCGAATAAAATATTTGCCAGTTTTGAGTGCAATTTCGATTTATCGCCAGAATCGTACGATCGAACGATTCTATGAAAAGTCGCTGAAAAAACACTGAAATATTCACCAAAATCATACGAATTGAACGTTCGAAGTGTTCGATCCTACGATTGAAATTCGGCAAAAGACTTGGGGGATTCCCATAGGCTTCTATTGTAATTCGGTAGGTTCAATCTGGCGAAGTAGGCAGTCGAATAAAAATTTAAAGGGCAAGTTCTTCGACTGGCGAATAGTCGAGCACTCTAATATATATTTATTCGATCTATTTGATCTATTCAATGCACCCGAATATTCTATCTTGAATATTGAATTCTGTAGTGTATCACTACATTTACCCTTTAAATTCCAGATACCCCAGAATTCTATCCTTGTTTCCTTATTGCTTTCTTCACACCCAGACTTCTTCATCATCTCTTTCATCTGTAAAATGTCTCGTATTATTGCTCCTAATTTTCCAAGCTTAACTCTGTTGCCACCTTTCTCAATTCCTTTTGTTGTGCAATCATATTTTTTTCACTTTTATTTTAATTTATTTTATGTCATTGTTCCTAAATGTTGAACTGTGGTTTTGATTCCTTTTGGTCCCTATTTCCTGTTATCATAGTACACATTATATTTAGTTACTAGCCCGTGGCTTATCCAAGTAAATATATTGGGCTGAGAAATTTATGACCTGGGACAAAGGGGAAGTAGGAGGGAAAGAATTAAGAGCTGGAGGCTACCAAGCGTTCCATTGTTTTGCTCTACAGTAATCATCTAATCATCTACAGTCAGAGATGTATCCTAGGAAATGAAATAAATATACTTAACTATTTTTATAGTGGCTTTACAGTCCTTAATCAATCATCAATTGATTTCACTTTTTTTTGACTAACCAAGGTTGCTCATGTGATAGCATTCCCTCTGTGTTCTATGAAGAGTCTATTTTGTAAATGCCTACTTAAATGGAGTAGTGTCAAAGTGGGAATATTTTTATTGGTTTCTCGTATCAGGAGTGTCTGTGTGTGAATCTTTGCTTCAATGAAATATCTTCCACCTAGGTGTATTGTGTTTTCTAATACTGTTAGAACAGTGGTTCTAAATCTGGGGGTCAGGACCCCTTTGGGGGTTGAACGACCCTTTTACAGTGGTCACCTAAGGGGTGTCCAAACTAGAAAAACATTGTTTGGACAGGGTGGGTTAAAGAATAGTGTTGCAGCGGCCATTTGTTATTAAGGGAATGCGTAGTAGCGGACAATTCCGGGAGCGTGCAGTGCTATCGGCTGCTTTAGAGAGAGCTGAAGACTGAATGGGCTTCCTCTGATTGGTGGATTTTTTATTTTTTTTTCTTCTGCCAGACTCCTAGATATTTTCATTACGATTCATAACAGTAGCAAAATTACAGTTATGAAGTAGCAATGAAAATTATTTTATGTTTGGGGGTCACCACAACATGAGGAACTGTATTAAAGGGTTGTGGCATTAGGGAGGTTGAGAACCACTGTGTTAGAAGGTTTATTTTACTGCAACAGGGAACCGAGAACAGGGTTCATGGATGGGTTCAATGGTTAAGCCTTTGCACAGTATTAAATTAATTTGATTGATGTGTGGGCATTTGCGTAATTCCTTAATGGCCTCACCAAGTCCCATTGTTTTGTTTTCATTTTTTTTATGTTTTTACACAGTAATGTATTCTTTTCTGTGCACCTAGGAGAGGTCATATTAAGGATGAGCAATAGATTGGCTGTGGGGCTTCATCACTTTCAAAATGGGACGTAACAACAAAAAAGAAAAAAAAGAACTGCACTCCTGAGGAAAAGGAACATTCGCCAACCTTTCTAAAACTGATTGGGAGAGGGCACAAATATTGCCTAGAATTATAATGATGTAGCCATAGGGATAACATGGCCCCAGGTCCTGACATTTAGATATGATTCATCAGCAGGATAAAACTTTGGTTCGTTTCAGAAAAGGAATTCCCTGCTGATGAAGCAGATTGGAATATGCACAAAACATGGTTATGGTTTGAACCATTTTATTCATTTATGTATAATAGCATGCGTTTGGCATTATAATTTAATGAACCACATCATAAAAATAACAGGCAGCGTAACAACTAGCATCAGAATTTAATAATCAGCCCTAAGCATAGCTTCTCGACAGCTGCTCAGAGCCCACTGAGCATGTGAGTGTCATAGACACTTTCCAAGATGGTGACCCCCTGTGACAAGTTTGAAGTCCTGGATCATTGCTGCTATTGAAAAGCTGAAACTTTAGACTGGTGCAATAAGTATAATAATTCAGTATATAAAACATGGCATTTTTTTCCATATTCATTTTTAGGGTTTAGTTCTCCTTTAAAGGATATGTCTTGTGAAAATAAGTTTTTTTAAATAAAATACATCAGTTAATTGTGCTCCTGCATTACATTTTTCAAAAGAGCAAACATATTTTTCATTTTCAATTTTTAAATTCGATGTTGGGCTAGACATGTTTTTATGTTCCCCAGTGCCCTCAACCATGTGACTCTGATAAACGTCAGTCACTCTTTACTGCTACATTGCAAGAGTGGTCATCTTTCCCCTCCCCCCCAGCAACCTATCACCAGAACAATGGGAAGGTAACAGGTCCATGACACCTGCATTGCTAAAAATGCTCTCATGCCCCACCTATTGGTAAATATGATAATAGCACTTAGTAGTGAAACCAAACCAAAGTCCAGCTCATCCAAATCATGACTCCTCTAGCCACAATGGAAAGCATTTGCTGAAAGTGCAGGATCAGGCACAGCAGAAAAGCTAAGGTGGTTGCTTACTCACCAATATTACAACTAAAAAAATACGTTTATATGTTAAAGAGTAATTTAATTTCACTTGATAAAGGGCATTGAACCCAAAACTTGTTGTGATTTCCACTGCCTGGAATAAAAGGTTGTTTGCAGTAATACTGCTGGAGTTCGTCTTCCTTCTCCTTTACTTGGATCATTTGCAGCAGTTGCAGCACAGAGCAACTATTAAGGAATTTGACCCATATCATTAGGAAAAGCTAAGCTGACCACCATCCCTCTCTTCTAGATGGATTCTACCTAGCTGCTGTCCATAATTACACTGGTATTTTTGGAAAACGTCTTCATTGGTGTTAAAAAACAGCTTTTTTTTCATCCAAATATTGCACTTTACATCCATGCTTTGGTTCATACATGTACTCTTGTGAAAGTATTAGGGCAGCGTGGTAATCAACAATTTATCAATATATATATGGCACAAATGCTGGAAGAGGCACCTTGATGTGTATTTACATATATATCCCTGTCTCATTACCATGTATGGATTTATAATTATATGTATCTAAACAAGAGTAGTATGCTAATTAGCCATCTGCCTTATAGCAGGTGGTATACATTAAGAAGTAAGTACACAGAAGAGTCTAACAGAAATGGATGGGGATTTTTCAGCCAACTCGTAATACTCTACACAACCCCATTAAAACACCTCACTGGATAAAAACTTTCAGCCATCTTAGACAAAGTTTCTATTGTCCTCCACCTAATGAAAAGAAAAACAAGAGCCACAAAAGAACAAGAAAATTATTTATAATCTAGACTGTGTTTATATTGGTGCTCATGCAATGCAAATTTAATTGTATGAGCATTTATATGTCTCTATAAGGTATTAATATAGTGCTGAAGTCATGTCGATAACAATTATGACAGTTCCTACTGCTAGTTAACAGAATAAATCCTTTATTTTTTGTTTGGTGGCATAGACCAGTGTTACAGCCTGCACAATAATGTTTTGTGTTTATAAGCTTTTATATAAAATTTTCTCTTGGTATGTTTAGATTGAAAGTAGTCTTGCTACAGATATAGCAAATGATTATTTTTTGGTGGTTTTCACTTGCTTAACTTGCAGGTTCTGCCTTGTCTACAGAAGCCACTGCATTTTCTCTGTCACTAGTATGCTTTGTCATCTCCTATAGTGCTCTGGTCTATATAAGAATGTTCCTGTGAGGAGCACCCAATGGCAATCCTTTCCTCTTTGGCACCGCGGCCATGAAGGTGGCGCCCATGGTCCAGGTTAGTTGTGGTGTAGTGATGTCACTGTGCCATTGTATACCATCAAATTCTAAATAAAAGGATGCCAAGAACCCAAGTTCAATGCCCAAATATAGGTTCTTCTTGAGTGGATTCCTGGGTGCACTATATTTGCTCTGTTGACTGATTCTTGGTTCCTGATTCTCCTTCCTGTTACTGACCTGGGACTTTTACTGCCTTCTTTGACTTCCTTGCCTGGATCTCAACCTTAATCTGATTAAACCTTTTGTACCGCAAATTGGACTATTTAGTGTTAGTCTGCTCAGGGAAAAAAAACTCGAAAAAATTTAGAAAATTGTATGAAAATTCGAATCATATACATTTTTTGTGATTTTGCGCCCAAAAATCACTAAATCTTCAGATTATTGCATGAAACCCAACTGAGATTAGGCTATCTTTGGAACTTCTCCCATTGACTCAGTTCTGAGATGCTGTTTTTCAGATTCAGACTTTCTCTATCCTCGGTGTATAATAATTCCTGAAAAATTCAAGTCTTTTTTTTTTTCTTCACAAAAAATTTGGATTCTAATAAATAACCCCCCTAATGTCAAAGAGGAATAGCAGAAGTTATTAAAACAGAAATAGCAATCAACAGCCATTAGGAAAATTGTCCCAGTGTATTACTAAGGTTTTAACTGCACATATTATTTTCCTATACAGTAACATTAGCCTGAATTTCTGGGAGAACATCACCCGAAGCACTTTCTGAGCCAGTCCCAAGTAACTCTGAGCTACTCAATTATCCTGTGCAGCAAGCAGCACCTAATCTGCTCCACATCTATTTCACTCTGTTTTACCTGTCACATTTTCTTTACCCTATGCCAAACCATCTGCCCTCTAGTTCTACAATCCTCTGCAGACCACTGGCTACTCAAGAGCTAAGCCTTCCAGAATTTCATTCTGTTCTGCTGTTTTTAATGGGGGGGAAAGCCAGCAGGACAGCTGAAGACCAGATGTCTGTGTACACATCTTGTAATTCGCTGAGTGCTACGTGCTAGGGATGCAAGCAGTCTGAATTGGTTAAAACAAACTGGCTCCCTGCTGAAAGGCAAAGACTGGGGGGGGAGGAACGAGTTGCTCTCCATCTCAACCCACGCTCTCAAGTGGCTCTGGGATAGAGCAGCCCTTAAATATGAGGAAAGTTGCTTGTGTCCATAAATAGATTACATTTTCTCTGCATGCTTTAATATTGAGTGAATATTAACATTAGTGAGAAAATTATAAATTAAGCTAAAACCAAACTAATTAACTGTGAAGTTAGGTACCAGATAATCCCTGTAAAACTGAGAATTTTACATTCTCATTCATAACGGCAAATAAGCATAGTCTGCAGCATGCATCTAAATTTAGACCATTAATATGGTCCAAAACCCAGGAATAGGATCTATTATCCAGAATCCTCGTGACCTGGGATTTAAGAATAAGGGATATTTCCATAATTTGGATCTCCATACCTCAAATCTGCTAAAAATCATTTATAACCTTATATAAACCGAATAGGACTGTTTTGCCCCCAATACGGATTCATGTAGCTTAGTCAGGATAATATAACTTGTACAAGATAATTTTATGTCAACAACTGTGGCCCATTTTGTGCACCCACAACTGTTGTACAAAATAACATGGAACTCACAGGAAAACATTATACAACAGTATAACAAAAAAGATAACAGTGGTATGCCTTTCATTTCTCAGGAACATCTGAGTACTGGGGATTTTCTGAACAAAGATTTTTAGTGAAGCAGGATTCAGTTGTATGAAATTAAATAAAATGTGAAAAACTGTCTGTGCTAAAATTTGGGTACCCTTGTAATTTTGCTAATTTGAATGCATGTAACTGGTCAATACTGATTACTGGAAACACCAAATTGATTTGATTAGCTCGTTAAACCTTGAACTTCATAGGAAGGTGTGTCCAATCATGAGAAAAGGTATTTAAGGGGACCAATTACAAGGTGTGCTTCTGTTTGACTCTCCTCTGAAGAGTGATAGCATTGGATCCTCACGGCAACTCTCAAAAGATCTGAAAACAAAGATTGTTCAGTATCATGGTTTAGTGGAAGGCTATAAAAAGCTATCTCAGAGGTTTAAACTGTCAGTTTCAACTGTAAGGTTTCTGTAAAACCCAGGTCTGGCAGGCCAAGAAAATTACAGGAGCGGCATATGTGGAGGATTGTGAGAATGGTTACAGACAACCCAAACATCACATCCATAGACCTGCAAGAACATCTTGCTGCAGATGGTGTATCTGTACATCATTCTACAATTCAGCCCAATTTGCATAAAGAACATCTGTATGGCAGGGTGATGAGAAAGAAGCCCCCTTCTGCACTCATGCCACAAAGAGTTGCTTGTTGTATGCAAAAGCTCATTTAGACAAGAACTTTGGACTGATAAGACACTGATTTATTTGGTGATAACAAAAAGCACTTTGCATGGTGGAAGAAGAACACAGCATTCCAAGAAATACACCTGCTGCCTACTGTCAAATTTGGTGGAGGTTCCATCATGCTGTGGGGCTGTGTGGCTAGTTCAGGGACTGGGGCCCTTGTTAAAGTCAAGCTTCAGATGAATTCAAGCCAATATCAACAAATTCTTCAGGATAATGTTCAAGCATCAGTCACAAAGTTGAAGTTACACAGGGGTGGAGCAACAAGACAATGCCCCTTACATTTCTAAATCTACAAAGGCATTTATTCAGAGGTAGAAGTACAATATTTTGGAATGGCTGTCACAGTCCCCCAACTTGAATATCATTGAACATCTATGGGATGATTTGAAGCAGGCTGTACATGTTCAGCAGCCATCACATTTAACTGAACTGGAGAGATTTTGTATGGGCAAATGGTCAAGAATATCACCATCCAGAATCCAGAAGCACCCCATACCCCCCCCTTTAAACTAGTGGTGATCCTATGCTTTTAAAATTGGGCTTTTGTTTTGGGAATTTCTCTCCTTTAAAAGCCTGATTGCTGGCTGGGGAGGATTTAGCCCTCAGTGAAAAAACTGCGTTCAACGAATATTGATTACAGGTAATGCTAGAATGCACGTAATAAATAAAACAAGTTAGGGACCGGCATTCGGTGTTTACCTTGACGTGGTATGGTGGCTTATCAATTTTATGATCATAACTTTGTAACAAAATAACCCCTGTTTTGGGTGTATATGCATTAGCATTTATAATACTTACTAGACATTAAGCCCATTAAATTAACGGGCGCTAGAACATATGTAGTCAAACATTTATAAAAACAGACTTGTTCCAGTCCAAAAAAAAGTGGACAACCATGGTGGACACCTAGAGTGCTTCTCAGTAGTTTTAAAAATACTACTGCTTCCTAAAGAGTTTGGGCAATGTTTGTGTATGGTATAGATCACACCAGTGTTTTTTTTCCACAAAAAAATGTTTGTCCTACAGAATTTCAGAGGCGACTCTGCCTCAATGTTACTTTTAGAAAAAGAGCCCCCTGACTTTGTCAGCTCAGCATCCCTGTTGCCGTAGCAACATCGGGGACATGCGCTGAGTGAGCGGGACTCGCTTCTAACAACGCGAGTTTGGATCAAGTACAAGCTACTATTTTATTATTACAGAGAAATAATTAAAAAAATTGCATTATTTGGATAAAATGGAGTCTATGGGAGCCTTTCCATTATTCGGAGCTTTTGGGATAACAGGTTTCCAGATAACAGGATCTCATATCTGTATATTCATTTGGATCAAATACAGGTATGGGACATGTTATCCAGAATGCTTGGGACCTGGGGTTTTCTGGGATCTTTGTCTGATTTGGATCTTCATACCCAAAGTCTAGTAGAAAATTATGTGACTATTAAATAAACCCAGTATGCTAATTTTGCTTCCAATAAAGATAAATTATATCTTAGCTTGGATCAAGCACAAGGTACTGTTTTATTATTGTTTTATTATTACAGAGAAAAAGAAAATTATTTTTAAAAATCTGGATTATTTGGATAAAATATAGACTATGGGAGACAGCCATGTCATAATAGCTCTCTGGTTAACGGATCCCATATCTGTAAATAAATCTATATGCATATATATTTGTGTGCTATAATTAGTCAATATAAGCCACAAACCGGATTAAAACATGATTCCCTTTTGGCTCCCTGGTCTTCATAATTTATTTGACTCATGAATCACATGCAGATACTCCACCGTTTCATTTAAAAAGCTGAATAAAAATGGAAGGCTTTTTCCTAAACCACAGGAGTTGATGGAGAATAGACAAAACTCACTATAAATCTATTTCGGAGACTTAGCTCGGCAAGACACTGAAAGGTATACTTCTGTGGCAGCCTTGGGAGCTAAAAGTTTGCATGGGTATTTTATGATCTCATAAACTTCAATGTGGTTTCTTCTGTTCTTTAAGGATTACAGAAATAAAAATAACAATGGTGGTAAAGATAATAAAAAGCTGTGGCTATTCTGGAACTTTCTATTCTAGCACTGCCCAGGGGGCTAACTGGACATTGTTATGCAGAGAGACAGAAGCAAGTTTCATTGCACATATGGTAGCAAAGAAATCTAATATTTCCAGCTGTACAGAAACCATCAACAAAAGCTAAAAAAGCCCTTCTCAATAGTCGTATCTCCAATACATAGCATACTGTATGTACTGAATTGGGTCTTTCAGCTTGTAGGCTTCTCTCCTATAACATTGAAGCAAAGAAGGAGCAGAACACAAGACACATTTCCATGAGTATATATTGACTTAAAGGGGTGGTTCACGTTTCAGTTAACTTTTAGTATGTTGTAGAATTGCCAATTCTTAGCAACTTTTCAACTGGTCATCATTGTTTATTTCTTTATAGTTTTTTTTCATTATTAGCATTTTTCTTCTGACTCTTTCCAGATTTCAAATGGGGGACACTGACCCCCATATAAAAAACAAATTCTCTGTAAAGCTACAAATGTAGCCTAAGCAGTGGAAATTCATTTAATGAAGTAAAAAAAGACTCTAGTGTTTCCCCCAACTGGAGTGTGGGGTCTATTAACTGACAACTCCTGGGACAGAGAGAAACATTGTCGAGTGATAGGTGCCATTTAACAGAGACAGTTGTCTTTTCTGTCATTGTCTCTTCTCTAATCCTTAGTTATGTATCTTTTTTACCTGAAAAAAAGGCATGTAACAAGGCCCAGTTTCATGACAATAAAGTAATGGTCACCAAGAGGCCTCCGATTTGAGGGCACCAAGCATATTGGATACTAATGCTTTTCTGAAAATGACCCTATCCTAAAGTAAAAATTAGCTGCATTGGATGCTAATGCTTTTCTGAAACGGACCCTATCCCAAAGTAAAAATTAACTGCAAATAACAATGTATGAAATGCTGGCACTAATTTGGCTATTTTAGCAGCTTTGAATTGTGTCATCAATGAATCCTTACTACTCTAAATGGAAACAGAACTTGCTAGTAAGTCTACTGCTCTCTGGTGACTTTTTCTGGGACTACTTCTTTTTTTCATTCCATAGAGCCCACAACTATGTTCTTTCTGTTTTTCTCAATAATCACTTTTTATCCCTTCTAATTTCTTGTTAGAATTACAATAAACACTGAGTAAACATTTGTCTCTGCTCGCATTTAACCAAAGAAAGATGTTGTTGTAGTTGAACATGGCAGTTTTCAACTTTTATTTTCTTGTTTGCTAATTTCTGCAGCAGCCACGATGCCCTAAATTCACAGGTCCATACAAATGCTTACTTAATTTGACAGTGTATTCCATAAACATCTGCAATAAATATGCTAAAACATCAACATGCTGCTGAGCTGTGGAAGAAATCAGAGGTAAATATACAGTACTTTGGCAAAATTCTGCTGGAAACAGTTTGCAATGTGAGAACAGAGGGGCGGTGGGGTTTCTGATTTAACAGTTTTTTTCCTGTTCCTACAGATCACAATGGCTCCGAGCAGTCAAACACACTCTGATGCCAGGCATCAGTTTTTGTAAATGTCCCAACAGCCTGGAAAGTTTTAACACAAGGGAAAAATAGAAAACTGTTGGGAATGATTCAGGATTCTCCAGTTTGATACTGGATAAATCAGTCCTGGCATCTTGATCTCTCTTGCTTTCTTTTTATCACCATTCACTCTGCCGTTATTGCACTCCATATCTTTAACATACCATTTTAACTCTGTTCTCTAATCCCAGCCCCACTTATAATACCTCAATATTTGTTCTCATTCTTCATTTTCATATTATTCCATCCTTAAACTGTACTCTACAAGACACCTAGCAGACACTTTCCAATAAATTCCCTGTTTATACTCCATATTTTCCAGTAGCTTCATTTCTTCTTACCTCACCTGCCTTCCCCATCTCTCACTTCTGCTTTCTTTGCACCACTTCCAAACTCACCAGCACACCTTATTCATCTTTTTCTCTCTCCCCACCTGACTAACCAAGCTTCCATTTTGCTCTCCCCCAACACCCACCTTGTTACTTTGCATGCCACTTCCACTCCCCCAAATACCTATTTGTTATTTTTTTTAGCAGAGCTTTGTCAGTATCATCATATCATAATTCTTCTCATTGTGAAATGTTTCATGTTAACAGGAATTTTATCCCAGTCCAGCCCAGTCCTGTTCTGCACTTTTATCCTTAAATGAAGGATTGTGTCAATTATTTCATCCACTTTGTCCAGCAATGTGTCATCCCAACGTCACCTATGGCACCTTCCGAAAAGGTCGTCCTGTCATCTTGTGTGATGTATAGGCAAAGAATAATGCCTTCCCCTCTTGTGCACACTTACTGCGGGCCCTTATTAAAAGCAGCGTAATTCACTGTTAAATATGAAGTGACTGCTGAATAAAGAAGAGAAAATACCTGCATGGCAAACTGTTCTATCTCCAAATGCTTCCTGCCATACAAAACAGTCAATGAGTTCACTGCCACAAATAGAAATGTCATATTCTTCCTCCGCAGCATCACCCTCATAGTAAAGAATTTGAATATCTGCATTTTTTGTCCAATTTGCTTTGTGTCGAAGCATCTTTGCTGGAGAGACTAAGATGGGGCAATAGTGGATGGACATGACATTTACTAGCTGACACATTTAGCTTAATAATAACCAGTGCTGGAGGAAAGGATGCAATGCCAGAACATTACTGTGCAATCATCCTGCTCTTGGCATCTACGCAGCATTTTAAATAAAGGCTAATACACCATTCTTTTGGATCATTAACCTTTCTTTTTCCAGGATAACCATGCATTATAAGCACCTCCTTTGACTAAGGGGTCCCTCTTCTATGAAATAATTATCACCATCCCTGCTGTAGATTGCATATTCCGTACACCTTAAATCTAAACTTAAAGGGAATTCACTGATTTGTAGTGAATGCCAAAATAAACTCTGAGTCTATAAAATTTTAAATATAACACTGCTTGCTAATATCCTCTTATCAGCAGACTCCCCCCCCCCCCAGAAGGACATTGATTCATATCGTTATGATACCAGAAACACCAGAATAAATAATTTACATATAATCTCACTTTGTTTGCGCTTTAAAAAGTGCATGGATACGTATTTTTTGCATAACCAGGTATTCTCTAGGAGCACTGAGGTTTGCAGCATGGGTTCCATTATCTAGAAAGCTCAATATTACTCTGTTTTATCCAAATAAAACAAGTTTTAAAAAAGGATTTCCTTTTTCTCTGTAATAATAAAAAGCACCTTGCACTTGATCTAAACTAATATTAAATAATCCTTATTGGAAGCTAAACCAGTCTATTTGGGTTTATTTAAAATTTAAATGATTTTTAGTAGACGTATAAAGATTCAACTTACTGAACAATCCATTATCCAGAAAACTGAAGTTCCCAAGGATAACAGGTCCCACACTTGTACTTGGACAAACCTAAATCAGAATATCTTCACATTAAGCTAAATAACTAGTGATGGGCGACATGCGCCGAAAACGACGCGACGTGCGTTGGAAACGACGCAATGCGCGCGACTCGTTTAGCGAATTTTTCCGCCAATTTGCAAATTTCACTGGAAATTCACGAATTTTTCGGCGAAGCGAAACGGGTGAGATTCGCCCATCACTATAAATAATGTAAAAATAAGTTTTATCATTTGCTACAACATATTAAAATGTGATTTGCCCATAAGTAATTGATACATAGAAGTAAGTTACTTCCATAAACATTTAAGCTGATATAAGAACATAGTTACTAAACTGTTCCTTTGTCAACAGCAAACCAATCAACACTTAAAAGGGGCAGATTTACTAAATTCACATGTATTCACATGAATGATTCGAAATTCGATCAAATTTTCAAAAAGATTCGAATTTCGAATATGCAAATTAGGTGACTTCAACCAGTGAGTTCTGTAAATTCGATCGAATGATTCGAATAATTCAAATAAAAATCTATTCGAATATTCGAACCATGCAGGTGAAACAGCCCATAGTAGCCAGTATAAGTAACTAGTAAATGCTACCTGCTATAGGCAACCCTCAGCAAACTTTTATGACATAACTCCATCACAATTTTTTTGTGTTTTTTTCGTTTTGTTTAGGTTTTTACTATGGTGTACACCTACAGCCTATCTGTTTTAAAAGGTCATTGGTAGCTTATTGTGCCTCTACAGCTACCTAAATAGGGCAGTGTCCAACCTGCTGTATTCCATTCTTAAAGGAGAACCAAACCCTTAGATCCCTCTCCCTGCTCCCCCCCCCCC
>CM044433.1:143776566-143789339 GCA_024363595.1 Xenopus borealis | reverse complement strand
GCTTGTTCTCATCAACCAGCTGACCCCCCCTCTGATAATAAAGGTCCTACCCCTTCCTATGAACATTCAGCATTCATTTATAGTATACATTATTTTAATCAAAATGATTTAAATAATGATGAAAAATTATTAGATCAATGTCCTAATATGTATTATATAAAGCACATACATGTGACTACAGTTTAAGAACAAAAGGGGTAACCTAATCTGTGCCAGGCAAATCTGTGACATAACAGAGATATGTACATATAACATATAAGATAAAGAAGATAAGAAGAAAATACAGATTTACATTCAAGCTTACATAATTGCTTATAGATGATTTATTAGTACCTAACCAATAGAAATGTAGTTTCAAACATCTGTTGGAATAGTCTTTTTTTTTTTAAACTTGTTTGCCAAATGACTGCAGCCAGTCAAGTGTACCATGTCTCCATCTGTGATCAGCCTACTAAATGCATCTAACAACACCCAGAGTAATGTGATTGCACTGTATTAAAGGTCAGCACTTCAGTAAGTAGGTGACCTCTTTTTATTTGAACAAGCAACTTGTTTTTATAGGACAATCTTTCAAGATTTTAACTTTCTTCCTGAGGTCAAAAAAGGTTTTGAGCGGAATACAGATGTGTGAGCCAAGATAGCAAAAAAAAAAAGGTTGGAAGGGGACATATAAACATTACAGATGCTCTGGATTTATGGGCGACTTGACTCGGGAACATTATTTCTAACTAGAGTGCAGTATATTTCTTGTTTATGCTGTGTTATTATATATCTGGGCAGGTCTGGCATTTTGGCTGGCTCTTGATGATGTAGCATTTTTCCCTCCGGTTTCTCTTTTGAATCATAAAATGCAACACTATTCACACCACGGGGTTACATATTAACTTTCAAGATAACAAATGAATTATCTTGCATCTGTTGTTTTAGTAGAAAAAAAACATTATATTGTATCATATTTGAAAAACGTTGTAGAACAGGAGGCAGGAGAGATCACTAACGCCAAGCACAACTATGTGAAACTGTAAGAAAATTGTTTGGAACAATGTCAGTGTATTAAGTGATTGCTTCCTTTTACCTGCAGTTATGGTGATGGTTGTATATGTAACCTTATATGTGAAAAGTTAATTATTTTGCCTACACTGCTTAAAAAAAGTAATTCTTTATAAGATATTTCTTAGTTCACAACAATTCCCAAGTATTACCTACCCAAGTATTACATACCAGGAATTGTCAGCTTATGGTTTACCATTTGTCTTACAGCTCCTAGCCCCAACTAGATGGGGGTAAGCTTTGTGGACAGATGTCTGCCTAACTGCCCTTCATGCTATAAATCTATGGTTCCCCAACTGTGTGGCTGTTTGGGTGATAATTGAAGTCAATTAGGTTGATATTTTGGGTGAATATATATTTTCTTAGATATTATTAGAACTATATTCTGCTATATCAGTACCATTTTTTCAGGAAGTTTTATTAATGTCAGTTACTGAGATAATTACAACTGCTGGTGTAGGGTAACTTATATAGCCTAACAGTACCACATGTTTTATTTCATTCAGCATCCCAGATAAAGCTTGATTAACCATTGCAAATCTCCTAGTCCCTTAGGAGATCGGTTCTTAATACTGACCAAATATGAACTATTCAACCATGTTAGGTTGAATACATGGTCAGTTTATACAAAATCTTTACTACAAAAGTTTTTGGTGTCTAAACAAATAAATATATGTTGAAAATGTTGTTTAAATGTCCTAAATTCTCTAATATTACCTGGCCATTGGTAGTAGGGACAGGTTTCTACAAAACGATCTGTATCTTAGCTACATTTGACCCTATAGCCTCTTCAACACATATTAATAAGCTAATGATAGCTTGGACTATCTCAGTACTTTAAATCAGGGCTGACCAACTGGAGACCCATGAGATGTGACAACAAAGAGGTTTATGTGGCATAATCATGCTCTCCATATTCCTCTATGTAGGGCATAACTATTTGTAACCCAGCCCTCAGACATGTGAAATAGTAGATAGCAAACAAGTGTCATGGAACATCTCGGCAGTACTACTTTAAATATAGGGACCATTGACTGGGTTCCTGAGGATGCTGGCTTTGGCCCACATAGATTAGCTAAGACAACAACATTAATAGTTACAGTAAACCTCTTGCAGACTAGCTAGGGCAATAGAAGGGTCTGTAGAACAGCAAGGCCATAATCTATGAAGAAATGCAGGAATAGCTACAGTGTATTTAACAATGATCCTCATTCAGTAACTAAAATGGGCAAATAATTTGACAATTCAGCACAGATCAGTTTTTAACAGATAGTATATACTGTATAACCCTAATTTGGTTGCTGTCTCTTTAAATAGCAATTAACCCTTTGTGATCCATTGGCCCTGAGTCTATTCTGCGTATGAAAAGTACTGGGAAATGGTATTTATGGTGCAGTGCCTCCACCTAGGGAAAACTGAGGAGGGGGGTTCCACTAGGAAAAATAAAATACACAGTTTGCCAATGAAACAAATATAAACTCTATATAAACAGTAGTAAAAGAAGTTTGGCAATCTAATTCACAATGCACTCCTGCACTGGGACATATGAGACCTACCTAACTCACTATTGGGCACTTGTATTGAGCACAGTCCTTTTTATTATCAAAGTACCAATCCTCTGGAAGGTTATAATAACCGCACAGTTCAGTTCAAGTTGAATGTCCCTTCCCAAGAGCTCTTATACCCCAGGTGGTACTACCTTTTCCCAAAAGTACCTTTCCTTTTGGAACTTAGCAGTTGCTCCCACATAGCAAGGAAATTCACAAGACCTGTCTTCAATCCTCCCTTGGGTGGCTCACTCACCGTGGGTGCTCTCAGAGGCAGTCACACTGGAGATTACAGGCAGGTTTAATCTCACCAGTGGCTTCTTTTACCTCCTGAGTCTCTAGCAGCTTGGCAGGGAACAGGATTCGTAACGGTCGAATCTGGGGCATTTCGTAAAACGGCGAAAAATTTGCGATACACCGCCGTTTCTCATTTTTGGAGGCAGATGTCTGAAACTGAGGAAAGTCACCAGAAAATGCATGAATGGTGAGTGGTGAATGGTGAGTGACGGGAGACTGTACAGAGCCCAAATTCTGGTAACTCACGATTTCTATGCAAGTCAGTCCCGTTGCATGCTGGGTATTGTAGTCTTACATTAAACTTGGGAGTCAGCAAATTGTTAAACAAAAACTACATTACCTAACATGCATTGGGAGACGCAGGCTTGGCACATCAGGGCAAGAAAAAAAGTTTCCAAAGTACAAACCAGCCAGAAGCCCACACAGAAACCAAAATCTGTACCTTGGCTAGTTTGTACTTTCAAAAGGGCTCACCAGGGCTTTAAGTTAGTAGCCCAATCTGGCTGGAAACCCGCCAACCTGGCAACCCTGCACTGGACAGTCTCATACCAACCTGTACTGCCCTTGTTAAGCTCTGTTGGAGACCCTGTACATTTGGCTCCAAAATCAGGCTCACCCTCTCTCCCAAGGATGCACTGGGATGCCCAGCCAATTGAATGGCTCTCCAGCCTGTAACTGGGCTGGATGATGTCACAGACAGAAAAACAGAGGAAGGATTTCCCTGGTCCCCTACATTTACTTTGTTTCACAGCACTCCTAATTGGGCAATTCAGTAATTAAAATAGTGACTTCTTATGTATATTAATTTCTAAGATTAATCAAGAAATCTGATTGATCTGTGCCCATTGATGCTACCTGTATTGTTCCAGTCCTCATAGCGTCTAAGAATCTAAGCAACAAATATGCTTGACACTACACTAAAGCCATGCCTCTCACGAGACCTCTTATTAATGTGTGGTTTTAGAGTGCAGTTCTTTTCTATTTAGAATTTTTGAACATAAAGCGTTGGAGAGAGCACTAATGACAGTTGGTGGTGGTAGGTTCTAAAATCTCTTCTCTTCCACTACACAGTGGCCCTCCTGCGCCCTTTCATTGTGTTATATGTGCCTGCTGCTCTAGAACTAGTTCTAAAGTCCTGCAGAATGATTATCCCTTACATTGGTCTGTTAATGCTTTTAAGAGTGGCTTGGACAGGCATAATATAAAAGGCTATTGTGATATTAAAATCTATAGTTAGGATAGATATGGGTATATATCATTTATGTGATGGTGTAGGGGGTGTGTGCATAGATGCTAGGTTTCATTTGGAGGGTTTGAACTTGATGAACTTTGTCTTTTTTCTGATTTAACTATGTAACTATGTAATATGTATGGTCAGGGGTTGTGACAGGGAATGTGATATGACCAGAGGTAAATAATTAGGACTGCCATATGGGGTTTGCTTTGATGTGTTATAGTAACTTGGAAATTATATGATCTTAACTATCCAGCTGATGTTAGCAGTGTGTGTGTGTGGTTTTTTTTTTGTTGTTTTTTTTTAAATGCATGCATTTGCACAGATACTGAATTATTAATGAAAAAGGGTGCAGGAAATGTTCATTGATCAATCCTTTCTTTTGTATCCCTTATATTGGTACAATAAGAACCTCTGGGGATGGAAGGCAGAGCATCATCATCATTTTCTAGAGCAAACTGTTCTGGCTTCCTTCCCTTTTATTGCCTGAGATCTAGGGCTGTCCAAACAGCTGCTCTCCAGCTGCTGTTGACAGTGTGTGTACTTTGGCTGATGTATGTGTACCAGCATGCACAAGGTAATCATTATAATTAAAGGGAAACTAAAAACACACAAAAAAAACAAACAAGATGTCTCTACCTCTCCTGGGACAGTGTCTGTTTTTGTGTGTACATGACGTATACATCTATATACAACCAAAGGATCTACATATCCCAGTCACTGATATCCCACTTCCTGTGTGATAAATACATAGTAAGTTAGGTTGAAAAAAGACAAAAGTCCATCAAGTTCAACCTTTCAACTATTTTAACCTGCCTAACTGCTAGCTGATCTAGAAGAAGGCAAAAAAACACAATCTGAAGCCTCTCCAATTTGCCTCAGAGGGGGAAAAAACCTTCCTGACTCAAAAATGGCTAAATCAGACTAGTCCCTGGATCAGCAATTCAACAGAACATCCTACTGAATATGCATCACTTAACTTGCATTCATTGGTCAGTGGCTAATAAAGTATGACTATAAACTGTATGATAATTATGTGAAGGAAAACATATATATGTTCTACAGTAGTTTCAGCCCTATGACCAGTCTAGATGTCTGTCAGTTGGATTATAAGATTTCTTCATACTACTCATATGTACCTAAAACTGTCTGGCAATTCTACCCTTTCTCTTTGGATACTGCGATGTGCAAATATTCTGCGCACCCCCAGATTCTCTACGATACCTGTCCATCCACTGCAATTCTTTGTAAAATATTAAAGTGACTCCATGGTCAGTTTTTTTTATTGCAGTGAATGTATTGGTATCACTGAGAGTAGGGGTATGCTCTGTATTTGCACACTGCAGTATCCAAGAGGAAGGACTTAGGATGGAATCAGCAGAATAACGATATCCACATATGAGCAATGTAATATCATGTGTAAAAAATGGTATAATATATTGTCACTCATATCAAAAATAAAAAAATTCTCATCCTTTTGTGTGTTCTCTATAGTTTCTCTTCACACAATCCCCCCCCCCCTCCTTTCTTGCTTATGCATGCAGCAGAGAGATGAAACAGAATTAGAAAGTACTGGCAGCACTCATAGCAAAGAAGCCATTATCGATCTTAAAAGTATATATATATATATATTTTTTTTTTTTTTGCTCTCTTTTCAAGCAGATGCCATCAAGTTGAATGGCTTGAAGTGAATGATGGAAATAGGACTAAGAAAGGTGGAAAATTGATAAAGTGAAAAAAAATATACAGGCTGAAAGACCAGGGATGAATAAAGACCTGTTTGGGACATAAACGGCATAAAGAAAGAGAGAAAACTATGAAGGCATGTGTCGGTGTCATCTGATGGGCTCGAATGATGGATTTTGTACAATTCTTTAACTGTATCTGTTTAATGTGCAGCTGTTGATACAACATCATCCAGCATTGTGTAGTACTTGGTCAAATGAACAATAATAATATATATTTGTCACACGAGTTGTAATTTTCACACCTGATTCCTGTATCTGAATGAAGCTGTCTGGCTGGCTTGCTGAGCAATCTTTGAGATTCACCTGACTAGCCATAGTCTACAGATCTTTTACTTATCTCTGCATTAAACGGCAATATCAGGGGGCCCTCTAGCCAAAGGAATATGATAGAAATCACCTTAGTGCAGCACAGAGACCCTGGAGATAATTTGATATGCAGATAACACATCCAGTTTCAGTTAATGAACTGTTCATATAAAGATACAAATATTCTGCATCTGATGTAGATAATCTAGTAAGTGCCATTCTTTTTCCTGTGCTTGGGGCACAAACAACAAATGCAATAGGCTTAGGTTGGAAGCCCACTTTACTGGAATATTGGGATTTGCTTTGCATTTTTATTAGGAGTAATTCCATATATCATGTAATGCCTTATTTGAGTAGATGTCGTGTTATATAATGCATTGCATGGGCTTATTATCAATTATATACTTTGGAAACATATTTTGATGCATGCAAGCGATACTTCAAACAGTTTCGAGTTTTGACTCCAACACCATAAGGGGTCTCATGTAGACCTTGTTTTTGCCAAGCCCATGAGCTATTAAATGGTTAATCAATCCATATTTTGTGCTACTGTATTCACTGTGTAGCATTTTACTGCCTTGTAAAGCACAAAGGATTCAGGCTCAGCATGTACCTCTGCCTGTAACAGTCACCTCTAACCTTTGGTGTGACCCTTAGATATTTCAGGTCTTCAGGTTTCCACTGGGGGGCAAGATGAAAACAGTGATGTGAAGGGAGCACCTACCATACACAGCACCAGGGCTTGAGACAAAGCATAGTCAAGCTTAAAGGGATAGTAGGAGCTGATTCAAGCAGAAGCAGTCAGGCAGGAGGTCTGTATCAGCAGTTCAAAACAAGGGAAGAATAATAGGACTGCAATAGGAATGAGGAAGCAAGGTGGAGAGGGGGTCTCGATCTGGAATAGAGCATGAGACAAGATTCTGGAAGTGACTAGGACAAAGAGCATCCACGTATAAAGAAAACCTGAACTACAATGGACAGCTGGTGTCTGTCCACAAATTAAATAGCAAAATGGTGTTAAAGAAGGTCTGCAGCACTACAGCTATTCTGTAGAATGTGTACAGTGTGACATTTGAATGTCCTGCCATCTCCTTCAAAATTGTTTGTGGTTTTTATGTAAGCAAGATTAAGACATCTCTTGGGTGCAAAAAGCACAAGATAATTGTGTCATACCTACTGCATTTTAATAATGATGCCATTTGTGCTCAGTCCATAGTTATGATGATCCATCAATGTTTTAGTGTACCTTTTCCCATTACTTTGAGTTTGATATATATATGTGCTGTTTTCATTTTTTGTAAGTTGTTTAATTATTTGCCATCCAATTCAGTTTCCTTGCAGTTTATAGTTTAAATGCTACATGGTTGATGGTGGTCATTCAAAAAATGATTTTTATGCAACCAAAACTTGCCTCTAAGCCTGTAATTCAAAAATAAGCACCTGCTTTGAGGCCACTGGGAGCAACATCCAAGGGGTTGGAGAGCAACATGTTGCTCGCGAGCTACTGGTTGGGGATCACTGATCTAGGCTTATAACCCTACTACCTGGCTACCAGAAAGTTAACTAGATGAGTAAGTTACATTTGGGCATGCTATTGATTGACTGTAGTAAAAACCTATAATAGTAAGCACAAAGAGCAAGTTGTCACAGGCAGATAATAAGATAGTGATTATTTGTAGATTAATTAGGATAGATTGAAAAAAAAAACTATTTCCCATCATGTTATTTCCCTTATGGTTAGAATAAATTAAATATGTAAAGATCTGGGATTAATGTTTTTTCATGTGTTATATAACCTCCAGGATTCATAAATTGATTTATGAAAGTAGGCTCATCTTAGGGTAAACGAGTTAAAGTGACGAGTTTATCCGGCACCTGTAAGAGCAGAGGAGGGTGTATTAGTTCATGGGGTTACAAATCAACATGCAATGTGTTGCACGGGCCTATTAATCTTGATGCGAAGCATCAGCCTCTACGGGGAAGGAATGGCAATGGAATGATGCATGTCTGGGACAGCCCAAGGATTATTGCTGGTCCTGCTGTTAAGTATTTGTTTGTGTCTGGTGTCCTTGAGTTCTAAGAAAGAGACACCACATAGGGAGGCATAATAGAATCATTACATCCATTACTTTGACAATGAGCAATTTATAAAGGAGTTTCAAGGAGAGACAAGTGATAGCACCACCCCCATTAGAAATTACTGAATTCATCTGTAGCATAATTTTTTTCCACAAAAGCAGTCCAGATAAATCTTTTGAGGACCTACACAACACAATAATTGATGCAGCAGATGTAAAACTATCAGTAACACTGCAGGGGCAAAAACTGTTTAGCACTCAGCTGCAAAAAGTCTAAATTCAAGAATTCCCCATCTCAAACCTGTCGAGGTCACTTACAAGTAAATGATAGATGTCCCTCTCCCAATTTGAAGGTATTGTGGTTTGCTCTGGGTTTAGCCCGATAATTAGAAAAATTCTGAGTTTTCAGGTGATAAGCTAAAAAAACTAACGATTTGGGAGTCTGAAAAATTCACACAATTCAAGTTTTGTACAATTGTATAGAGTTTTTTCCCAAACTGACTTTTTGAGTTATTTTATTGATAAAAAGTTTAATACAAATATGAGATAAAAGTGTTTACAATGATTCAGGACTCCTCTGCACCTGCATCCTTTGTCTCAATTATATTAATAGGCACAACAAAAGCAGCCACCCAAAAGACACAACCTCTTAAGGGCTTATTTACTAAAACTTAAATTAATCTCAGTTTTGTATGAAAACAAAATTTGCCAAACTCCCAAACTCCCTTCAACGAATTGAAGTCATTTATCAATAATTTTTCTCAAAATCAAAATCAGAATAGAGCGTCCATTCCTATCATACAATTGTCACCCTGAAAACTCAACTTTATCAAATTCTCTCTGCATCAACTCGACTTTTTCCGATTATCCAGCTCAGATCACCATGTCAAGAAACAGCTTCAGTGGCATCTGCCATTGACTTTTACATGACTTTGACAGGCTTGTGATAGTGTAGTTTCGGATTCCGATTTTTAACAGCTTTGGGATATGATAAATCTCTAAAAATTTGTGTTTTATTTTTTCAGCACAAAATTTGAGTCAAACCCCCTAAAAACCTTGACCAGAAAAAAATTAGGTTTAATAAATTGCCCCCTTAATAGAGACCCAAATGCAACCCAACCCCTCTCTAAATGCAATGCTGACTAATAAAAAATTCTGCTTCAGTTGTCAGGGTGCAACCAGTTTTTGCATGCTTTTTGCATATTTTTTACATACCCATATATATAAATAGTAAATGGGCCCTAAATTTCATAAGATGACTATCGATTCCCAGTCAGTAAAAACACATGGAACTACTGTGCATGTTTTTTGACAGATCTTATGTGTTCAACTTCTGGGTTTTTGTGCAGAAACCTCACCTCCATGCCTTGGTGGTCCTGTTCATGCAGAAAATGGCATTCAGGGCAAAAGTGTCGGTAGAGATGTTGGTATGAAATCCTTGTCATCATCATCTATCTGGTAACATGTATTTATGGGATTTAGTACAAAACTGATGACAGATGACATATATCTTAACATTTAAATTGTGTGTCCAGGAAGGACTACTTGAACAACATGGGGGTACACCCTGTATTTCCTGTCAAGTAACAGATAGAGTTATACCCATTGCCTGGGGTTGTGATACAGAGACAACCTTTTTGAGGAGAGAGGCCTATTGGATATTTGATTTAGGTTTCTGGAACAAATGTATAATTTCACTAATCTGGTGCCAATTTTTTTTAAATATTAAATTTACTTTATTACATTGTCAAATGAATTCTGGCAGCTTAAGCAATGCAGTATCTTAATTTATTGTTGTATGACAGTACTATGTTTTATGAACTTTTAGTGATGAACATCAGATTTCTATGTGCTTTCTCTCCAATAGTTATATTATTATACTGTATGCATTTGTGTTTTCAATTAAGTATTTATTGTTGCTACCATATGAACTATATTACAAGTGGATTTGTTTCTATAGCACGTTGTGACTAATTAACTAATTCATTGATTTTACTAGTTGTGGTCATTTAAGTACAAGCAGGGGACGTATTGTCTTCTGATGAAGTGACCAGTGGGTCACGAAATGCATTACAGGAGAAGGAAAGGTTGAAATTAAGTAAGTCTTATCAGAAAGGTCCATCTAAATATATCAGTAAACCCTCAAAGTAGTGCTGCTCTGAGTCCTCTGTCAAAAGAAATACTGCATTTCTTTCCTTTTATTGTGTACACGTGGGGTTCTGTATCAGACTTCCTGCCTCCATCTTAAACCTCCTTGCCCAGGGCGTGAGCATGCTCAGTTTGCTCCTTCCCTTCACCCCTCCCTTCTCTTCTGTAATCTGATCCCAGAGCTATAAGTGAGCAGGGAAATACACAGACAGGAAGTGATGTCACACCAAGCTAATACTGCAGCTGCTATCCTAACCAAACAGAGAATATAGAATAAATATAGTGTTATAGCTTGTACATTTGCAGCTAATCTAATGGCAGACTGCCTCTGTAGCTTTCCTTCTTCTTTAATCCTTACTTCACCCCACCTACACTGATTAATGTGTTTCCAAATGGATACATAATGTTACCTGTGATTTTAACCAAATTTGGTTGCATTCACAACTCTGGCTCAGCACTACCATCGCATGAGGCTTTTTTTTTTTCATATTTCGAAGGAAATAATCCTTGTGACAGGATGGGCCGCAAGGAAAAAGAGCCTGGAGGTTTGCAGGGACAGAGGGGAATGAAGGTGAGTGGGAGAATTAGTTGAATAACCACTCAGGGCCTATAAAGAATCACAAGTGAGCTTTAATTACAATATCAGGCCGTGGCTTGAAATTTATGGATATTAGCAAATGCCAGATGCATTGTTGTAAGATGCCTTAGATCAAGGCTATTCAACGGGTGGCCCGCAACCTCCCCTTCTGTGGCCCCCTACCTGCTGTGCTTGCTTACCATGTGTGAGCTTTCAATGGTATCACTACTGCATTGTTTAAACCTCAAATTCAGACTAATCCCGTGAATTGTTCGCACCTATGATTCCCCTGCATTGTTACCTGTTACTTTCTCTCACCTGTTCACACTTTATACAAAATACTAATGGAGCACCAGCACTGTATGTAGTACATCTTAGAGGGGTCCTGCCTGTGTGTGCCCTGCTCTGCCTGTGTGTGACATAATCTGCCTGTGTATGCCCTATATATTTGTGGTAACATGGGTGTGGTTTATAGTGGGTGTGGTTTAAAAACAGGGAGTGGTCAACACTGGCTTCCATTATCGACCCTCCACTATGCAGGCCAGACAAATTTTGGCCCTTGGCAACACAGAAGTTGGACAGCATTGCCTTAGATCATCACTATTTAGTGGGTTGATGGTGGATGTTTGGGTCTCTGTGTAATTGAAATGTGAGGGCCTATTTTGAATCCGGTTGAGGCCTGTACAATATTATCTATTTTACAATGGAGCCCTATAAAGTATACATGCTACATGGCTGATACACACAAAATTTAGTTAGAGAACTAAGTAAAATGCAATTAAACAAGGTAATTGCTATCCAGCCTGAAACTTTCTAAAGGTATTTTGAGATTTTCTCTAATGAATCAGTGTGTTTCAAGAAATTCAGCTAAATGAAATACACAGAATGCACATTTGAAGGTTCCCTGCTTACCTTCATAGGCTGCTTGTTGCTGATACACATGTGCCATGTCCCAGCAATGCAATAGGGCTACAAAATATACATTCTATCCCTATGACTGTCCCCTATGGGCCAGATACACACACACACAATTAGCATGCATCACTATAATTGTATCCTAGTTTTTCTTTGATTCTCAGTAATTATTAGAGTTGCCTTTTGTTGATTCAAATGATATGATGGCTTTGTAAGTGTAGCTTGCTCCTTTCATTTGCAATAATGGAGTTTGCTTTCTCACTGTCTTTGTCTTGGCACTGTTGTGCCCTCTAATTCTGTCCCTGTACTCTGTTCGTGTTCATCTGGGAGCGGCGCATGATTCAACCAGACAAGATCCTGAGCATTCCTCACTGACCTTAATCAGTTCACTCAGCTTCCAAATTGCTGTGCCTTCAACAGTGATCCCAGGGAGAAAGTGTACCCACTCTCACATACTCACTGTGTTTGTGTAATGAATGCCACGGGCACCTAAACTCATTTACTAAACTGTGTGATTGCTGGGCTCACAGAGCCCCCACAACAAAAACTGAGAGGAATCCTGCTACTTTTGAGTAAATATCATTGCAGAGGGAACACTTTTGAATAAAGGATAATATGACCTTAAATATCTCACCATAGAATACACAGTTGAAGTCAAAATTAAAAAGGGGTCTATAAATTGGTATCATGGTTCAGCTATTTGACAATGAAGCACCCAATGACTGAAGACAAAGGGGCAGATTCACTAAAGGGTGACGTGACTAATGCTAGCGAAAATATGCCAGCGTGACGTCATTTCGTTACTTCACTGATTTACTAACGAGCGCAGGCGCCCCTTTGCTATCGTTGCTTTGCACTCTAACGGCAGGTGAA